>CAWUFW010013223.1:0-488945 GCA_963921515.1 Calotriton arnoldi
ATGCCAGAAACCGGTCCTAGGATGCTTGTTTCCGGTCCAGGGAAGACATGGCTTGGCAGTTCGGGCTGGACTGTTCCCATGAGGCACAGGGTCAGACTGATTTGCATACGGCCATGTCTGAACTGGGGTGGTGGAGTGAGCTAAAGAATGATGATGGATTAAACCCAGATCAGTTGACTGGGGGTGAGTGTTTGATTGGCTCAAGCGTTCCGTCCATCATCCCCTTTTGTATCGCTTTGTTCACCCTAAGTTGGCGGGGGTATGCCCAGACGTGGGTCCCTTGCTCACTTTGCCACTGGATTCAAGCAAGCCTGGCTGATGACGGCTGGAATGCCAGAAACCGGTCCTAGGATGCTTGTTTCCGGTCCAGGGAAGACATGGCTTGGCAGTTCGGGCTGGACTGTTCCCATGAGGCACAGGGTCAGACTGATTTGCATACGGCCATGTCTGAACTGGGGTGGTGGAGTGAGCTAAAGAATGATGATGGATTAAACCCAGATCAGTTGACTGGGGGTGAGTGTTTGATTGGCTCAAGCGGTCCGTCCATCATCCCCTTTTGTATCGCTTTGTTCACCCTAAGTTGGCGGGGGTATGCCCAGACGTGGGTCCCTTGCTCACTTTGCCACTGGATTCAAGCAAGCCTGGCTGATGACGGCTGGAATGCCAGAAACCGGTTCTAGGATGCTTGTTTCCGGTCCAGGGAAGACATGGCTTGGCAGTTCGGGCTGGGCTGTTCCCATGAGGCACAGGGTCAGACTGATTTGCATACGGCCATGTCTGAACTGGGGTGGTGGAGTGAGCTAAAGAATGATGATCGATTAAACCCAGATCAGTTGACTGGGGGTGAGTGTTTGATTGGCTCAAGCGTTCCGTCCATCATCCCCTTTTGTATCGCTTTGTTCACCCTAAGTTGGCGGGGGTATGCCCAGACGTGGGTCCCTTGCTCACTTTGCCACTGGATTCAAGCAAGCCTGGCTGATGATGGCTGGAATGCCAGAAACCGGTCCTAGGATGCTTGTTTCCGGTCCAGGGAAGACATGGCTTGGCAGTTCGGGCTGGACTGTTCCCATGAGGCACAGGGTCAGACTGATTTGCATACGGCCATGTCTGAACTGGGGTGGTGGAGTGAGCTAAAGAATGATGATGGATTAAACCCAGATCAGTTGACTGGGGGTGAGTGTTTGATTGGCTCAAGCGTTCCGTCCATCATCCCCTTTTGTATCGCTTTGTTCACCCTAAGTTGGCGGGGGTATGCCCAGACGTGGGTCCCTTGCTCACTTTGCCACTGGATTCAAGCAAGCCTGGCTGATGACGGCTGGAATGCCAGAAACCTGTCCTAGGATGCTTGTTTCCAGTCCAGGTAAGACATGGCTTGGCAGTTCGGGCTGGACTGTTCCCATGAGGCACAGGGTCAGACTGATTTGCATACGGCCATGTCTGAACTGGGGTGGTGGAGTGAGCTAAAGAATGATGATGGATTAAACCCAGATCAGTTGACTGGGGGTGAGTGTTTGATTGGCTCAAGCGTTCCGTCCATCATCCCCTTTTGTATCGCTTTGTTCACCCTAAGTTGGCGGGGGTATGCCCAGACGTGGGTCCCTTGCTCACTTTGCCACTGGATTCAAGCAAGCCTGGCTGATGACGGCTGGAATGCCAGAAACCGGTCCTAGGATGCTTGTTTCCGGTCCAGGGAAGACATGGCTTGGAAGTTCGGGCTGGACTGTTCCCATGAGGCACAGGGTCAGACTGATTTGCATACGGCCATGTCTGAACTGGGGTGGTGGAGTGAGCTAAAGAATGATGATGGATTAAACCCAGATCAGTTGACTGGGGGTGAGTATTTGATTGGCTCAAGCGTTCCGTCCATCATCCCCTTTTGTATCGCTTTGTTCACCCTAAGTTGGCGGGGTATGCCCAGACGTGGGTCCCTTGCTCACTTTGCCACTGGATTCAAGCAAGCCTGGCTGATGACGGCTGGAATGCCAGAAACCGGTCCTAGGATGCTTGTTTCCGGTCCAGGGAAGACATGGCTTGGCAGTTCGGGCTGGACTGTTCCCATGAGGCACAGGGTCAGACTGATTTGCATACGGCCATGTCTGAACTGGGGTGGTGGAGTGAGCTAAAGAATGATGATGGATTAAACCCAGATCAGTTGACTGGGGGTGAGTGTTTGATTGGCTCAAGCGTTCCGTCCATCATCCCCTTTTGTATCGCTTTGTTCACCCTAAGTTGGCGGGGGTATGCTCAGACGTGGGTCCCTTGCTCACTTTGACACTGGATTCAAGCAAGCCTGGCTGATGACGGCTGGAATGCCAGAAACCGGTCCTAGGATGCTTGTTTCCGGTCCAGGGAAGACATGGCTTGGCAGTTCGGGCTGGACTGTTCCCATGAGGCACAGGGTCAGACTGATTTGCATACGGCCATGTCTGAACTGGGGTGGTGGAGTGAGCTAAAGAATGATGATGGATTAAACCCAGATCAGTTGACTGGGGGTGAGTGTTTGATTGGCTCAAGCGTTCCGTCCATCATCCCCCTTTTGTATCGCTTTGTTCACCCTAAGTTGGCGGGGGTATGCCCAGACGTGGGTCCCTTGCTCACTTTGCCACTGGATTCAAGCAAGCCTGGCTGATGACGGCTGGAATGCCAGAAACCGGTCCTAGGATGCTTGTTTCCGGTCCAGGGAAGACATGGCTTGGCAGTTCGGGCTGGACTGTTCCCATGAGGCACAGGGTCAGACTGATTTGCATAGGCCATGTCTGAACTGGGGTGGTGGAGTGAGCTAAAGAATGATGATGGATTAAACCCAGATCAGTTGACTGGGGGTGAGTGTTTGATTGGCTCAAGCGTTCCGTCCATCATCCCCTTTTGTATCGCTTTGTTCACCCTAAGTTGGCGGGGGTATGCCCAGACGTGGGTCCCTTGCTCACTTTGCCACTGGATTCAAGCAAGCCTGGCTGATGACGGCTGGAATGCCAGAAACCGCTCCTAGGATGCTTGTTTCCGGTCCAGGGAAGACATGGCTTGGCAGTTCGGGCTGCACTGTTCCCATGAGGCACAGGGTCAGACTGATTTGCATACGGCCATGTCTGAACTGGGGTGGTGGAGTGAGCTAAAGAATGATGATGGATTAAACCCAGATCAGTTGACTGGGGGTGAGTGTTTGATTGGCTCAAGCGTTCCGTCCATCATCCCCTTTTGTATCGCTTTGTTCACCCTAAGTTGGCGGGGGTATGCCCAGACGTGGGTCCCTTGCTCACTTTGCCACTGGATTCAAGCAAGCCTGGCTGATGACGGCTGGAATGCCAGAAACCGGTCCTAGGATGCTTGTTTCCGGTCCAGGGAAGACATGGCTTGGCAGTTCGGGCTGGACTGTTCCCATGAGGCACAGGGTCAGACTGATTTGCATACGGCCATGTCTGAACTGGGGTGGTGGAGTGAGCTAAAGAATGATGATGGATTAAACCCAGATCAGTTGACTGGGGGTGAGTGTTTGATTGGCTCAAGCGTTCCGTCCATCATCCCCTTTTGTATCGCTTTGTTCACCCTAAGTTGGCGGGGGTATGCCCAGACGTGGGTCCCTTGCTCACTTTGCCACTGGATTCAAGCAAGCCTGGCTGATGACGGCTGGAATGCCAGAAACCGGTCCTAGGATGCTTGTTTCCGGTCCAGGGAAGACATGGCTTGGCAGTTCGGGCTGGACTGTTCCCATGAGGCACAGGGTCAGACTGATTTGCATACGGCCATGTCTGAACTGGGGTGGTGGAGTGAGCTAAAGAATGATGATGGATTAAACCCAGATCAGTTGACTGGGGGTGAGTGTTTGATTGGCTCAAGCGTTCCGTCCATCATCCCCTTTTGTATCGCTTTGTTCACCCTAAGTTGGCGGGGGTATGCTCAGACGTGGGTCCCTTGCTCACTTTGACACTGGATTCAAGCAAGCCTGGCTGATGACGGCTGGAATGCCAGAAACCGGTCCTAGGATGCTTGTTTCCGGTCCAGGGAAGACATGGCTTGGCAGTTCGGGCTGGACTGTTCCCATGAGGCACAGGGTCAGACTGATTTGCATACGGCCATGTCTGAACTGGGGTGGTGGAGTGAGCTAAAGAATGATGATGGATTAAACCCAGATCAGTTGACTGGGGGTGAGTGTTTGATTGGCTCAAGCGTTCCGTCCATCATCCCCTTTTGTATCGCTTTGTTCACCCTAAGTTGGCGGGGGTATGCCCAGACGTGGGTCCCTTGCTCACTTTGCCACTGGATTCAAGCAAGCCTGGCTGATGACGGCTGGAATGCCAGAAACCGGTCCTAGGCTGCTTGTTTCCGGTCCAGGAAGACATGGCTTGGCAGTTCGGGCTGGACTGTTCCCATGAGGCACAGGGTCAGACTGATTTGCATAGGCCATGTCTGAACTGGGGTGGTGGAGTGAGCTAAAGAATGATGATGGATTAAACCCAGATCAGTTGACTGGGGGTGAGTGTTTGATTGGCTCAAGCGTTCCGTCCATCATCCCCTTTTGTATCGCTTTGTTCACCCTAAGTTGGCGGGGTATGCCCAGACGTGGGTCCCTTGCTCACTTTGCCACTGGATTCAAGCAAGCCTGGCTGATGACGGCTGGAATGCCAGAAACCGCTCCTAGGATGCTTGTTTCCGGTCCAGGGAAGACATGGCTTGGCAGTTCGGGCTGGACTGTTCCCATGAGGCACAGGGTCAGACTGATTTGCATACGGCCATGTCTGAACTGGGGTGGTGGAGTGAGCTAAAGAATGATGATGGATTAAACCCAGATCAGTTGACTGGGGGTGAGTGTTTGATTGGCTCAAGCGTTCCGTCCATCATCCCCTTTTGTATCGCTTTGTTCACCCTAAGTTGGCGGGGGTATGCCCAGACGTGGGTCCCTTGCTCACTTTGCCACTGGATTCAAGCAAGCCTGGCTGATGACGGCTGGAATGCCAGAAACCGGTCCTAGGATGCTTGTTTCCGGTCCAGGGAAGACATGGCTTGGCAGTTCGGGCTGGACTGTTCCCATGAGGCACAGGGTCAGACTGATTTGCATACGGCCATGTCTGAACTGGGGTGGTGGAGTGAGCTAAAGAATGATGATGGATTAAACCCAGATCAGTTGACTGGGGGTGAGTGTTTGATTGGCTCAAGCGTTCCGTCCATCATCCCCTTTTGTATCGCTTTGTTCACCCTAAGTTGGCGGGGTATGCCCAGACGTGGGTCCCTTGCTCACTTTGCCACTGGATTCAAGCAAGCCTGGCTGATGACGGCTGGAATGCCAGAAACCGGTCCTAGGATGCTTGTTTCCGGTCCAGGGAAGACATGGCTTGGCAGTTCGGGCTGGACTGTTCCCATCAGGCACAGGGTCAGACTGATTTGCATACGGCCATGTCTGAACTGGGGTGGTGGAGTGAGCTAAAGAATGATGATGGATTAAACCCAGATCAGTTGACTGGGGGTGAGTGTTTGATTGGCTCAAGCGTTCCGTCCATCATCCCCTTTTGTATCGCTTTGTTCACCCTAAGTTGGCGGGGGTATGCCCAGACGTGGGTCCCTTGCTCACTTTGCCACTGGATTCAAGCAAGCCTGGCTGATGACGGCTGGAATGCCAGAAACCGGTCCTAGGATGCTTGTTTCCGGTCCAGGGAAGACATGGCTTGGCAGTTCGGGCTGGACTGTTCCCATGAGGCACAGGGTCAGACTGATTTGCATACGGCCATGTCTGAACTGGGGTGGTGGAGTGAGCTAAAGAATGATGATGGATTAAACCCAGATCAGTTGACTGGGGGTGAGTGTTTGATTGGCTCAAGCGTTCCGTCCATCATCCCCTTTTGTATCGCTTTGTTTACCACGACTCAACCAGTACAGAAGAATGCCCATGTTATTGCTGTACTCATAGAATCAATACAGGGACATTCTCTTGTCTTCATCCAGTTGGGTCGTTTTAAATTAAAGTGTGGCCCTAGTGAAATTTTGAAGGGGGGTGTCTGACTTAAACACAAGCCCAAGCACATATACAACATTCGTCATTTGTTAAATTACAACCAGTACACGGGCCATTTTCATCCAGGAAAGCATCCATCAGGCGGTGTCTGACTTGTCCATTTTATACAGTTGTTCAGCCTCATGAACAGCATTTTTTAAGGTAGCTATTTTCCACCACTTTTTCTTTTTAGCTACAGCTTAGGAAGTTCCCTAGTGATCCCAGTGAAGACACTGAGCCAGTTTTGATTTGAAAGTATTTTTCAGACTTATCTCATATGCCAACTCTGAACTCCTATTTTGTCAGCCACCAGGAGATTAATCTGCAGGGTTGGGGAGTGGTAGTCTGAGTAGTTTGTAAATGCACTTTCAGGGGTGCATGATCTGACAGTCCCGCAGCATGTAGTGTCGCCATTTTAATTTGGGCATCGTAAGTATGTGGTAGCCAGTAACTTTATGATAGGAAGACCTATTTTTGTTATTTAGCAGTGGGTGTGATGAAAGAATGTAAGAAAGAACATAAGAAAAGTTACAACTGTTAATTTTAAATCTTTGCACTTTTTTAACCCTTTGATGTCCAATGTTCCGGGTACCAACACCGCAAATCCAGTGACAGTTCTACTCATGCCTATTTTTCCAGATTGGTGGAAGATAAACAAAGCCTTGTAGACCACTGTAGAATCTTGATTGGTTCTTGAGGATGCATTGCTCCCCATTTAAATAGTTCTTGATTATCTGACATAGGGGCATATTAGCAAGACCGGCGATAAAATTATCGCCGTTTTAGCGGCAGGAAACTGCCGCTAAAACGGCGATAATGGGCTTGCTAATATGCGTTATGGAATTCCAATAGAAGCCCAGGTTAGATGTGCAGGACATCTAACCTGGGCTTCTATTGGAATTCCATAACGCATATTAGCAAGCCCATTATCGCCGTTTTAGCGGCAGTTTCCTGCCGCTAAAGCGGCGATAATTTTAACGTGGGTCTTGCTAATATGCCCCATAGTTCTTTGTACTCATTGGAAGTACAGGAAAGGAAACATAATATTTTTTTTGTAAAGGAAACAATACTTTTTGTTCTTCAAAAATGTCTTCTGAACAAGAAGATGAAGACAGAAGAAATCCTGAGGGAGTAAGACGAACCAAAAGCTGATGAAATTAAAGGTTTCAAATCACTGCCGGAAACCACTGTATGAAAAAAACTGACATCTCAACTGACATCCCAATGTGGGAATGGCATTTTGGTCGAAAGACCAAAAGAAGAAATGTAGTATTTTCTAGTTATCTCAATTTTCGATTTCCTTTTGGTACTTATTTTTTTTAGAAATGCCAATATTCTGAAATTTAGACTGTTTCTGTTTCTAATCTATAAAAACCAAAAAATGGTTCTTCTCGTAACCAACAATAACGGTATAAAAAAGATAAACATATGTTGTATGTTTAGCATTTGAGTGAGAAAGTGAGTGAAAGTGCAGAAGATGAGGCGAGTGAGTGAATGAAACTGTGTGAGAGTAAGTGAGGAAGGAATGAAGTAAGATTAACTGAGTAGGAAAGTGTGAAAGGAAGAGACAGCGAGTCAGAGTCAACTTGGAAAAGAAGGGGAATTCATGACAGAGGTTTACTAAGAATATGAGTGAGAGATGAAAGGGAGTGAGTACAAAATGAGTGAGAGAGTCAGACCTTCATAAGAGACAAAGTCCAGACCAACGCGACCAACGCCAAGGAAGTGTTCAACGTCATACAGCAGTTCGCAAAACCCACCTGCGAAGCCACGGACGTTACACCTTTCCCGGAACTCTGCGACAAGCTCAGCTCCTACTTACATCTGAAGATCAAGGCACTCTACGACAACTTCAGCGAACCAACGACAAGCACCACCCCCCTACCCACCGCCGATAAGCCGACCATCACGTCCTGGGGCCCCGCTACCGTCAAACTCATCACAGCGACCATGAAGAAAACCCACTAAGGAGCCCCAATGGACCCCTGCCCACCGCACATCTTCCACAGGGCTTCCACCATCATCGCACCTGAACTAGGACGCACCATCAACGCCTCCCTCAGATCAGGCATCTGCCCAGATGACTGGAAACGGGCGGAGGTAAAACCCCTCCTCAAGAAACCATCGGCCGACCCAACGGACCTGAAAAACTACTGGCCCATCTCTCTCCTCCCTTTTGCGGCCAAAGTCACCGAGAGAGCCGTAAACGCCCAGCTGACCACCTTCATAGAGGAGAACTCCATCCTTGATGCCTCCCAGTCTGGATTACGCAGCACCCACAGCACCGAGACCGCCCTCCTTGCCGCCACTGACAACATATGCATGCTACTCGACCAGGGACACACCGCGGCCCTTATCCTTCTAGACCTCTCTGGAGCCTTCGCCACCGTTTCACATCGCACTATCGCAACCAGACTGCACGACGCGGGAATGCAAGGAGCCGCCCTCGACTGGATCCAATCCTTCCTCTCTGGCAGAATCCAGAGGATCCGACTCCCTCCCTTCCTCTCCAAACCCACGGAAATTAACTGCGGAGTACCCCAAGGATCATCACTCAGTCCCACGCTCTTCAACATCTACATTGCCCCCCTCGCCGCCATCGTCAAACAACATGGACTCAGCATCATATCCTACGCAGACGACACCCAGCTCATCCTCTCGCTCACGAAGAATCCCGAAGACACCAGACTCTGTTTCCAGGAAGGTATGAAGAAAGTGGCAGCCTGGATGAAGGACAGCTGCCTGAAGCTAAACTCAGAGAAGACAGAGGTCCTGATCCTCGGTCCCTACACCTCTGCCTGGGACAACACCTGGTGGCCCTCTGCCCTCGGAAGCCCGCCCACCCACCCCTACAGACCACGTTCGGTACCTCGGCATCATCCTTGACTCCTCCCTCTCCATGAACCGCCAGATCAACGTCGTCGCCTCCACTAGTTTCAACCGCCTTTGCATCCTCCGTAAGACATTCAAGTGGATCCCCCCCGACTTCAGAAGGACCGTCACCCACGCACTCATTACCAGCAGATTGGACTACGGCAACGTCCTCTACGCCGGAATCAACAAAACTCTTCTGCACAGACTCCAGACCATTCAGAACACCGCAGCCAGACTCGTCCTTGGGACTCTGCACCATGAGCACATAACCCAACACCTACGAGGTCTCCACTGGTTCTGAGTCGAGAAGAGGGTCACCTTCAAACTCCTTACCCCGCCTACAAATCCCTCCACAACATCGGACCCAAATACCTCAACGAGAGAGTATCCTTCCATGTACCCAAGAGGAACCTCCGCTCCGCAGACCTCACCCTGGCAGAGATCCCCTGCATCCGCATAAACAGAAACGGCGGGAGAGCTTTCTCCTACATTGCAGCCTCACGGGTGAGTAGCGCACTTTCCAAACCCCTGATTGATTGATTGATTGATTGAGAGAGTGAAGAAAAGTAAGGCAGTTGCTTAGTGAAAGCTGGATTGAGTGAAAAAATAGGGAATAAGACTGAATAAGTGGGTATCGGCCGAAGATAGTCGGAATGAGCAAGAGACGGTGAGTGAAAGTGAAGGAAGGTATGAGTGTTTGAGAAATATGCATGAGAGTGGATGAGTGCTCACCCATC
The DNA here is from genome assembly GCA_963921515.1 of Calotriton arnoldi. Lineage (NCBI taxonomy): Eukaryota > Metazoa > Chordata > Amphibia > Caudata > Salamandridae > Calotriton > Calotriton arnoldi. The sequence continues at coordinate 9,595 of CAWUFW010013223.1, forward strand.
ACTCAGACATTCATTCAGCTTTTCAAAGAGTGAGAGTGAATGAGAGAACAAAAACAAGTAAGTGAGTCAGTTAGTGAAATCAGTGAGTGAAAATGAAGGAGAGGGTGACAGTGTGAGATGGCATGTATGGAAGTGGGACAGAGTGAGTGACAGTGAGTGAAAGTGAAGAAAGGTGTGAGGGAGGTTGTAAGGAACAGAGAGTACATGTTACAGCAGGTGATCGAAAAAATAAATGGCTGAGACTGAATTAAAGGAAATGAGTAAACATTGATAATAAGTGAGAGAGAATGAAAAAAATCAAAGGGAGTCAATGACTAAAAACATAGGGCCTCATTTATAAGGCCATTGAGCTGCCAGTGTGTCACTTTTTTGATGCACCTGTGGTGCAGTGTGCCTGCCCATATTTATAAGGCCAAGTGAGGTCACTCTTTGTGAATTTTCATGGCCTTGTAAATCTGGGCTTCTTTCACATATTACTCTACCGGAAAGAGGTGTTCCGTGGGTTTTACTGTGGGTGTTCAGTAACGGATGTGTCATATTGTTGTTCATACGATGATGCAGCTCACTCAGCAAAATGGTTTACGGCACCACGCTGCATAATTATTTGTAAATGAAGCCCAAAGAGTGAAAATGAGGCAGTGAGTGAGAGTGAGTATGTTGGTGAGTGTGAGACTGCTGAAAGTATACAAGCTGAGCATGTATTTTTTGTGGTTCAAACATTACGGTCTTTTTTAGCCAAAGATACAAACAAGCATTGGCAATTATTTTTTTTAAAAAAGAATATTCCACAAAAAACGAATATATGTGACCACCTAAACATCACTATCATGTGCTTCAATTAAAGATTTCTAAGGAGACAAAAAATAAATCACCACATAACTGGGCACCCAATGTACAGGTAAAACAATCAACACTATTTTAAGTTAAAATTAAAAAAAATATGAAAAAATACCCATAAAACTGTGGGGCATATTAGCAAGACCCACGTTAAAATTATCGCTGTTTTAGCGGCAGGAAACTGCCGCTAAAACGGCGATAATGGGCTTGCTAATATGCGTTATGGAATTCCAATAGAAGCCCAGGTTAGATGTCCTGCACATCTAACATGGGCTTCTATTGGAATTCTATAACGCATATTAGCAAGCCCATTATTGCCGTTTTAGCGGCAGTTTCCTGCCGCTAAAACGGCGATAATTTTAACGTGGGTCTTGCTAATATGCCCCTAGGTTTATAACTGAAGAGAAAGGGACTATTTTTAGATGGATAAGAACAATGTGCATATGTTTTGTGCATTGACTCAAAGTTAAGAGAGCCAATCAGTAAAGTGGGCAGACCCATTACTCCATGTTGTATGTTGTGGTAGGCAGAAGCAAATTGTGAATGACAATTTAAAAAAACAATGGACAGGATGTGTATTTGTAAAATGGGCTATGCAGAAAGTATAAGGATAGCTATTTAAAAAGTAAAATCCAGTTAGTGTCAATAACATTTAAATTGTGTCATAGTACCTAAATCATAGCTGCCTTGCATCTCATGAGACTATTGCACCAGGTCAAGATCCATAGGGAACTCTGGATCAAATTGTGAAAAGACTGACTTAGCCCTTCATGCTTCATTGTTGAAAGGAATATCAATTACGTTAGTGAACAGTAAATTGAGTGAGGTACACCTACACATCTCCTTGCCATTCAAGGTTTAAGTGCAAAATACAAGCAAAGCTTTGCTTTCACCACAGGACAGGGCATGCACGAAAAGATAAACAGGTTAGGCAACCCACCCCCTCAGTTCTGTGGCTTTCCGGTGGCTTGATCAGTGTCTGAAGAGATATCCTTACTTGTGCACATAAGAGATCCTTGATGAAAAGCATCCTAAACCTGCAGCGATGGTGTTTCTTTTAACTTATTTCAGGGCTGTAGTGACATCTGCCTCACAATGGAGCATATAGTCACACCGATTGATTCCTAAGAAAACTGACTGAGAAAAATGAAATGCATGCCAAAATGAGAAACAGATACCCAGGACACCAAAATGTATGATCAATCAATCAATCAATCAGGGAATTGTGAAGCACGCTACTCACCCGTAAGGGTCTTAATTCGCTAGGTGGGCTGCTCTGGTCAGTCAAGGAGCCATGTCTTTAGGGTCTTCCGGAAGATGTGCAGAGAGGGGGTGCGCCTGATGTTGATCGGGAGCTCGTTCCAGGTCTTTGCCACGACATAGGAGAAGGCTATTCCACCCGTTCTGGCTCTGTGGATGCGCGGGGTTACAGCTAGGTCGGTGGTTCGAAGGTTTCTCTTGGGTACATGGAAGGTGATTCTTTCATTGAGATATTGGGGTCCGGTGTTGTGGAGACGTTTGTAGGTGTGGGTGAGTATTTTGAAAGTCACTCTCTTGTCGACGGGGAGCCAGTGGAGGTCTTGCAGGTGAAGGGTGATGTGTTCTTGTCGAGGGATGCCAAGAACGAGTCTGGCTGCCGTGTTCTGTATGGTCCGGAGCTTGTGGAGCAGAGAATTGTTGATCCCAGCATAGAGGGTGTTTCCGTAGTCCAATCTGCTGGTTATGAGTGCATGGGTGATGGTCTTCCTTTATTCAGGGGGATCCATTTGAAGGTCTTGCGAAGGATGTGGAGGGTGTTGAAGCAGGTGGAGGTGACAGCGTTGATCTGTCGGGTCATGAAGAGGGAGGAGTCGAGTATGATGCTGAGGTTACGGGTGTGGTCCGTGGGGGTGGAAGGGCTGCCGAGGGCAGTGGGTCACCACGTGTTGTCCCATGCAGAGGGGGAGGGTCCAAGGATGAGGACTTCTGTCTTCTCCAAGTTGAGCTTTAGGCAGCTGCTGCTCATCCAGGATGCAACATCCTTCATTCATTCCTGGAAGCTGAGTCTGGTGGTGAGGGGGTCCTTAGTGAGGAAGGATGAACTGGGTGTCATCAGCGTAGGATACTATGCTGAGTCCATGCTCTCTGAAGATGGCAGCAAGGATCGCTATAAAGATGTTGAAGAGTGTGGCTCTGAGCGATGATCCTTGGGGTACTCCCCAGCTGATCTCTGTGGGTTCAGAGAGAAAGGGAGGGAGTCTGATTCTTTGGGTTCTGCCGGTGAGGAAGGAGCAGAGCCAGACGAGGGCGGTTCCCTGTATACCGGCATCGTGGAGTCTGGCAGTGATAGTGCGGTGGTAGATGGTGTAGAAGGCTGCAGAGAGGTCGAGCAGGATCAGGGCCGTGGTGTGTCCTTGGTCGAGGAGCATGTGCATGTCATCTGTAGTGGCCAGAAGGGCAGTCTCGTGCTGTGGTTGCTGTGGAATCCGGATTAGGAGGGGTAGAGAATGGAGTTCTCTTCGATGAATTTCGTTAGTTGGACGTTGTTGATCTTCTCAGTGACTTTGCCCACGAAAGGGAGGAGAGAGATGGGTTGGTAGTTCTTGAGGTCTGTTGGATCTGCTGAGGGCTTCTTGAGGAGGGGCTTGACTTCTGCACGTTTACAGTCGTCGGGGAATGTGCCGGCTTCAAAGGAGGCATTGATGGTGCGTCGTAGCTCCGGTGCAATGGCGGCAGCAGCTCTGTGGAAGATGTTTGAAGGGCAAGGTTCAGTGTGTACTCCTGAATGAATGCCTTTCATGGTCGATGCAGTGTCTTCAGTGGTGACTGGGGTCCAGGAGAAGATGGTAGGATGACTGCCGTTGCTGGAGGGCAGAGTGGGTTCGGTGTCCGGGGTATGTATGTTGAGGTTGTTGTAGAGGGATCTTATTTTCAGGTGGAAGTAGGAGCCGAGTTTGTTGCAGAGGTCCTGGGAGGGTTTGACGTCTGTGGCTTCGCTTGGTGGCTTGGTGAATTCCTGAATGATGATGAAGAGTTCCTTGGAGTTGCTGGTGTTGGCATGGATTTCGTTTCGGTTGAAGGTCTTCCTGGTGGATCTAATGAGTTGGTGGTATTCTGTCATGGCATTCTTGTATGTCGAGTGGTCTTCCAAAGTTTTGCTGTTTCTCCAATTCTTTTGAGACGTCTGCAGGTGTGTCTGGATTCTTGGAGGTTGGTGATGAACCAGGTGGCCTTTCTGGGGTGCTGTCTGTCGGGGTTGCGGAGGGGGGCGAGCTCGTCTGCACAGTTGGTGATCCATCTGTGAAGTTACTTGGCTGCGAAGTTGGCGACAGTCGAGGTGGGGGCTTCGCGGTTGAGGGTGGAGTTGAGGTGCTCCTCTGTGACCTTGCTCCAGTTCCTTCGTGGAGGGCGGGGTGCAGGTTTGGGTGCGGTAGGTTTGTACGCAGTGGTGGTCTATCCAGGTGGGTTGCCTGCTGTGGCTGAAATAGACTTTGTTACCTCCTGCAAAGATGGGGTTGAGGGTGTGTCCTGCCATGTGGGTAGGGGTGGTGACAAGTTGTTTCAGTCCGAGGTTGTCAAGGTTGTCCAGGAGGGTGGTGGAGTTGGGGTCGCGGAGGTTGTCGAGGTGGAAGTTGAGGTCTCCGATGAGTATGTAGCCCATGGAGGCGATGGTGTGGGGCGCAATGAGGTCGGTGATGGTAGTGGTGAACGTGGTTTGCGGACCGGGAGGTCTGTAGGCGAGGGTTCCTCGTACGGTAGTTCTGGGGCTGATATGGATCTGGAAGTGGAGTTGTTCGGTGGTGGACAGGGAGTTGTTCGTACTGGAGGTGTTGAGTCTGAGGGAGCTCTTGTGTGCGACGGCGAGTCCTCCTCCCTGGGTGGTTGGGGCAGTCCGTCCTCTGGATCTTGTATCCATGGGGATGGCGGTGGAGATGTCGGGCCGAGGTGTGGTTGGTCTATGTGTCCGTGAAGAAGGCGACATCTGGTGACAGTGTGTCGAGAAGGTCCCATATCTCTATAGGGTGTCTGTGCAGGGAGCACAAGTTGAGGAGAATGCACCTCGGGGTTTTGGGGATATTGGTGTCTGGCGTGTTGGTGGCGGCTGTGGGGGTGCGGAGGGTGGTGAATGTGTGTCAGCAGTGTTGGGAAGAGAACTGGACATTGGGTGGTGTTTGGCGTTTACAGCTGGCAGTTGTTGTTCCTTCCTAGGTTGAGTGTGAGGAGGGCAGCACAGTCGTATTGGAGGGTGGTCAGAGAACCAGGGTTCCTGGCGCTGGTCGCGGTCGGCGCAGACGGGCTTGCCTTTGGTGTGCCAGTGGCACGCATCCGCTGCAGTGGCCACCATTAAATAGGGAAGGGGGTGGGAAGCGCAGCTGGGAGGCAGGAGCGGGAACTGGTAGGGGGAGGGGATGCGGGGGCAGCAGCAGTGGGAAAAGGATGGCGAAAGACGGGCACAGAGGACACAGCAAAGGCACAGGTTCAGAGACAATACAATTAAACGCAGGTGGAGGAGGGCCTCGAAACCCAGCAGAGAGGTGTAGGGGCAGCGGCAGCGTCTCAACAGAGGAGCTGCTGGAGCGGAGAGCAGAGTCTCTGACCAGGAAGTCAGAGGTCTTGCTCATACTCATGTATGTAAAAATATGAGAATATTGTATCTTAAATGTATTTTTAAGAAAGATAAATGTTTTGACAAATTTTGTAGGCATTGACTGCCATGGTACATGGCAAACTGCGAAAACAAACCAAAACAAATGTAACATTTGATACAAATATGTGTTTAGTAAAAGTGGTAAAACTTAAGTTGGATGTTTTTAATGCTTTGTTTGCCCTAAGTTGGCAGGGTATGCCCAGACGTGGGTTCCTTGCTCACTTTGCCACTGGATTCAAGCTAGCCTGGCTAATGAGGGGTGTTACCCCGAAACTGGTCCCAGGATGCTTGTTTCCGGTTCAGGGAAGACTTGGCTTGGCAGTTCGGGCTGGACTGTTCCCATGAGGCACAGGGTCAAGACTGATTTGCATATAGCTGGGTCTGAACTGAAGTGGCGAAGTGAGCTAAAGAATGCTGATGGATTTAGCATAGATCTGTGACTGGGGGTGAGTGTCTGAAAAGTTTCAGATCTCCGTCCATCATCTATTTTGTGTTTGCTTTGTTCGCCCTAAGTTGGCAGGGTATGCCCAGATGTGGGTCCCTTGCTCACTTTGCCACTGGAATCAAGCTAGCCTGGCTGATGAGGGGTGTTACCCCGAAACCGGTCCCAGGATGCTTGTTTCCGGTTAAGGGAAGACCTGGCTTGGCAGTTCGGGCTGGACTGTTCCCATGATGCACAGGGTTAAGACTGATTTGCATATAGCTGTGTCTGAACTGAGGTGGTGAAGTGAGCTAAAGAACGATGATGGTTTTAACCCAGATCTGTGATTGGGGGTGAGTGTCTGAAAGGTTTCAGCACTCCGTCCATCATCTCTTTGTGTTCGCTTTGTTTTCCCTAAGTTGGCAGGGTATGCCCAGACATGGGTCCCTTGCTCACTTTGCCACTGGATTCAAGCTAGCCTGGCTGATGAGGGATGTTACCCCGAAACCGGTCCCAGGATGCTTGTTTCCAGTTCAGAGAAGACCTGGCTTGGCAGTTCGGGCTGGACTGTTCCCATGAGGCACAGGGTCAAGACTGATTTGCTTGTAGCTGGGTCTGAACTGAGGTGGCGATGTAAGCTAAGGAACGATGATGGATTCAACCCAGATTTGTTACTGGGGGTGAGTGTCTGAAAAGTTTCAGCGCTCCATCCATCATCTCTTTGTGTTTGGATGTGTTTAATGCAGCAAAAGATTTTCATCATCTACTTTTTTGTAAAATAGGTGCATTCTGCTATCCAAAATACAGTTCATAGTAAAAATATGTATGTACTTTTCACAATTCCCCCCTGACTTTTTTTCAATCAAGAAGTTAATTCCTTTTTGAGTCTTACTTGACAGCACAGCTGTCTCTTAGGCATTGCTTTGAGACTTTGTCAACCACATTCTGGCTCAACCAAGAGGAATGTACCTCTCACACCTTAAACTACTGGCTTTTGGATATATTATTCACCCTTCTAGAATGAGGTGCCATTGGATTGCCTTGTTCTCAGGAGCACTAGCTAGTACGAACCTAAAACCTTTTTAAAAGGAAGACTTTTAGAACTAAAACCAGTAGCCCTGGGCAGAATTTCACTTACGCCAGAGTAAACAAAGTAATATCGGGAGATCGACATTACTCTTTAAAGCAGAATAAGTGATAATTCTGCAATTACTCCTACTTGTGTAATTTGGGGGACAAACTCCTACTGCAAGAGTGCATTTAGTGAGCACAGGTAGCCGCTAGTCCTCACAAATTGTGTTCTGCTGCATTTAGCACTATTGCTTAGTGCAAAAATTGATCTTTGCATCCATTTTGAGTGCAAGGGTGCATTCTGTGCTAAGAAAATAGCTCTAAATGATGGGATTAAGTGGGAGGAAAATTCTACCCCAAGATCACATTTAGAGAGTGTGAGCTGCTGCTTGCGCTTGTTAATCTTGTTCAGTTGCATTTAGCGAAATTTCTAAACACAGAAATGCATCCTTGTTCTAACCGCAGAATTACTCTTCTTGCATAATTCTGTGTAGTCTTGTGAAATTATTAGGTATTTCCACTTTATTACGCTACATGGAGTTACACCAATCCTTACAAAGCATCACATGCCATGTGATTAACTACATTCACTTAAATATCAGCTATGTTGATTGACCATCATTTTTTCTAGGTATTTTTTTCAAGGTGATAATTTGTTTATGGGTGAAATAAATAAAAGTACATCAAAAATACAACTGAAATGATTGAATTATAAAATAATACATGATAAGAACTTATCTATATCATACTTCCTACAACCTTGTTTTTTATGTGGCTTGTATTGGTTTTTCTATTGAATGCAAACTTTTCAAAAATGTTTTCCGTATTACATGTTGTGCTTTTGCTTTTCATTTATCGACTCCCTCTGCTAGCAGCACTCCCATTATAATTTCCCACTTGACCTGGAGCCCTTTCTCTCAGCAGCAGAGTGCCCAACGTCCTCCACAGCCAGACACATTCATGTCTCATTGATTTTTAAACATATAAATCTAACTAAGGGGTGAATAACTTGCAATTTCTGCTTTTGATGAAAGTGTTTTTTGTGTTTGTTACTTTCACATCTGATGTTTTGGGCCATTAACCTTACTGAGCTCTGCACTCTTATTTCTCTGACAGTCTAGAGAGAGCCTTAGCTGTCTCACCAGCGTTGTGTTTTAAAAAAAACGCATACTAAAAATACACACACATATATACATGCAGAGACTTCTTCATCCATTGGTCTCTTGTGTCTTTCAGGAAGTGGTTTCACCCACCACAGCATACAACATGTGGCCATGCTCTTTCAAGTAGAGATTCTATTATCGAATCTCAGATTCCTGATTGACTTACCCGATTCCCCGTTCTGTGAACTGGACTCTTTCATCAAATAAGATTCTAACTTGAAAATCTGCACACCGGTACTAATTGTTTTGGTTTTGGCTTTGTGTCCGTTGGCATGGACGAGTCAGAAAGCAACTGACATCAGTAAGCAAAGGGTGGTACCTATATAAACCTGCATACATCCATAGTTTGGCCCTTAAATTGGACCACCTTTGCGTAATGCTTCTTCATTTCAGCTTGGTATTTTGCTATGAGAATGGAAGCAGGCTTGTGTAGTTCCATTGTTAAAAAAATGTTCCTTGACCCTCTTTCTCATATTTGCTCTTGGCCTTTTTCAATACTGTCATTGTGTGCCACAGTAAGTGAAAACAGCAGTTGTCTGAAATGTGTTTGCTAATGCTCATTTAAATACATTTCAGGCAGGGTTTTAGCCACATCATAGACAAAAGCTGTGATGATAGTAGGTCAAAATGAACTGTGCATGATTCTAGACGAAAACAAGGGGCAGGCCTTGTTCTCCTCTATTTTTATGTCTCCTTTGATACAGTCTGCCATTCTTCTCTGTTGCAAAGGTTGGTGGACATGGGAGTATGTAGGCTTGCCCGTGACTGGTTACTTTCTTTTCTCATTGACAGCATTTAAGTTCTAATCATGCCTCAGTCCTACTATCTTTAACATAGATGCTGCTTGTGAAAAATTGGGTTGTTTGTTGAGGTAGTGAAATCCTACTCAAGCAACAGTCAGAATTCTTGTTGGGGTCAACCACTGGTAGCTTAACACAAAAGCAGTCAAGCTTAATTTAGAGTCAATGTGTAAAGTATTTATGCAGCACTTAAACAGTATTAAAATGAACACACAATACAAGAAAAACCCCACACTATGTTAGAAAAACAGTGTAAATTTTATTTCAATAAATTATTTCACACCACAACTACGAACATCCAATTAATAGAACCTGAGTTATTAATTTTTAATGTTTAAAGTGAAAAATAGCAGCTAAAACATCTAAATGCCAACCAATGACATATAGTCGTGTGAAACCATGGCAAAGTTGAAAGTTATGGCCGCCCGCAATGGAGCACGGTTCGGATACACAAAGGGATTTTGCCGGACTCTGGTCATCTTCAGACTTAGAAGAATTCTTAAAGAAAAATGTCAGAGAAGGTAAAGTTGAGCAGGACAAGGCAGCTAGCGGTGTCCGAGTAGGAGGCATTATTGTCAGGGAGTAGCTGGACAAAGTCATGATGAAGATTTCTATATTCCGACGTATTCTCTTTTATGGAAGTCGAAAATCTCCAGCGGGACGGACTTTCAAGCTGTAGCCGGTGAGGGGCCCACAAAGCTAGAGACCTACCCTGTGAGAAGCTGCTGAAATGGAGTTGCTGTTGTGGAGAAGAACATAGTGGGAGCTGCTGCAATATCAGGCTAACCAGCGAGGCACCTTGAGGGGATTGGCAAGCTGGTAGGACCCGGTCTCCTCTCGGTTCACAGAGCACTTTTTGTCTGATTTTTGTTTAAGTTCTAAGTTCTGGATTTTGGCTATCAAGACACATTTAGCTCCACATCTAAGGTTAAGGACTGTAGGGGTACCAAATGGAGGGTCAGGACTCAGTCAGGCTAGGTTCAGGAGCATTTACTAAATGGTTGTATCATATCTGTCCCTGAGGCTCTGATCAGGAGACCAGCCAACTAGCCATTGGAGTCACTCTGAAAGGCTTGGGTTCAAGCAGGAAAGTAGGTCTCAAGCAGCAGGGCAGTCATCTGAGGGCACAGGGCAGTCTTTAGGCAGCAGGTCAGTTGTCTTGGTGTGGGAAGGCAGTCCTCTAAAGTACACAGCAGGCCACAGGCAGCAGAGCAGTCCTCAAAGTTATGTTATGCTATGTGATATTACAACATACTTATAAAGGGCACGCACCACAAAAAGGTTTCTTGGCACTGAAACTCAGAGGCATGAAAGACACAAATCTTAACCATATGCTTGTCAAAAAAGCCAGATTTTTAACAACATCCTAAAGCTTATGTAGGATGTTGTGGCTCTGATGTTAGGAGGAAGCGAGTTCCAAACACCAGAAGCAAGCACGGCACAACTGGTTCCACCTAATGTCTTCCTGCTAAATTTGGGGACCTCTAGTAGGTTTTGGAGCATGTATCTAAAATTGCACTTAGGAATGTAATTCCAAATTCTGGAGGTCACAAAAGATGAGGTTTTACCATTAAGATTTGAAAATAAGACACCCAGTTTTTAAAAGGGTTCTCTGAGTGACTGGAAGCCAGTGTAATTTTACCAGAAGAGGTTTGATCTGGCAGAATCTGGCCTGATGCAAGACTAATCTAGCTGCTTGGTTTTGGACCTGCTGAAGCCTCTGGTTCAAGCCCTTGAGAAGGCCCATTTAGAGAGAGTTAGGGACCTATTATGACTTTGGCGGTCCTCTTGCGGCACCACCAAAACTCCGTCTCAAGAGGAATGCCAAGGCAGTGGTGCGCCCACCCGCTGGATTCAGATTTGAATCCACATTGGCACTGTGGTGGTCTCTCTGCGTGGGCTGTTAGGCTTATAGGAGAACTGTTGCCTCCGTGACAGCACTAACTGCACATTACTGCACGGTGTGGCATGCATGCCACACCATGCAGGAACAGGGTGCAATTACAGGGAGGCACAAAATGTGTCCCCCGCATGAACTCCCAGGCCCAGATCCAGCAGGAGGCCCTGTTAGGGGCCCCTCAGTTGTCTCTCTGCCACCCTTTTCATAACAGACTCACCGCCATGAAAAGGACGGTAAAAAAGCAACTCGTAATATGCTCAGTGGTGCGTGCAGCGGCACCACCAGCATATTCATGCCGGTTGCAGACTCCTGGATCAGCTGGATCCTTGATCTCAGCAGAGCCTGCAGTCTTGTGGCAGTCTGACCGCCACACTCAGAATATTGCGGGCTTGCCTGCATTGTGGCAGTGGTCAGACCGCCACCATGAGTACCACGGTCATGCGGACTGCCGTACTTGTAATGAGGCCCTTAGTGTGGTCAATATGGGACATGGCAAGGGCAATTTTGATTTGCATGATGTCTTTAATGGGGAAATATTTCCTAATTTTTAATTACTTTTTGAAGTTGAAAAAAGAAGACAAGGGGGCAGATTCACAGAGCTAATCCTAAACGTACTACTTCTGGTATTCACAGAAGGCACTTACGATTTGTGGTATTCACAGAAATCACTTATGACTCCTAACTTTATGTCCGCAGTCGAGCTGGAATCTCTGCATCCGGACCATACTCTCCGCACCCGGACCATACTCTCCGCACCCGGGCCGTACTCTCCGGCAAGGTCTGGACCCAATTTTTACCTCCAACAAGTGCATCAAATACTGCCATGTAACAGAACTCACATGGACCAATCACACCATCGTCCACTGCAGCATCTCCAGCCCCCGCAACACCACCCACAAGATGACCAATGCCCCCCCGGATGTGGAGCAAAATCTCAGAGACCAGCTAGACAAACGCCCTCAACCCCTCCAATCCTGCTACCACCACCAAGCTCAAACAGGGAGTGAAAAGCTTCAATGCCTGGATCACCAATTGCAGAGACAGCATCGTCACCATCAAGAGCAACATCCAGAGGAAATCCGCCAAAAAGGCCAGCTGGCACACCCAAGAACTTAGAACAGGGAAACGAGACAGCCAACAGTGAAGAGGAGATGCAGCACCGGCAAGGACCCCTTTGACAGGCTGCCTTCAAGACCTCCCTCAACCTTTACCACCACCTGTTGAGGGCAATAAAGAATACAGCCCTTGCTGCATGCATCAAAACCTGCACCAACAACACCAAGGAACTTTTCAACATTGTTAAGAAATTCTCCAATGTGGCTGCCAGCGAAAACAACATCACACCCTCACAGGAGCTGGGAGACAACCTTGCTCAGTTCTTCCATGACAAGATCGCAAACACATACAGAAACTTCCAACACCAACCTACATCTATGGACTTCCTCAACAGATACACCACCACCATCATAACTGACACAAACCACACACTGACCACCTGGAATATTCTCTCTACCCAGGACACCACCTCCACCATGAAATCCATCCACTCGGTAGCTCACACAGACCCATGCCCTCACTACATATTCAACCTTGGAAACCAAAGGATCGCCCAGGAACTCACCACCCAATTCAACACCTCTATCACTACTGCAACATTTCCTGACACCTGGAAACACACAAAAGTCATACCACTACTCAAAAAACCCTCCGCCAATCCCAGTGAACTCAAAAAATACCAGCCAATCTCCCTGCTTCCATTCCCAGCGAAGGTACTGGAAAAGATCATCAACAATCAAAACCATCTTCTCGATGTCTCCCAATTTGGCTTCCACAGCAATCACAGCACCGAAACCACCCTGATCGCAGTCACCTATGACATCCGAACCCTCCTCGACTGAGGAGAAGCAGCAGCTTTGATCCTCCTCGACCTCTCTGTAGCCTTCGACACAGTATTCCACCATACACTGATCAGAAGACTACACCACATTGGCATCCAAGGGGACATGCTTAGATGGATCACCTCCTTCCTCACTGGAAAAGCCCAAAAGATCCACCTCCCACCTTTCACCTCTGAACTTGTGGTGTCCCCCAGAGCTCATCCGTCAGCCCCTCACTCTTCAATGAATATATGACCCTGCTGGCCAGCATCGAAGATCCCACGGTCTCAACATAATTTCCTACGCAGAGGACACCCAACTCATCCTCTCACTCACTGACGACCCCCTAAACCACCAGCACCAACTATCACAGAAGACTTACAAATGTAACCGACTGGATGAAGAACAACTGCCTGCAGCTGAAAACAGACAAGACGGAAGTACTGACCTTTGTCAAAAGCAGCAACACATGGAATGACTCCTGGTGGCCATCAGACCTAGGACCTGCACCCACTCACTCCAACCACCTCTAGAAATATCAGAATCATCATTGACAACAAGCTCACTATGAAATCACAGATCAACACCATCTCCTCTGCCTGCTAACTCACTGTGCACATGCTACTTAAGATGTTCAAATGGCTACCCTTGCACACGAGCCGCACCATGACACAAGCCCTCATCACCAGTCGACTGGACTACAGCAATGCCCTCTACATAAGAATCGCCGCACACCTCCTACAGAGACTTCAGACCATATAGAAAGCTGCAGCCAGGCCCATCCTCTGCCTTCTCCAACAGACCCACATCACCCCCCACCTCAGAAAACGCCACTGGCTCCCAGTACAGAATAGATGCCAATTCAAGCTTCTGACTCACACACGTAAGGCTTTACACAACCAAGGACCTGCCTATATTAACCACCATCTGACATTTCAATAACCGCTCTGCCTCCCTTTCACTTGCCCATACTCCCCGTATCTACGAAAGCAGAAGTGGAGGACGCTTCTTCTCCCAAATCGCAGCGAAGACCTTGAAAAGCCTCCCTACACACCTCCAGACTATCACCTCACTTCCAAATTGTCTAATGACCCTCAAGACCTGGCTGCTCGATTAAGCCTGTGGGACCTGCAAGTGCCTGGATACCCTATCAGGTGATTATCCGCGCTTTATACATCCTGATTGATTGATTGATTGATTGATTGTTTGATTGACTGATAGAACTCAGTGCACTTTACCACTGTTGATGAGTATTAAAGTGTTTGTGCTCTCTCCCCTAAAGATAGGACTATTGGTTAAACCCCAATTGGCATATTTAATTTGCTTATAAGTCCCTAGTAAAGTGCACTACATGTGCCCAGGGCCTGTAAATAAATGCTCCTAGTGGGCATGCAGCACTGATTATGCCACCCACGTAAGTAGCCCTCTATCCATCGCTCAAGCCTGCCATTGCAGAGCCTGTATGTGCAGTTTTACACTGCCACTTCAATCTGGCAAGATAAACATCATGCCAGGCCTAAACCTTCCCTCTTTATATATATAAGGCACTCCTACGGTAGGCCCTGTATGACCCACAGGGCGGGGTGCAATGTATTTAAAAGGCAGGACATGTGCGTTTAAGTTTTACATGTCTTGGTATTGCAATCCTCACACTTACACATGAATAGGCTGTGCCCTGTACACACAAACAGAGCATGCATATCCTCCTGTAGTGAGTCTGAAACCAGGGCAGGTAGGGAGAACATCTGTGCACTTCAAAGATCTCTTTGCAGTGTCCCCCACTTCAAAGGCACAACTGGGTATAAGTACTGGATCCCCGACACCATGACTTTAGTAAATGTCTGGACCTGTGAGCACTTTGCCTGGAAGAAGAACTGCTGTGCTGCTGAAAGGACTGCCACTCTGTTGGACTTCTTCTTTGCTGGACTCTTGCCTTGCTGACCTGCCCAGCTGCCTGCTGTTCTTGTACCTGGGTGGGAAGGACTGGACCTGCTTTACTTGAACCCAGAGTGATTCCAAGAGCTCGCTGGCTTGCCTCCTGATTAAAGTCTCTGGGATACAATAGACTTCCAACTCTCTGGAATTGCATCTGGACTCTACAAGCCCTGCCCTGTCAAGTGGTGCCACACCAGTCCCGGATCCTTGGAAGTGATGCCTAAGGTGCTTTAATGTCCAGAACCCATGCATCCTTTTCTGACCCAGCACATCATCACCTTTGCCTGAGTCAGAAGCGGCACATCCCCATCATTGCGTGGAGCGGACTGGCGCATTACCTTCAGAACCAGCACATCGCCTACTGCGGGAGCAGCAGCTCTGCATCGCATTTTGACCAGCACTTTGCACTTGGAACCAAGACATTGCCGCAGTTTTGTGGAGAAAATTGATGCATCTCATCCACTGCGTGGCTCAACACCGGCACACAGCTTTGGCTGTACCGCACAACTTTGTCATTGACGACGTATCCTGGATCAAGGAACTTTGGTTCAGTGGGCCCAAGTGTGTCCCTGTATCCGGCCCAGGCTCCATCACAGTTGGCCTGAACTTTTGACTGTGCTCATGTCCAGCACAACCAGATATCCCATTGAAGCACTTATTGCTTCTAAGCACTATTTTACATTTATTCTTTAAAAAATCACCTCTTGGCTTCTACTTATTGTATTTTTGTCATTTTGGTCTTGTTTTTTTAATAGAATCATGATCTATTTCTCTAACTAGGTGTGGTGTCTTTTTGTGGTGTTTTGACTATGTTTCTGTTTGAAGTGTTGTACAAAAACTTTATATATTGCCTCTTAAGTTAAGCTTGACTGATCTGTGCCAAGCTACCAGAGAGTGAGCACAGTATTGTAGTTCCTGCTTGGACAGGGTGCATACCCCATACAACCAGAAACCAAATTTCTAAATTTCAAACAGGGAAGAATAATGCACACCCACACCCAGAGGTTCCCATGGTATCCCTGTAAGTCCTAAAGCCAAATGCTGGTCCCTGGTCCGAGTGGAATTAAGCTACTGCATATGTTCCAGTAAAGACCTGCAAATCTTTTATAACAGTTCGAGCATCAGCTGATCTATGTGGTCATACCCATAGAAATATAGAACATGAATCTACTGCCACCAGAATAAATTTAAATGAACCATTCAAATGTAGAGGTTCTCAGTGGTCTCAAGATAGACACAATTTAGTAGTTTGTTTGAAACTAAAAGAGATGTCTGTGGTGGGTGAGCAGCAGTGGAACTTTTAATTTGTTGAAAAATGTCACAGCTAAAGACATAGGGGCCGATTCTGATTCGGGCCGGAATTCTCTCCGACCGAGCCGGACCCGGAGAGAATTCCGACCGAATCGGACCCTAGCAGTCCGACCGAACGAGTATGATGCGTTCGCATGCCATCGGACTCGATTCGGTCGGACTCCCATTGAAGTCAATGGGAGCCGGTCGTACGACGCGTACGCGGGCTTCCATTGACTCAATGGGTGCGAGGCGGTCAAGGCGCCCCCTACAGCGTGTACGCGTCCATGCGCATCGCGGCGTACATGCACAGGTAGGGGGACCCATGGGTCCCCCTGTGTGCCACTCGCGCGCCTACGCGTACAGGGGGTCCGACGCGGACCCCAAAGTCCGGCTCCGACAGCTTTTTCGAGCCGGACGGCGCGAGTCGATCGGAGTGGTCGCGGCGCGCATCGTACTTACCCGGCCGGGAAACGTCTCCATAGCGCGGTGCGAGTCGTGTCCATGCGAGTCGGTCGGAGCGTGTTGAAGCCACGTTCGAGTCGGTCGGAGATTTCGCGGTTGCCTGCATCGTACTCGCTCGGCCGGACCCGCGTACGATTCGGTCGGGAAACAGGGCTCCGAATCGGATCCGGTAAATCCGAATCCGATTCGGAGCACTACCGGCCGAGATCGGAATCGGCCCCATAGTGTTTAGTTTGTTTATAAAGACCATGCACCAATAGCAGTTTTATAGTATAGAAGCTGTAGCTGCCACACCTGCTTCAGCAGAAGCTTACCCCTCATGAGCAGTTATGATTACTTCTAGCCTGTGGTCTTGGTTTGGTATCACTCCATGCCCCGCTCTGGGAATGCAAGCACATGGTATGTTTTGGACACTCGGTAGATCAAAGTATTTTGCTGGAACTTTTTTAGGCACTGGTGTGCCATTGTGTGAAGCATTGACAGCAACCATGATGTCACCATCCACTCTCATGTGTGAATGAGTAATTTCAGCTACTACAGTAGTCTTAACCAATGATTTTGAGGCTTCATCAGCAAGCGAATCTCCTGCAAACTATATTCCAACACGCTGGTGACTCAATGTATGAATTACTTGAGCCCATATCAAACATTCTTTAAGATGTGCTAACTTTCCCCAAAGCAAATTATGTTTTAGGGCATTCCCTTTTGAGTCTCTGATTCAATTGAAGCACCAATATTGTGAATGCTCATTAAAAGACTGATCACAGTGTATATAATATACTTTATGTCGGTCAAGAGACCATAAAAGTGCAATTGCAATATATACATTATATATGGCATCCAACCCTAGTCCATAGTATCTTCACTTTCTCCACAGGCTGATTGGCAGTGCAGTATGTGCTGATGTGTGGACGTGGACATGTGGCATACTGCGGGAGTCCGGGAGCCCGGGAGCCCGGGAGGTCCGAGGTCTGAGGTCTGAGGTTTCTAGGTCTACCGGGGGTCCATGTCTGAAATTTGGCATCTGGATCCAGGCTCAGGTTAGGACAGTGCCGGTCAGCAGGCTAGGCCAGGTCAGGTCGGAACCGCCACGAAAAGCTGTCACCGTCGCAGGCTGCAGGTTGCAGGCTTCCAGTGGGGTTTTGCAGGCACAGGCATAGGCTGGGAGGGGCGGCTCTTTAGACCCCTTTGGGCCACCTGGGTGCACCGGTAGCACCCCCTCCCATCCTCTCCCACATCCCTTCCTCCCTCCTATCATAGCCTCACCTCACCTTCCTGTTCCGCCCCAAAGCTTGTCACTCATCATTCATCACCCATTACCACAGCCATCAACCGTCACCACAAAGCGGGGAGTGGGGAGTGGGGAGCTCGGATGTTTGAAGGGAAGGGAGCAGCAGAAGGTTTTGACTGGTGCAAGGGGCAGGAAGTGTACTGCTGAAGCTGCTGGCCACTACAATTTCATCCAACATATTCACCTGTCCAGCAGTACTGGTACCCTACCCAGCAGAAATGAAATGAAATTTGTACTTGTAAAGCGCACCCATACCCCCAAAGGGGTGTCCAGGCGCTGTACGCATACCGCTGTGGAACCCTTCCTGGCTTTTCCCTGTGAAATGTCCACTCCTGGGCACCCCCAGGGTGAAGCCAGGCATCCCAGCGCTGTTGGGGCCGTTGTGGAGATTAAGCAAGCTATAGCCCAGAGTTGCAGAGTGGGACCCATGATTAGAATAGGCACCAAGGCGAGAATTATCAGGTCCGAGGAAATTGAGCCCAAGACCCGCCGAGGCGGGAATTGAACCCTGGTCCCGGGCCAGATCTCTGCATCAGGGTCTGCCGCTCTAACCATTGAGCCACACTTCTCCAGAAGTATGCACTTCTCAGCGTATGCAGAGGCATACGCTGATCTGTCAGCAGTAAATGACAGTCATTGACATTAGAGGGCCCAGGCGTCTTCACGGTCTTCACGGAAGAGAAGAGAGTGGAACAGAGAGTTGGCAGGCACGGGTGTGTATGGGCTTCAAGGGGACCACCTAAGAGTGGAGTAGATCAGTTCCGAGGAGCTGGTGGAAGAACCACAATGGGCAGCTACAGACCTTAAGGCCAAAGGATCATGGACCAAGGACGGGGGTCTGAGGATAGAAGGTAGTGAGAGACCCTAGGCATTTGGTGTCTGTGGAGACAGGGGCGGAGGTGGCCAGAGATAGTCCGGTGCGGCTTGCACCTACTCTATAGCCTGCTACTTCACTCGCCCCCCCAGCACTTCCTCTGCACTGTACCTCCTGCCTTCCACCCCATCTCCTGTGGCTCCTGCACTAAGACCTATGCCTGCATCCCAGGAACCAGCCCCAGCGCAAACCTGAACTGAGGCTGAAGGTAGAAAGAGAGGGACAGCTAAGGTTAATAGCTGAGGCAGAAATAGTAGTAAAATACTCGCTGTAGAAGAGATAAAGCCAGGGAACTGAAAGACAGTGGACCTGGATTACTGTGAGATCAGGGAAAGTAAGGCAGCAGCCAGTTGCAAGGCCAGACAAAAGAAAGAGCAAGACAACAACAACTACAAAAACAAGCAAAGAAGAAAACATGAGGACGGAGGAAGGTTCCTTGGTCTCACCACTCTATTCCAGCCCACAGGCTCTCACAACCTCATTCACAACCAGTGCAACAGTCCCAACTAAGATGGCACAGAGCAAGCAGCCAAAAATATACACCAAATTCACCTTTTTAAGGGACGCTGGGCGGTGTTGTGCTCAAGCAATGACAAAATAAATGGGCTCCCTCAGCCTCTTAATCCAAGATGATCCAACAACTACAGAACACAGAACGTGGGAGGCCCACAACCATCAGCAAGAGAATAGGCAATAATGAGGAAGGAAGAGAAGAAAGGGGAAGCGCAGGACTGGACGAAAGGGGACTAACAGCCCAGGGACCCACTTACCAGGAATAGCATGTAAGGGCCACAAACCACATAAGGAATTCACACAGGGAGCATGAGGCTCTAGGATAAGCCAACAGCCATAAGGCAGCAATGACAGAGAGAGGATAAGAACAAGGCAATAAAACCCAAGAGAACATCCCTGAGAAAGGCCTGGACAAATGGTTTGTAAACCATAAAAAAAAAGTCATGCTAAACAAGCACATGCAAGCATACACCCAAACAATAACACAAACTCAAAGGAAGAGGCAGGACTCTCTGAGATCATTCGGCAAACCGAGTCAAGATCTAACACAAAGACAACCGGGGTAAATGTATCACCTATGCATGAGACGCATGAGACGCATGAGACGCAAGAAGTTCCTCCAGCCGCACCCAACGCCACTGAAGGTATCAACGACCTCAGCAATTTGACAGTCAGCACAGTAGGAATACAAACCCTCATAGTGCTCCAAACCACAATTGCAGATCCATCCGGACGACCACCTCAGGAACAGATACCCCACCAGCACTTGAGGATAACCTCTCAACCCCAACTTTGAAAATTCAGGATTTGGAATTGGAGACTTCCTACCTTACAACAGAGGAATGGGAGGAGCTGGTAGCCTCATACACCCAGCTTTCTCTGGAATAATCACAAGAAGAAATTAGGAAATCACCTGAAACTAACATCAAACAAGACAAAACCCATGAAAAGGACAACATCTGGATATCGCTACTGAATACAATGCAAATGTCTATAAATGCTATGCAATACCAATCGAACAAAATGGACATCCAACTGTCAGTCCTAAACTCACTCTCCATCTTTGTTGCAAACATTGACACTAAACTGGCAGATATCAATAACCTGTTCAGAAGGGCCCAAACAGAGTTGCAGCTTACGCAGTCCAGCTGCACTTGTGTAACAGTCGTAGACAAACTGGCAAGGTTACCATCAGCAATAGGCAACCTTCTAGCTGATATAAGATAGGCAATCATCAGCCGACCAGCCTTATCATCGCCCCCTACCCTGAACACAGAATTACCAAAAACTCACTACCAGCCCAAATTCAGAATCAGGACAGTCTTATGAGAAGTTCCAGCCAATGGAGAAAGATACTAACGAGTCAGTCCTCCAAAGAGATCCAACCTCCTCAATGGGGGGGGGGTTTGCATTAATCAATAAAGGTTCACAGAGAAACCCCTTACCGGTAGGCACACAAGTATCTTTTACCCTTGAGCAGAATCCAAAACTTGGCACCCATCAGGAAGCAGACTTAAGGGACACCGCAATCCTGGATGAGGCATTGAATGAACCTAGTAATGAGTCAGCAGGTAATCCAACTGCAGAAGTACGGCTATCCACCTTGTATCCCCTTGTATGAATCAACAAACACAGACCCAAATATTAAGAATGAGTCTCGAGATGAAAAAGGTAATAAGCATTGGGAATTAGCTGCAACCACGGGACCTGGCACAGATCCAGCACGGTCTGGCGAATGGAACCCTCAAGACCTTGGTGCAAAGTCTCAATCTACAGTATCATCCAGACACCACGCAACTCAACTTGAATCTACAATCATCGTGTTTCATCCTGAATACAAATCCAAAGGCCGGGCTGACATACTAAATAGGGGAAACATCTTACGGCTCCTAAAGTCAATTAACAGCTTGAAGAACCTAACCTCCCATGATCTGGAGTCAATAGAATTTGTGGAGTCAACAGACCAACCAGGAATTGAAGCAACCAAAACAGATTGGGGTTCACCAGATCTAGCCAAAAGGGTCCTGAACAAGCAGTCACAACTTAACACCTGGGGCATCAAATTGCTGCCCTTCACCAAACGGAAATACCCTGAACCCTTATTAGTCGAACTCAAGTTCTCCAACCCGAATCCTGTCAGGATCAGCTCCATGCCTGTTCATACTCAGTATTGTGAGGGGCCCGCAGCATAAGCCCTAGGAGAACAGAGACCACCATGCAACCAGGCCTGAGGGCTAATAAAAATGGACCCCCAGCTTCCCTAGAGTGGGGATGGCTATCCAGGACATTTAACAACAAAGGCTATAATTCCCTGACAAAATTTGACTACCACGCCAAATATAATAAATACTCTGAATCTCTGCTCCTGGAATATAAACGGCATGGGAAACAAGACCTTGGATCCGGAGTTGCAATCATATCTCCAAATGTTTGATATCATCTATTTACAAGAGACGTGGTTGGAACTACCAACTCCATTGCAAGGATTCAATTTACTTCATCTATCTGCCACGAAAAATGCTAAATTTGACCACCACAAAGGGGGTCTTGCCACTTACAGTTTTATAAGGAGCATCTATGCAGTTGAAGCACTGCCTTTCAAACTAGCACCCCCCAACACAATGCAAGCTCTTAGAATAACGACGCAGGGGGCAATCAAAAACCAACATCTGATACTAATAAATGTATATCTATACCCATGTGACAAAACAAGGGGCATTAACCAGCTGGGTGGAGCACTGTTAAAAATACTAACGGAGGAACAAACTACCAACTTCATAATCACCGGGGACTTCAACTTACATATGCTGGGCACAACAATTGATAATAATCACACAGAGCACGACCCACTAACATGGAATATACCAGCACAGGAAGGAAATACTTGGGGAAGACAAACTAAGCTAGCACTGAAACGTCTTGTGACTCTAGAGCAGTTGAGCTTCTGTGCATTAAATGGGCGATTACCGGGACATCGTCCGCAACATTTCACAATGCAGAAGCAAGTACAACAATCGATCACACCTTCATGTCTCTTCCATTGCTTGGCAAATAAAGGACTATCACATAGAAGTCCTGGACTACAGCGATCACTTGCCAAAAGAAATTACAATAAACATGAAGGTCACAACCCCATCACCGTCAGCAATCAAACAAGGTTCAATACATACCACTAACGACAAAAGACTGAAATGCAAAACTCACAACCCGGAAAGTCTCCTGGCCCAATTGAAACAACTCTTTGAAGAAGCTCATACTGGAGAGTCCAATACAATAATAAGCTGGGAAAACTTTACTAATGGCCTGGGGAATGCATATGTAGATAAAAGGGATCAACAACAAAACAAGAGAAAAACCCATCCCCAAGACAGACCCCCAGCCTTTGTAAAAAATGCACAAGTAAAACACCTCACGGCTGCCATAAACCAAACACTCCGGTCCAGGGAGGACCTGGGAGGGAGGTCCAGGGAGGACCTGGCTTGGCAGTTTGGGTTGGACTGTTCCCACAAGGAACAAGGTCAAGACTGATTTGCATATGGCTGGGTCTAAACTGGGGTGGTTTGGTGAGCAAAAGAATGATGGATTTAACCCAGATCCTTGTGACTGGGGGTGAATGTTTGCATTGTCCAGCATTCCGTCCATCAATTGTTTCTTTTGCATATGTCGCCCTAAGTGGGAAGGGTATGCCCAGACGTGGGTCACGTGCTCACTACACCACTGGATTCAAGCTAGCCTTGCTGATAAAGGGTGATGCCCTGAAACCGGGCCCAGGATGCTTGTTTCCAGTGCAGGGAGGACCTGGCTTGGCAGTTCAGGCTGGACTGTTCCCACAAGGAACAGGGTCAAGACTGATTTGCATATGGCTGGGTCCAAACTGGGGTGGTGTGGTGAGCAAAGGAATGATGGATTTAACCCAGATCCTTGTGACTGGGGCTGAATGTTTGCAATGTCCAGCATTCCGTCCATCAATTGTTTCTTTTGCCTAAGTCACCCAAAGTGGGAAGGTTATGCCCAGACGGGGTCCTGTGCTCACTACACCACTGGATTCAAGCTATCCTGGCTGATGAAGGCTGATGACCCGAAACTGGTCCCAGGATGCTTGTTTCCGGTCCAGGGAGGACCTGGCTTGGCAGTTCGGGCTGGACTGTTCCCACACGGAACAGGGTCAAGACTGATTTGCATATGGCTGGGTCCAAACTGGGGTGGTGTGGTGAGCAAAAGAATGATGGATTTAACCCAGATCCTTGTGACTGGGGGTGAATGTTTGCATTGTCCAGCATTCCGTCCATCAATTGTTTCTTTTGCATATGTCGCCTTAAGTGGGAAGGGTATGCCAGACATGGGTCTTGTGCTCACTACACCACTGGATTCAAGCTATGCTGGCTGATAATGGGTGATGCCCTGAAACTGGTCCCAGGATGCTTGTTCCCGGTCCAGGGAGAACCTGGCTTGACAGTTCGGGCTGGACTGTTTCCAAAGGAACAGGGTCAAGACTGATTTGCATATGGCTGGGTCCAAACTGGGGTGGTGTGGTGAGCAAAAGAATGATGGATTTAACCCAGATCCTTGTGACTGGGGGTGAATGTTTGCATTGTCCAGCATTCCGTCCATCAATTGTTTCTTTTGCATATGTCTCCCTAAGTGGGAAGGGTATGCCCAGACGTGGGTTCAGTGCTCACTAGACCACTGGATTCAAGCTAGCCTGGCTGATGAAGGGTGATGCCCTGAAACCGGTCCCAGGATGCTTGTTTCCGGTCCAGGGAGGACCTGGCTTGGCAGTTCGGGCTGGCCTGTTCCCACAAGGAACAGCGTCAAGACTGATTTACAGATGGCTGGGTCCAAACTGGGGTGGTGT
Source organism: Calotriton arnoldi (assembly GCA_963921515.1). NCBI lineage: Eukaryota > Metazoa > Chordata > Amphibia > Caudata > Salamandridae > Calotriton > Calotriton arnoldi. The sequence continues at coordinate 33,514 of CAWUFW010013223.1, forward strand.
GGTGAGCAAAAGAATGATGGATTTAACCCAGATCCTTGTGACTAGGGGTGAATGTTTGTATTGTCCAGCATTCCGTCCATCAATTGTTTCTTTTGCAACTAAATAAATGTGGCCAAGATCTTAGAGCCCTAAATGAACTGAGACAACTAAAAGCTACTTGCAAAAAAGTAATCTGATGACTTATAAAAGAAGCAGAAGAGTCTTTGTGGGCTAAGCTCTGGTATGACATCAAGACAAACAACAGCACATGATTCTGGCAAACAATTAACGTCCTGTCTAGCCCGTCGACTTATGGCATCAATTCACATCTGACAGAAGAGGTTTGGACAACCTTTCTTCAATCTCATTTTAACAGGAAACCTGGGACCCAGCCCAGCCCAGTACAATCATAAACTTGTCATATCCAGGAGCAACAAGCTTGCAATTGGACCATACCAATCAACCAGTTTCTCGATATCTATCACTATTGATCACATTTGCAAGAGAATAGCCAGGGGCAGACGAGAGGGTGCACAGTCCCCAATGGGATCCCGCCAATTCTGTTTAAACTTGACCAAGAATATTGGGCGAAGCACTAAAACCAGTCTTCAAAAGAATCTTACAAACATCATCAATTTCAGCATCATGGAGGGGCTCTATCATCTCCCCAATATATAAAAAGGGCAACAGAAATGATCCAGCAAACTACCAGTTAGTAGCCTTGTTAGACATCGAAGCCAAATACTATGCTAGACTTATTTTTTTAGAACAAACAAACTGGGCTACAAACAACTCAGTCATTCCACTAAATCAAACAGGTTTTTGCAAGCACTTCGGAACCACCACCAATATTCTTACCCTCTCATTGATGATAGATGCCACAATTGCATTCAAACAACCCTTGTACATATGCTTTATCGACTACAGGTCAGCATTTGATCACATTAATAGAAACATACTATGGCAAATGCTTTTAATGCTGAACACTCCACCATTACTCTTAAAACAGCTAATCCTCCAACACTCTCACATGTGGGTCCAAGTAGAACTGGGTGCAGGCGACTATCTGACAAGGAAGATCCCAACAACTATTGGACTGAAGCAAGGCTGTGTGTTAGCCCCAATACTGTTCAATCTCTTCATGTCGGACTTGTCAGCCAGATTGGACTAGTGTAATTCACACACCCCGAGGATGGGGGTTTGGCTCTCTCAAGCCTACGTTATGCAGATGATCTCATACTCATTAGCAGGACTTTGCTCGGCCTTCAACATCCTTCAGGACATAACATCTAACTACTCAGAAGAAAATGGACTGAGCATCAACCGGGAAAAACCAAAGGTCATGAGTGTGAACTCACTGTGAGCAAAGGTACCCTAACTGCTGGCATCTGGCATCACATCAGCTCGAAGTTGTGCAGGAGTATAAATACTTATGAGTCATTATTGACAATAAAGGAAACTTTGCCGCCCAAAGAGAGGCTATAAAAAGGGGGGGATATCGACAGCCGTGGCACTAAAAAATCTAAAGATCATCGGGACAAGCTTCTCCTCTCTGACATGAGAAATTCAGGCAAAACTTATACTGTCTATCACCTACGGAAACGAGGCCATGAGAGGGAGAGATTCAATCACTCTAGACAACACTATATCAAGAGCATTACCAATGATCTTTGGCTTACCAAGGAACACATCCCCTGTGCAACTTAGGGTTTTAAAGGCAAGAGCTGGCTCGCAAAGGAGATTACATTAAAAGCTGGCACAAGATTAAAAAAGGAGATCCAGGGACCCTAAACTCCCACCTATGGAAAGAAATGCAAGCCAAAGGAACGGACCAGGCCAGACACTACCTAGAACATTCATTAGAGCAACTAGATATACGAGACCTCTGGCTGAGGCAAGTGAGAGCTTCAAAAAGCTAGTCAACAAAGCCATATAAAGAGTCTCCCTAATGGAGGATAAAGCCGCACTTTCAGTGAGAGCACACGGCTGGTTCACCATACAGAGCTACATGAGGGCCATGCCTCAAACGTACCTCTGCATCAGCTTCTCCAAAGCCATCAAACAGAAGCTCTTGAAGTTCTGCCTAGGTATAATACCATCTGCACACCATCAACCGCTGTGGCTACACCCCCGACTCCCGCAACCTGCCGACTCTGTGGGGAAGGAAAGGAAAACATGCTATGTATATGCACAGTCCTACTAAGGGATCAGCAAACATTGCTCAGACCACACTTTAATAGCAAAAAAATACGTACATACAGACAAGCGGTGAAAGCAAGTTTTTCTACAGAGGATGTCCAGCTGAGTTGTCGCCTGGTTAAATTCTTGAGTATAGTAGAAACAAAGATAAAGGATAAAATAGTGGAAGTACTAAGCTGTCTCCAAGGAAGATCACACTTGTTGGGGGCTACAACTAAAAGAGCGTAAAATAATCCAATCCAGCCACAATTCAAATTGAATCACTGTTAAAAACAAGATCGCCCTTCAATTACCCAAGCTGGACCCCTAAACTCCATTAGTGTCATTTTTGCACGCACATCACATCATCACTTTTATGTCCATTGACTGGGATTAGGGGCCATAACATCTTAATGACAGCATACATTTTTACGTTGTACAATTCATTTCAACATTTATCTCTATGCAAACTTTTGCTATTTTAACTTTGCAGGAACTTTGTCATGTAACTAACTTGATTGTATTAGAAATTGTTAACATTTTATCTTTCACTTTTTTTATGTAAATTATTGCAACAGTTTAATTAAACATGCAAATAAACAATTACTTACTTACTTACATTATAATAAATAAAGCATACGAAAAAACAAATAAAAAACATTGTGATAAACAATGATCGATGGTATGAGCCTTGTAGAGGATCTCAGGTAAAGCAATTACTACTATCAACATATACCTCCATAATAGCCTACAATTGAGCTAAAACATGGTCCGCCCTGTTGGATAGCCCGGTCTCCTTTATCTAGAAAGAATTGTTCCATTCATTAGGTCCATCCATAATAAGTGCACTGATCTACTATTAAATAGTTTATGTGAAAAGGGTTAAAAACCTTGGAATTATGATAGATGACCATCTTTCATTATCAGATCAGGTCAATAGCATTACTTCCTCGTGCTTTTACACTTTAAAGATCCTTCGAAAGATTCTACCTTTCATTCCCATGGCCCTCAGAAAAACAGTTATCATTGCCTTGATACTACCCAAAATTGACTACTGTAACGCACTCTACCTGGGAGCAAAAAGAGTGTGATACGTAAGCTGCAGACTTTACAGAATGCTGCTGCTCGTCTACTACTTAAGATTCCAAAATTCAGCCCAATAAGTCAAGCCATTCGGGATCTGCACTGGCTACCTGTCCAGGCAAGGATACAATTCAAATCTATGTGTATTGAGCATAAGACCTTGTACAGGGCTGGACCTGCCCACCTTAGTCACCATATCAAGCGCTATACTCCCCTGCGAAGCCTTAGATCATCATCAGCCTCTCTACTGGTAGTTCCTAAGGTAAAGACTTTGAAATGGGGTGGCAGAAGTTTTGGCTACCTGGCCCCTAAATTATGGAATTTGTTGCCTATTCATCTTAGAAATCAAGCCAATCTACTGTTGTTCAGGAAAGAATTGAAAACATGGCTATTTGTCCCTAACACATAGCCGCTCCAATCTCCCGTTGCATTAATCAATGGCAGTTAGCGCTAAGATTCCACGGCAAACACGCCCTCTACAAAAACCCTCATTTAATTTCATTTAAAAAAAAAAAAATAAGCAATCACATAAAAAGACAAGGTTAAAATCAATTCATAAGAACAATTTAGACTAATAATACTGAGATTGTGAGAAGCATAACTTATTACAGCATAGCAGCAATAATGATTACAAGCTCACAGATGTTAAACTTTTCATACGCATTGACCAAGCCCCCCATAGAAACTGTGAGACCGTAAATACTATTAGCTCATTTGTATCAGTTTTCAGTAATTGCAATGCTTCCCAATGATGTCTTGCGCCCTTCAACTTACACCATGCAATTATCAATTTTTCCGTAAGATAGAGTATCTGGGACAAAAAAGCAGAAAGTGGGCCTCTGTTTCCTTTAACAATGGGCATAAGGGGCAACTCTCTAGATTACATTCCATATTATACTATCTCAAGGTGAGAGATCTTATGGGTAGGGTACCGAATCTGAACTGGATGTACACTCATTTCAGCCCCTGCAGGATAAATCATGTCCATATAGGCCCCAAAACTTGGTGAGCATTTATGAAGCAGAAATTGCCCTATTAGTAAGCCCTCCCTATGCTCAACCCAAATTCTGGTCATATCCCTTTCCCAGTATTTATTTATTTATTATTTATTAGGAAGTTTTATATAGCGCTAGCCAGACCCGAAGGTATCAGAGCGCTTTACAACACTTTGTAAACAGAAAAACAACATAATTATAACAGAAGTGAACAGGAAGCCTCAGGATGCGGTGGAGGACTTTGCGCGTTGTATAGCGATAGAGGGAAAGTTACAATAGTCACGTAATAGTGAGCATCAAAGTTCAAGCCACGAATCCTTCTGATCAAGGAGGAAAGTGGGGATGAGTCGAGCTAGGTATGAGGTAGAGGTCTTGGATTTGAAGTGTCGGAGTGACGTAGTGAGCACGCTTGTGAGTTTTTATTGCAATCTATCCATTTGGAGAGGTACGATTGAGGTATAGGTCTTTAAGTTGACTCTTGAATTTTAGGAAGGAGGGGATGGTCCTGATATGGACTGGGATGGAGTTCCATATTTTGGGCGCGTTTCCAGAGAAGGATCGGGCTGCAGTTTTTTGTTTGCGGGTTTTAGGGGGGATGAGGAGTAGAGTATTGGAGCTTCTGAGGCTCCTTGTCTGACCAGCCTTCGTGAGTTTGGAGGCCAGGTAGGCGGGTTTCCCGGTGTGGAGGGCTTTGTGCGTGAGGCAGGCAGTTCTGAAACTAGCTCGCAGTTCAACTGGGAGCCATTTTAACTCTCTGAGTGCGGGCGAGATATGGTCATATTTGTTTACTCCGGTGACCATTCTTGCAGCTGCATTGAGAGTTGAACGGAGGGGAGCTAGGTGTGATTTAGCTGTGCCTGTGAGGGTAGCATTCCCGTAGTCTAATCTGGAAAGTACCAGGGATTGAGTCGCTTGTTTGAGGTCGTTGGTCGGGATGAAGGGTTTTATCTTGTTAAGTAGTTTCAGGTTGAGGAAAGCGCTCTTTGCGGTGTTCTGGATGTGTTTGTCCATGCTTAGTTTGGGGTCCAGGGTGATTCCCAGCGATTTGACTGAGTCGGCCCGGGATAGATTGTTGTTGAGAGCGTCAATTGCTTTTAGCCATTCTGCGACTTGGGGGTTCTCCGTTTTGTTGGAGATGAGGAGGATTTCCGTTTTGTCTTGATTCAATTTCAGGTGGTTTAGAGAGAGCCAGTGTTGGACTTCTCTAAGAGTGTCATTGAGTCTCTGGATGTCTTCGATGGAGGAGGTTTCGAGATAAATCTGGGTATCGTCCGCATAAAGGTGGAAGGGAATGTTGGATCTCTTGAGTATAGTGGTGAGGGGTTCCATGTATATATTGAACAGTTGTGGGGAGAGGACTGATCCTTGGGGGACGCCTCTGCTGACAGGGTGTAGGTCCGACGAGAAGTTTTTGATTTTGACTCTTTGAGAGCGATTTTGGAGAAAGGAGCCGAACCAGCGTAAGACCACCTCTTCAGCCCCTAGCCTTTCTTGGAGTACCTTAGTGAGTAGTTGATGGTCCACCGTATCGAAGGCTGCCGATAGGTCTAGAAGGATGAGTAGGGAGCATTGGTCAGAATCGAGGGACTTGTATAAATCGTCTATGATATTAAGGATCGCTGTCTCTGTGCTGCACCCTTTTCTGAAACCCGATTGGTGGGGGTCCAGGAGGTCGATGTTGTCCATGTGTTGAGTCAGTTGGAGGAGGACGGATTTTTCCAAAATTTTGGCCAGGAGAGGGAGATTGGAGACGGGTCTGTAGTTGTTCAGATCCTTGGTGTCCAGGCCTGGTTTTTTTAGTAGAGGAGTGACCTGGCCAACTTTGAGGCAATCTGGAATGACTCCAGAGCTCAGGGAGCTGTTTATGATCCTGGTCCAGAGCGGTGCTAGGGAGAATTTTAGCTTCTTGGCCAGTTGGGTAGGAATAGGGTCCAAGGCGTGTGTGGAGGGTTTTGAGGTGGAGATCAGTTTGACTATCTCTCTTTCCGATACAGGATTAAATGATTTCCACTGATTAGGGGGGTGATTGGCTGTGTTGCCCTCTGCACTTGAGGCCGGGCTCCTATGGACGAGGTTAAGGTTGGAGATCAAGGAAAGCTCAATCTTGGAGATTTTATCATTGAAGAAATTGGCAAAGTTCTCGCAGTAGATTTTTATTTAGAAGTAGCTTATCACCTTTGGAGACTTCATCAGGGATAGCCCACAAATTACCTAGGTTAAGCAGTTCAAGCTGCTTTTTGACATGCTTCAACCATGGTGTATGAACAGATTTAGCACAGTTAATCAGATCCCTAAGTGCCTCTCTATCAATGGTTAGTGAATTACACACTATGAGTGTGGAAAAATCAGGAACTGTATTTTCTAGTGCCAGAATTAGAGCTTTGAGTTCAGCCAGCTGAGCTGTACTATCCCCTAGACATTGTGCAAAGGTTTTTTTAGGGTGGAATTCTCCGTTCCTCATGACTCCACATACTGCCTCACTGGCTGTGGAGTCTTGCTATTTAGTCCAAACAGCGGGCTGGGCTGAACAATCAGCATATCCAATATAGTCATGCTGGTCAAGAGGCAAAATTTCACTGGGTACAGGAAATTCTGGTTCATAGTGTAGGAATTCTTTTTTAAAATAGGGGTCAAAGACATCGTCAACATCAATAGCTGCTAAGGATGTGGCCCACTGTATCCATCTAGGAAGCAAGCCTTTTGCCTTAGGAATGCTGGCCTTTGTGACAACCTCAAAGGCTGAAATGGAGTAACCACAACTATGCATTTTCCCTCAGCTAATGTTCCTTACTTTATTATTGTTGTCTGAACTGCAGTCAATATTTTTTTTCTGTAGGTGTAAAACATACTTCAACATTTGGATATAAGTTTGATTTATATGTAATTGGTACAGTTGCAGCGACATTGAAAGAGACAAATGTATAGCCAGTGGCTCCCGCAATTATGCGGAACACCAGTTTTGTTGTGTTGACATGTTTTTTCAAGTTTCTGGATGTAAGCATATCTGTTTGCAGTGTTCTCAGAATCTGTGTATGTTCAGTTGCTCAATTTGTGCTTGAAAAGTCTGGATGAATTAATTCATAAAACGGTTTTGCCCGCTGTGCATATTCTGGTATCTATGTTCTGCCAAAATTGAGAAAGCCCAAAAGTGATTGTATCTTTTTCCTGGTGTTTGGTGGTTATAGAAGTGCACATTTTCTACAAAATATGGTGCAAGACTTTTGCCTCGTATCCCAAGAACAACCTTTTCGATAGCAGATGCCTCTATGCTACCTTCCTCCATGTGATTGGTTTCAATTGCCGCCTTAATAGATGCCTGCAGCGCCTTCCCTTACGGACTCCTAATCCATTGTGATTGGTTTCAATTGCCGCCCAATTAGATGCCTGTGGCGCCTTCCCTTACGGACCTCTAATCCATTGTGATTACTTACGCGTTCAATTATCCCACCACGAGGTAGAAGATCGCTCCCGGTCACCCATGGAAGCTCATCCCTCATTGCTCTGCTCCCAGCACTTGCTCCCAGTTAATTGCAGGCAAAATGTTTTCAGGCACTATTTTGCAAGTCCTGATGATGATCCGATAATTGTGTTAAGGATCGAAACGCCGTCGACAAAATTGTTAACCTTATATACTGTTATTTATTAGTTACATTATGTGTAAAGGTGACCTCCTCTTATTGCTGTTTGCTCCATTGTATTGATTTGACGCAGACAACTACATGCTGCCTGAGCCTTCTCTTGTTTTCTTTTGTGATGTGAGTTTTTTGGATACAGGCTTGTGTCCTACTGTTATTAAATTTTATGTTGCGTATATCTATAATTGCATATTAAAACTGCCTTGTTCCGGATGGAACAATGGTTACAATATAGTACCGATTGGGGCTATATTTATTTGATTTCAATCAATTGTCTACACAGGGACCATTGTCTCTTAAAATAAGTTAGTTCCCAAGGTCCCTGACTGATCAAATTGGGTTCCCTTGTACTTTACATATATATCGTATCCCAAGAACAGCACACTGAGATCTGAAACATTTGTTTTTTGAAAATTAAATGTGTAGCCTTGTTCAGCAAATCCCAAGACTATGCAATCTACGCTGCTTAAATGTGTGTTTATGTCTTCATATGTAACATATATCTCATTTACATAATACAATGCTTCTGGGTCACTTTCTTGTAAAATTGATATTACTCAGGCAGAAAAAAGACCGGGGCTATTCTTATCCTTCTGGGGAGTCCACAGAATCATTTCTTGTCCCCTAAAGCTGTGAATGCTGTTAGATCCCTGTTTTCAGGTGCTATGTTGTGGCAGAAATTCAGATTTGAAATGTCCAAAGTGCTTTTGTATTTTATTGTGCACTATGTTGTTCATTACTGCTGCTCTGTGTAAATTTTGTGTTTCAAAAATGTGTGTGTTTAAATGTCTGTAGTCTAATACTAAGTGGTATATATTATCTGGTTTCTCTACTGGAAACAAACTATTGTTCATTGGAGAGAGAGAAGGTTCAATGATGCCTTGATATTCTAGTTGTGTGTACATTTCTCTAACTGACGGGGTCATTAGGATGTCGGCGGTGGTGACCGTTACGACATCGTAATGAGTAATACCCCCCGACATATTATAATGGCGGGGGTATCGCGGTGGACACAAAGTGCGTCTGCCGCTTTTCCGCCGGTCGGCAATAGTTACGATTGCCGGCCGGGTGGTCTTGGCCTCTAATATGGTGGCATATTTAATGAAAATACCTGCATATTTCTTCTTTTTGAATTGGGGTTTTTGTTGTGGAAGTTTCTTTTCCTTTTGTATAATGATGTCAGATGAGCGGTGTGACTTCTTTTTTGGTTTTGCATACAATCTTGTCTGTGCTCTGATCGTCTTCCTATCTCTGAGCGTTTATGGGGCGAGTCCTGAAAGGAAGGGGAAGGATGCGTTGAATCACAGTTACGCAGGTTATAATGCTTTTCAGTGGACTCCGGTTGCAGAAATCCACCCCTTATTTTTGTTTTTTATTTGTTTTTTCCATGTTTTTTAGAAGACTCAGGTACTTGTTTGGTATTATCCCTTTTAGAATAAGCCTTTAGCTATGGATTATTTTATCTGGCTCCCAAAATATCTCAGCCCATAGATGTATAGGTTTCAGCAATAGTTTTGGTAGATCCTGCTTCCGATAAGCAATGGGAACTTGTGCAAGGCATACTGCTAGTAATGCTGCTTCCCTTTTAAAGGCACTTAAAATAATTGAGGTGACTTTGGCATAGTTGCATAGTTGCCAATTAGTTTCATCTCCAAATCCAGGGCAGGCGCAGTCCCGTATTAATTTTATATCCTTTAGCACTTTAAGCAAAACAACGATTGATGGTGTACCATGTGTTATGGGATATATTGCAGCAAAGACTATGTGTCAGGTGGCACATTCTTCCACTGGAGGAACCATCCCTAGTGGTAGGCACATAGTGAGAATTTTATGTTTCTTTTGGTGCCCCATAAAGGAATACAGTGCTTCAAGCTGATTTATTTTTTGTGTGCAATCCAGACCATAATTTCCTCCTGTCTGGTGGGAACTTTACCCATAATTGCATTGATGGTCACTAGACTAATTGCAGGCACTGCTATATGTGGCTGCACAGCCTGAACTGCCCTCGCTGGTGTTGTTGTTATTGTTCACGTGATGAACTATGTTAAATGTTCTGGATTAAATTTGGGGAGAGGAGTAGGCCTAATGGCTAGGGCGGTCGACCTCAAATCTGGGGAACTGGGTTTGAGTCTCGGCAATGACGCTGAACATCCTGTGATTCTGGGCAAATCACTTAATCTCACCGTGCCTAACAAAAATGAATGTGTCCTCATGTAATGCAACTGGTGCTATGTAAAGCGCTCTGATACCCGATTCAGGTCAAGTTTGCGCCATATAAAACTCTGTAAAGAAAATAAAAAAAATGTCTGTACAGTCTAACTAGACCAGTGTAAAGAGCACGGAGCAACATTCAGTGGTGATACTATTGGTTACGGTTTATAGCTGGCTAAGACTGGCCAGGTTGCTCCCTCATTACCAAGGCGACCCAGTCTTACATTGTTTATTGAATGTGGTAGGGTGCCCTGGAACCAATTCATATGTTCCTGTATTGGCCTGGTAATACACGTGGTGTGTATGTGTGAAATGTTTGTGTATTGGCATCTGTTGTAGGAAAAGTGACCCATAAATAGAATACCTCTGTTCCGTATTCTTGGTGGGCCTCTCTAGCAAAGGTAACATTTCCCCCTGTAAGAGGAAGCTATTGTTGTTGTAACATTATGTTAGAAATGGGATTCATAGTTGGCTGAGTTATGCAACCAGGCCAGGCAGCAACCACCACTCTATTCAGAGTAAGCTAGATACACAATAAGATAACCTGTGCTCACCCTCTGGTAGCTTGGCACAGAACACTGAGGTTTATCTACAAAGGTAATGTGTAAAGTATGTGTGCAACACACACACACACACACATACTAATACAATGAATATACCACAAAAAGTCTCCACACAGGTTTAGACAAATGGAGAATATTTAACTGAGGAAAAAAGACCAAAACAACAAAAATCCAATCAGTGAAAGTCTAGATATACTAGTTTTAAATATAAAATGCAAAAATACTGCTTAGAAGTCACTAGCGGTCAAAAGGGTTACTTAAGATCATGCTAGACCAGATTAAATCCAAAGTTCAGGATTGCCGCAGTTGACGGCAAGCTGGCTACAGGACTCACGCTAACAAAATACCTTGGATGGAGCAAAGTGTTAATGTCGAAGACTCAAGGCAAGGAGCTGAGGAGGCACTGTGTCAATCTGTAGATGGAGGAGAGCATCGGTATGATCTGCGCCATCAATGAAAGCTTCAGTGTCAAACCCTATTGTGATGCAGGTTCTTTGCTGGCATTGGGCCGTGCCATCTGTAGAATTTCTGTTGTTGAGTGGCCGCTGCTTTGGTGTAGAAGACGATGCGCTGGTTATGATTAGCGCAAGCTCACTGCTGCATTGATGTTGATGTGTAAGAAGCGACAAGACCCCACTTCTGAGCCCCAGAACCTGAAGAGGGCACCTCAGGCAAGGGTAGGGCTGACACAAGGCAGAGTCCAGCAGCAACAGCAGAATTGCAGGGAGTCTTTTTGGTCCCTGAGACTTCAAAACACAGGAGGCAAGCCCTTTGAGATAATTTGGAGGGAAGGAAGACTCCAGCTCTCCTTCAGAGGAGTCAGGGAACAGCAGGGCAACAAGCAGAAATACCGTCCTTCCGGCATAGTAGTCCTGTTGAGTCATTTAAGGAGCACAGCAGTCCTTCTGAGAGAGGCTCATTCCAAGATCTAGAAGTGTGTTTTTTTGGCGGGGGTCATAGACCCAGTACTTATACCCAAAAGTGCCTTTGATGTAGGGGGTGACTTCAAAGCAGATCTCTGAAGTGCACACGGATCCCTTTCAACTCAGTCATGTCTGTCAGGCTACCTGTGGAAGGTATATCAGTGCTTTGTGTGTGGACAGGACACTACCTATTAAAGTGCAAGTGTCAGCCCTCCAATTTCTCCCTGCCCAGAAAGACCCATCAGAATGAAGATGAATGCAGATGAGTGCTCAGAATGCAGATGAGCCTGCCCTTCCTGTGTTTGTGGCTATCTAGATGGAATGCAGAAAGTGTAGCTGTCACCCAACCCACACGTGTATTGGATACAAGCTGTAAGGCGCAAAGAGCAGTAAGTGCAGAGAAATGTCCACTTTCTAAGAGTGGCATTTCTAAAACACTAATGTTAAATCCAACTTCACCAGTAAGGAGGATTTATCATTACCATTATAAATATATGAAACATAAAAAAGCTACTCCTCTCTGATAAGGAATTACAGCTTCAATGTGTACTAAGGAATTCCCAATGCTGGCCTTTGGAAGGAGTAGGCCTCACAGTAGTGAGAAATGAAATTAGCTTTTTGTCACTACCAGGACATGCAAAACATAAAGGTTCATATCTTACCTTTTACTTACATAGCATCCTGCCCTTAGGGTTATTTACGGCATATCTTAGGGGTGACGTATTTGTAATAAAACGGGAGTTTATAGCTTGGCAAGTAGTTTTAAATGCCAAGTTGAAGTGGCAGTAAACTGCACACACAGTAGCAGGCCTGCGACAGATTTGAAAGGCTACTTCTGTTTGTGGCACAATCAGTTCTGCAGCCCACTAGTAGTGTTTGAAGTACAGGCCCTTGCTATATGGTATACCACTTTACAAGGGACTTACCAGTACAGCAAATATGCCAATCAGGGATACACCAATGTCATCATGTTTAGGGGAGAGCACGTGCACTTTAGCACTGGTTAACAGTGGTAAAATGCTCAGAGTCCTAGGGCCAACAAAAAGAATCAGCACAAATGAGAGGCAAAAAAAAAGAAGTTGGGAGGATGAATACACTAAGCATGGCAGGTCCAACATGTGTCCCCACCCAGCTAGAAATGGGAAGACCTACACAACCTCTAGGGAGTTCTCATCACTAAGTCAGAAAAACCTGAACAGACCATCAGCATTGGTGTGGTCTAATCTTAGTCTGTGTTTCACCCTGAAGTTCATACCCTGCAGGGAGATGAACCACCTCAACAATTCTCAATTCTCTTCCCTCATCTGCATGAGCCATTTGAGGGGCCTGTGGTCTGTCTGAATCAGGAAGTGAGTGCCAAACAGGTATAGCTTTGACATCTTCAGTGCCCAGACCACAGCAAAATCTTCTCTCTCAATAGCACTCCACCTCTGTTCACAGGGGAGTAACCTCCTGGGGTTGAAGGCTAAAGGCTGGTCAAGGCCCCCCTTATTACGTCGGGATAGTACTTTCTTATGATATGCTCTGAGGCATCTGTCTGAATTATAAACTCCTGGGAGAAGTCAAGGGCCTTGAGCAAAGGAGCTGTGCACATGGCTTGCTTCAAGTAGTCAAATCAAATTTCTTGGCTGCTTTTTGGAAGTCAGCTCAGTCAAGAGGACAACAATGGTGCCATATCCCTTGACCAACATCCTATAGTACCCAGTGAGGCTCACAAAAGTTCTGACCGTAGTCTGGGTTTTGAGGGGCAGCCAGGCCATGATGGTGTCTATCTTGGTCTGAAGGGGTTACACCTTCCCCCTGCCCACCAGGTGTCCCAAGTACACCACAGACCCCTGCCCTATCTGGCACTTAATTGACTTGATAGTCAGGCCTGCCTGTTGCAGAGCGTGAAGCACTTCCTTGAGTTGAAAGAGGCTGTCCTTCCAGCTGCTACTGAAGACAGCCATGTTATCAAGATAAGTAGTAGAGAAGGGCTCCATAGCTGCATGGACCTGGTTCACACCTCTGGTGGCAGGTGTGTTCCTTAATCCAAAGGCATCACCCTAAACTGGCAGTGGCCCTCTGGAGTGGAGAAGACTGACCTCTCCTTTGCTCCCTCTCTTAGGGCAATCTGGAAGTACCCTGATGTAAGATCCAAGGTACTGAGATACTAATCATCCCCTAACTGATGAATCAGCTCATCAGCCAGGGTGATGGAGTGAACATCAGCCTTGGTTACAGAATATGGCACTCTTCTCAGTTCAGGTGTGGTGCCCGCTGAGGCAGCTTTGGTACCGGAACCACAGGACTGGGCCAGGGGCTACTGGTGGGATCTATAAGCCCCAACTCCAGCATTTTGAACACTTCAGCCTTATCTGACAACCTATAACATTTATTTTTAACAGTAAGGTTATCCCCTTTGTCCACATCATGGGTACACAGATGGGTAGTCCCAGTGATAAAGGAGAACAGAGAAGAGTATTGCCCCAACTCTTTATTGCAGTCTCTCTGTCGTTTAGTAGTTAGCGTGGGGGTAAGGATTACTCCTTCCACAGACCCATCCTTCTCCTCGGAGTCAAAGAGGTCAGGGAGAGGTTTACTGTCCACTTCCTCTTTTCCATCAGTCACCTACAGGATGGTGAGCTCAGACCTCTGAAAGTGTGATTTGAGGCGAATCACATGCAGCATCCTGTGGGATTGCCAAGGGGTCTTGAGGTCCACCAGGTATGTGGCCAACCCCTTTCACCTCATATCGGCCATTCCAGTGGTGCTGGTGGGCCCTAGGCTCTACTGGCTCCATCACCCATATTTATTGACCAGGTTGAATTTCAACAGTGGTAGAATGTTTGTCATACCACTCCTTCATGACTTCCTGGCTCACTTCAATGTTACTGGAAGCTTGCTTCCATATCCCAGCCATTTGGCTTTGAAGGCCAGCATGTAGCCAACTACGTCCTGGGGTATGTTCCTGGGAGCTTGCTCCCACCCTTCTTTCACCAAACTCAGAGGTTCTCTGACTGGGTGCCCATACAACAATTCAAAAGGGCTGAACCCTACTCCTCTATGTGGCACCTTTCTCTGTGAGTAAACAACAGGCATTTCAAGTTTATATCCCACTTTTTCCTTAGGGCCTCTGATCATGCCTTTCAGGGTCTTGTTGAACCTCTCAACAAATCCACTGTTTTATGATGGTAAAGGGTGGAGAACCTATATGTCATCCCACACTCCTTCCACATTGAGTGCATAAAAGCAGGCATAACGTTTGTGCCCCTGTCTGACACAACTTATTTGGGGAAACCCACTCAGGTGAAACATCCCCAACAGGGTCCTTGCCACTGAGGGTGCAGTAGTTGTCCTCAAAGAGATTGCCTCTGGGTATCTAGTAGCATGATCTACCAGAACCAGGATGAACCTGTTGCCTGATACACTCTGGGGATCCATAGGCCCTAGAATGTCAATGCCCACCCTCTCAAAGGATTAAGGGTGGCTTTAAGCCTCTGCTTTGCCTTTCCACTGGCCTGGAAGGTCACACAAGTATTACAGAATGCATATGAGGAATTATCGATCCTAGGCCAATAGAAATGGGGGACAAGCCTTGCAAAGGTCTGGTCTTGGCCTAGATATCCTGCCACGGGAATCTCATGAGCCAGCTTCAGTAGGAAGGCTCTGTAGTATTGGGGGACCATTAGAAACTTTGAGGTCCCATGCAAAGGAGCCTTAGGCTCACTGTACAGTAGGTTGTCCTCCCAGTAAATGTGGTGACTACCAGAGGCATCACCCGTTGCTTTTGCTTCAGCCTGTTGTCTCATGCTCACAAGGGTTGGGCACTTTCTTTGTGCCCACATAACTCCTCCATGGTGGGTCCGTCTTTCACATCCATCCAGTAAGCTCAGGCAGGTCACCAAGGGAAGCTGTCCTCCTCAGTGGACTCCGGGGCGACCACCGCAGATGCCCCATCCAACTCACTGGAGGTGCATGCAGGGACTGGTTTACCACACCCTCTGCCTTTCACCTTATTAGCAGCTGTCTGGGCCATTATTCCAGTCTCCAGCCATTGAAGAACACAACATCCTCGACTCCTCCCAATTCGGCTTCAGAAAAAACCACAGTACGGAAACAGCCCTCCTCGCCGCAACAGACAACATCCGCACCGTACTGGACAAAGGAGAAACAGTAGCCCTCATCCTCCTTGACCTATCAGCGGCGTTCGACACAGTCTCCCACTGCACCCTAATACGCAGACTCTACGACGCAGGAATCCAGGACAAGGCCCTCGACTGGATCCGCTCCTTCCTCTCCGGCAGGACGCAGTGGGTCAGACTCCCCCCTTTCCTCTCGGACCCCACACCTACCACCTGCGGAGTCCCCCAGGGCTCCTCCCTCAGCCTGACTCTCTTCAACGTCTACATGGATCCACTCGCCCCCATCGTCAGAACCTACGGACTCAACATCGTGTCATACGCAGATGACACCCAACTCATCCTCTCCCTATCCAACGAGCCCAACACCGCCAGACGCAACTTTCGAGAAGGCATGGAAGCTGTCGCCAAATGGATGAAAAACTGCTGCCTACAACTAAACACCAACAAAACAGAAGTACTCATCATGGGCCCAAACCCAAATGCCTGGAGAGACACCTGGTGGCCCCCCACCCTCAGAAACCCGCCAACCCCCACGGACCACGCATGCAACCTGGGAATCATCCTGGACTCCGAGCTCAAAATGGACCGCCAGATCAACTCCGTCTCGTCTTCCTGCTTCCACACCCTCCGCCTCCTTTGTAAGACCTTCAAATGGATCCCCCTCGAACACTGAAAGACCGTCACTCACGCCGTGGTCACCAGCAGACTCAACTATGGCAACGCACTCTACGCCGGAATAAACAAAAACCTCACCCGCAAGCTACAGAACATCCAGAAAGCCGCCGCAAGACTGGTACTCAACCTGCCAAAACACTACCACATCTCCCAGCACCTGCGCACACTCCACTGGCTCCCCGTCGAGGCGAGAATCACCTTCAAGATGCTCACCCACGCACACAAGGCCCTCCATGGCACCGGACCAGCATACCTGAACAGCCGACTCAAATTCCATGCACCCCAAAGGACCCTACGATCAGCCCAGCTCTCCTATGCCGTGGTTCCCCGCACCAGAAAAACCAGATCGGGAGGCCGCTCCTTCTCCTTCCTCGCGGCCAAAGCATGGAACGTCCTTCCGCTCCACCTCAGACAGACAACATCGCTCCCCATCTTCGCAAGAAACCTCAAAACCTGGCTCTTCGACAGACCCCCTACTTGATGGAATGGAACCTGCACCTCCCCCACCCCTAGCGCCTTGAGACCCTTACGGGAGAGTAGTCGCGCATTAACAAACCCCTGATTGATTGATTGAGCCCTTCCTTCTTGGATCCCTTCCCAGGCAGCCATGGACCTTGTTGTGGTACAGATCCACTCAGGTAACCCTAACTTCCTTCCAGGTAGAGTGCTCCAAATCATTACCTAACAAACAGTCCACAGGCATGGCAGGGCTCACTGCAACTTTCAGAAGATTTGAAACCCCTCCTCACTCAAATGGAACCAGGGCCACAGCATAGTGACCCTCTCTGTTGTCAGCCACCACAGCCTGGTAGAAATGCATTAGGAATTACTTGCTCTGGGGAAACAAGCTCACTCCTTACCATAGTCATACTGGCTCTTGTATCCCTCAGAGCCTCAACACCTTGCCCATTGATGGTGAACCATTGCCTACACCTTGTAGTATTTGAGGGCTTATGGACTTTAGGAACCATCTCACTGTCAACAAGAGACACTAGAGTAACCCCTGTAAACTACCCCCCATTAACTGGTACAAACTCCTACCCCAGAACTATACTAGCCACCCATGAAATCTTTCCTCCAGTGGGAGGTGGTGCTCTTTGTAGACACTTGGGATACCCTTTGTAGTGTCCATACTTGTAGCACTCATAGCAGTTGATGGGTTTGGGCGGCTGACCTTTGTCAGGGTAAGCTTTCTACTGGTGGCCTGATTGGGAATGTGAACCAGACCCTTTCCCCTGTGAGTTGTTTTGGGGGCCTGAAGTGAACACCTTCTATTTCCCTCTCCATCCTTCTTCTGGTGGTCCCCTCAGATACCTTTCTGGACACAATAGTGCTGACCGAGAGGTCCCCCTCCAGTTAAGCTGTATGGGAAATCTCATTTGCACCATCTACATTTTGCATCTATTTGCAACCTTTCTTTTGCAGACATGAAAGAGGAGATGGGACTTCATTCGAGGAACTCCTGGGGCTGATTAATTCATTAGTAAAGGTTCTAAGATTTTTTTATAAAGATGTTTTTTTAAAGTGCAGATCAAATTTTGCAGACCATGGTCATTTTCGCCTAAAGTTCCTAAAACATAACAAAATATGTCCTTGTAATGGTTTATCAACAGCTTATATGTATGTAGGTGTGCACACATGCCTTCAAATCTTTTAAACACAACATTTTAAGTACTCTCTGTATTTTGCAGGGCACCACTTGTAAACCTTTGCTCAGACAACCACCAAAATGAAGAACTATTTAGACTAATGGTGTATTGTTCTGCTACGACATGCTCAGCAATATTTTAAAACACAATTTTTCTATATGTCATTTTTCTGTTACTATTCGCAGATGCCGTACAGCCTGCAGCCATCTAATTCCCATTGGCTATTGAAAACAGTGAGAAGGGCATATGTGCTCACGAGTGCAACTTCTTTAGATGATCTGCTGGTAAGGCATTACTGCCACTCTCCAATGTGCTATTTTGCTGAGAATGCAAATGATGACGGTTCCCCTGTGCACTGCATGGCGCAGCAGTTTGGCACAGGGCAACAGAGCCTTTGACCTAGCAAGTGTTAGTTTATAAATGGATTTGCTTCTGTATTGATGATCAGAATATATTATAGTCTTACATATTATAGAGATGCACACATAGGGGCCCATTATGATAACGGGCGGATCGCCACCGCCCGTATGGCGGTGGCGATCCGCCCGCTATTTCTCACTGCCCACCACCCATCTCCCCCCGCCATATTAGTATGGCGGGGGTACCGCGGCGGACGGGAACACCGTCTGCCGCTTTTCCGCCCGGTCCACAAGTTGACCGGGCGGAAAAGGTTTTAATATGGTGGCGTGTCTGTTAGACACCGCCATCCATATTACAATCCATGCGGGGATGTGCCTTTCCGTGGTGGCATTGCCGCCACGGAAAGGCATGTGGTCTTTGCTATTGGGGGCCCATAGCGGGCCCCCAGGAAGTTGGGGGTGGGTGGTGCACATGGGGGTACCTATGGTGCCCCCTGCATTTGCATGCACAACATGGCAGGCACCGTGCGGTGCCTACCATGTTGTGCATGCAAATGCACGACATGCCTTTTTGACATTGCGGCGGGTGGTGCTGAAAGCACCACCCGCCGCAATGTTGAGAATGCAGGATGCACCCGCCAGTGTGGCAGGCGCATCCTAACCACCCCCACGGGACTGCCGCACTTATGGCGGGCGGTCCCTTTCTCCATCAGGATGGCAGGCGGACAAAGTCCGCCCGCCATCCTAATGATGCCCTTAATCGGTTGGTGGTGCCATTCTAGTTTTCACCTTTGTGGCCATTGAGTCTAAACTGTTCCTCCCCTGGCGTGGCCTGATGTGCAACATGGCTTAAAGTCAACAAACAATGCTATGATACAGTAAGCACTGGTGTGCCATAGCGTTTTATCCTTATTTACCTTTAGTCATGTTGCACAGGAGCTTACCATGCTGTGCAACATCTTTAGAAATTATTAACAACGGCAATAGGTCTCATGTAGGCAAAACCTATTGGCTTTGCTAACGCTTGTTCTCATTGCCTTGGTGATGCTATTCCTCCCTACACCAATTTCTGTGTGATGTTACTGCAGTTCTTGTGAGTGCCCATCGGAAGCTAGTGATGTGTGGGACCAACCACAGAAAAAGCAGTGACATTCTCAGATTACTTTTTATGAGGTACTTTAACCCACTCTTACTTGAGCACAATTCTAATAAAAAAATGTCCTGTCAGAAATCTGTATAACATCTAGGCATATGAAAAGGTCTATCTTGGCCCACATTGCGATTGAAGGTGCTCTGAAGATAGAACACCTGGTCTAGTAGACTGCTTAGAGCATCACTGAATTCATTTCTGTGTCAGAGAAAAAAAGACCCAATAAGTAGCACATGGAAACTAACAATCTA
This sequence comes from Calotriton arnoldi, assembly GCA_963921515.1. Lineage (NCBI taxonomy): Eukaryota > Metazoa > Chordata > Amphibia > Caudata > Salamandridae > Calotriton > Calotriton arnoldi. Next base: position 53,289 of record CAWUFW010013223.1, read on the forward strand.
GAAAGGTCTACCCTAGCATCAAGCTTATTGTCAACACTTCAAAACTTCTTAATGAGGAGGCTATAGTATTCCGAGACCAACAACTAACCATGAAATCATTAAGGTTACTGTAAACAAAAAAACAAGATCTGTCAATAATGAACCAGGTCACCTCACAAAACGAAAGAAAGAAGTATGAAGACAGCATATTTGGAGCAAAGTCCTCTTTCGTCAGATATTGTTTGGGCCAAATGAGGTTGTCCCAATAATGTTTTACAATGTAAAACAGCATAATATAACATTCTAGACTATATGTCAAAATTACAAAGGAAAATAATAAAGAAAAATATTTTTTAAATGAAAATATTTGAAGGATTGACTCTCAATCTGCAATATCAGTTGACAAAGCTCCCTACATTCCAGTTCCCAAAACAATATGATCTCCAACATTTTTAGAGTTCTCACAGAAGGTGAACTGATTAGGACCATAATGAACTCTAGACTAACCTCTCACTTCACTGATCCAACTATGTTTAATAGAGAAACTTATGGATGGGTGTGATAGGATGAACCATAACACTGCACTTAACACACTCAAATGGTTATAAATGGCACTGCTGGTTAAAAGTTCTAAAAAACGGATTCCATTAAATTAAATTGAGCAAAGATCTTTCAAAATCTTCTCCACTTGGCTAGAAAATGCCTCTGACCTCAACACTATCACAAATTCCCTTTAATCTGCACTTCAAACCTTCAACACACATCACAAATGCTCCAAAATCTTATATTAGATGATACATTGCTATACCAAAGAGTCTCTTCCCCAGGAGACAAAATCATACAATGGCAGGCTCCCTAGTTAAAACTTCTCAAGATCAACATTCTACTTATACTCCCCAGAGCTAATTCTCACTCCACTATTACCCAGGGGCGGGTGGGACTCGCAGGGTTTCACTCTGCGGAATTCTGTTGAGTTACATAAAATGATTATGTGGAGTTTCAACAATGGGTGTAAGCCCTAAACTTGCACAGTGTTCACGGTGTAATGAGTAGGGCACCTAGCATCTAAGAGCCAGCGGTAGTCGTATCCTTGGACGCGACTATGGCATTTGATACTATAGAATGGCCTTACCTTTGGGCAGTTCTGTCCAAGATGGGCTTTGGGCCCAAATACATTCAATGGGTACGCCTCTTGTATAGTGAGCCCTTGGCCCAGGTCGTAGTCAATAACAAACTGTCGGCCGTATTTCAACTTAGTCGGGGAACCCAACAGGGATGCCCACTTTCCCCACTCCTGTTTGCCCTCCCATTGAACCTCTGGCGGCATGGATCCGGTGGGACCCCAGGATACGAGGATTGAGGTGGTCCCCGGACTGGGAGGACCGCATCTCCTTATATGCGGACGATATTCTATTATATCTGGCCTCCCCTAGGAAATCACTTATAGTGATTCTAGATTTTCTGGTAATTTTTGGCAGATTCTCGGCCTTCACTGTCAACTGGAACAAGTCCCTCTTGTATGTCCTTCGAGGGGACCCGCCCACTCCCCCGAGAGAATGTCCAATACAGGTGAACACCACTGGATTCAAGTATTTGGGGATCTTCATTTCTCTTGACCCCTCACTCCGATACACTCAAAATCTCCTCCTACCCCTACATAGACTTAGAAGGGACATTGCCAGTTGGAAAGCACTCCCACTTTCGCTTTTAGGCAGGGCAGCCTTGTTTAAAATGATGGCGTTACCCAGATTCCTCTACGCCTTACAGAACACATTAGATCCTGTGCCCGCCCAATACTTTAAGGAAATTGAGAGTCTTCAGAGAGATCTATTATGGGAAGGCAGGCCACGAATAGTTCTGAACAAGTTGACACTCTCTTGGTACGATGGAGGCATCAGCCTCCCAGATATCAAAAAATACTATTGGGCGGCCCACTTGGCAGCCATTAACCATGGCACCTACGGCCGCCTAGATGACCCGGGCTATGCAATGGACAAGTGGCTTCTGCCTGGGGGGGGTTATGGGAGGGCATTGTACTCAAAGCCTAGACGATACCCGTTAACAGGCCCCACTGGACATTCGGTCCAAATTTGGCATAATGTGACTAACTCGCTTGGATGGGGACATAGATTGACTTTAGCGACTCCACTATGGGACTCCGAGAGACTGGGAAGCTTATGGAGGTCAAAGGGCTTTGACAGGTGGGACCTTATCGTAATTTCACACATCAAGGACCTTTGGGGAAAGGATGGGGTCAGGTCCTTCGCCGAGCTGCAACAGCAATACAAGCTGGCAGACACTGAATATTTCCGATATGTGCAGGTTCTGCATTCACTCCAGGCTAACATACCACGGGGCACTATCCCTCCCGACGCCTTCCCGTTGGAGGACAGAATTTTGGACGGATACATACCAGACAGCACTATCTCCCTAATATATAAAAAACTAATAAACAACATGGACGACCCCCTCCAATCACTGTGGGAGAAATGGACACGAGACGGCATTGAACTAGATGACGAAGACTAGAGGGAGGCGGTGTCCTCTCCCAGAGTAGTTGCCATCCTGGCGCGCCTTAGATTAGTTCAGCTTAAAATCCTTCATAGGGCATACATCACAGGACCCCGCCTGATACGAATCGGAGGGGTGAATGAAGGGGAGTGCAAGAGGAGATGCGGACACATGGGAACATTCCTGCATATTATTTGGGAGTGTGCTCCCATCACCCTCTACTGGCGCAAGGTGCACGACATCATTAACACAGTACTCTCGGTCTCTCTCCGCCCGGAGGCACGGAGGTGCCTCCTGAACATTTGGGAGCCCACGGATCTGAATGCCTATCAGATACAATGGTCCACATTGGGGTTTATGTTAGCGAAAAGAAACATTGCGCAACTATGGGGCGCAGGTAAGCTACCCACAATAGAAGCCTGGGAGAAAGACCTAGATTGGAGCATGTACAGGGAAAAAACGGTGTATTCGGCCAGGGGCTGCCCCAAAAAGTGGTCCCGCATTTGGAGCGCTTGGAATACCTATTGTGGAGACATATATACACCGCCGCGCAGTATTGACCAGGATGACCCCCCTTCCCCGTGATATTCCACTGTGTATGTAATAAAAGTGATACGATTTTCCATCTTCAGGATATTGCTGGATACAAATGTGTAGACTCCTCTGTTATGTTTACTCGCACTGATGTATGTTCAATAAAAAGAATTATATAAAAAACAATGGGTGTAAAATATATATGTCATACATCCATTCAAGTTGATTTTGCCGCCACTCGAGTAGAAAATCTACTCAAGCTGCAGCAAATCTACTTGAAAAGCAGCCCTCCGACTACAACCACCTGCATAAGATAATCGCGCTAGGGGATGGCAAGTCTTTCTTGTGTACTCTCTAGCTTGCATTTCTTGAGCCTTGCAGGAAAAAAATTACACCTTCAGAAATTGGAAGAATTTGGCCATAAATCTGAATCATTAAATTCCTCAAATTCCACAGACAAAACAAAACTTTCTGCCCACCCCTAGACTCTTGTCTAGACTCACTCAATGTACTAGACTGCTAAACTCATATCAGAATCTTTGGTCTTAATGTTAAATAAAAATCTAGACCCACCAGTACACATGAATGCCATAGCAACCTAGTGCCCACTTAAAGGTCCCAGAGGAATTACATTCTTTAGACCTGAATTGGACTTCAAAATGGTGGTCAGTCACTTGCAATGTCCAGATTCCATGGTACAGACCTTTCAAACCATGAATGAGATAAGCACTTGTAGTGCTGGATGACGCACCTAAGTGCCATTGCAGTTCTCAATACATGATAACTCCGCTGCTATGCCAATGAGTAATTAGGCTACTTAAACAATAAAAAGATCCTGCTAGATAAATGTGCAGAGATAAACACAAATCTCCTCGTTTATCCAGCTTTAGACTGAATCTGATCAACTCACTCGTTTTTGTACTTTTGATAAGTGTCTTTGGACCTCAAAACATACTAGGGTCAAAAGTGATGGGAGTAAACAACTTCCACTGCTTTGAAGATCACTGTAACTCTGTGAGGCTGAGTTTCCAAAGGTTTATTTTAGAAAATGATATTTCTATGGACTCCAATTTGAACAACAGAACTTTAGAATGTATTTACCACTGAATTCTAACACATAATAAAATAAAAACATCCTGGGCAGGGTTATCTGGAGTCTGCTAGTAGCACCAAGAATTCTGAAAAAGACCTGGCAAAGTGATCCCCAAGAGTAATGTCTTACGTAAATATTTGGGTATATTTAGAAAATAGATCTACAATATTGACGATGGGCTTGAATTTAATGATAGAAGAATGCAAATAAGTCAGGGTGAATTTGGGCCGTACAGCGTGTTCTCACAGGAGGCAGAGCTTCTCCTGGAACATGATGCTCAATAAGTTCATGTGAGCTGAAGAGGCCTTCAAAGGGGATGGCCAGTGTTTATCTATCTGAGTACAGTCTGGTACTTGTTCTGAACTTTAAGGTCCTGGTGACATGTTCAGAAGAAGTCTGTACCTAATGTTCCTCGCCCTGTTAGGAGTGTTTGTACTATTAAACCTATCAAATTATCTATCTCCAATTCTCTCCTGATACTGAAAGAAAGTCCATCAGTAAGGTTTGTGCCAGAAGGATATAGTTTGTGTGAGTGTTGGAGGTAGATACACATACCTCTCAAAATTGTCATAGATTGAACCCAAGTGATTGTCATAAGATTGTTATGTGTTAGACGTTTCAGCCATACAGAAAGCCTGAGACTGACATATTCCAAGATATATTGTTTTTTTTAGTAGGTTAGAAGCAGCATACTATGTATAGACATTAAATGGTCTTTCTCTTCTTCTAGATATCCACCGTGGCTAGCAGCAGTTAAAGCCCAGGGCAGTGACAAGTCAGAGTGGAAATATCCTGTGTCATTGTTTTCTATCTTATCCTATTCACTTTTATTCAGGCCTACTAATAACAATCCTATTGTGTGTGGTTGACTGTAAATACAGAGAAGTGTGAAAACATTCATCATCCCTGTTGGATGGAGAGTCAAGGTTTGTAAGGTTTTCTGACAATATAATTATTTATTGGTTGGACCTTCCTACTTTTAGAAATTGTAGAGAGGTCCAGGGTGATTTCCTACTGTGAAAATGCTGTTCCTCTGCTGAAGTCTAGAGAGAATATTTTTCTCATGTTTGTCTCATGGAAATTATAGTTAGTCCTCCAGAAGCTAAAATGGAGACTAATTTCAATAAATTATCTAATATCATCCTCATACATGTGTTGGGTACCTCCGTTCTTAGAAGAAATATTTGCATTTGTTTATAGTTTGCTATTCTGGAACAGTCAAGAGCTGCTAGGTGAATAAGAATGTGTGTAAAATTGGCAGGATTTTTTGTAACATGGCAATTATCCCTCAGTGACCTCTAATAATTATTCAGAATATGTTTATAAAGCTATCAAATACTTTTTAACTCAATTATTTATGTGTTTTTAGTTTTCATCCTATGTTTCAGTTGGGAAAAATACTGGATTTTAACTGCATTCCCAATATTTGTATTTGCCTGGACCTAAACCTACAGGCTGGACCAGTTGGCTGCAATGTTGTTGGGAAAACAATGCCTGACACACCGGCAGCAGGTGTGTCAACTGACTACAGAATTTTGACAGACCATGAACACTCTAAATATATTATGGAGACACATGGAAAACAAATTTTAGGGGACATATGCATTTCTGGACCAAGTTTCGGTAAAGATGGGAAGCATTTCAAGCACACAATCAGACTTTGTTGCACAAAAGTGAATGATTGTAAGTCTGTCTTCTATGACAGCATCTCTCCCAGTGCAGGGACATTGTGTGAGCTAGGTGAACACTCAAGTTCTTATTTGAAGCTCTATGATCCTCACTGTCAGCTGTTAGAAGAACAAGGCATAGTGTTGATACTGTAACAAAGCTAGTATCGGTTACTAGCTATGAATTTCCTAAACCGATATTGACCAGTTAGGAATCAATCAAAATGCAGCATTTTGGAAGTATTCAACAGTCTGATTTTGAAGAACACTTAATAAAATTAATATTAAGCTAGTGCTTTTACTTTTAAAACAAAAAAGTACTTTAATAAAATACACAATGAAAAGTAGGACTCTCTAATGTATGCTGAAATAAAGATCAGTGCAGAGGGCTATCAATGTTAAACAATATAAAGCCACTTCCTGTTGTTGCTTGCCACAGGGTTCACAATGTAAACCCTTGTTGGGATGGAAAAGTCCTTTTAGTGGCTGAGTGCCCAGCTGTACTGTTGTCTGGATCCCTAATGCTAGTATTTTGTCATAGGTAAACACAGCTCATAAGTCTGCACCATGACATAGGCCTCTCTCACTGATTGCAAACTTGTTGGATCGTGAGGGGAGCCCAAAGCCCTACCCTCACAAGAGTTAAGCAGCATGAGCTTGGTGGTGGCAGCATACTGTGTAGTAATCAGTACTAGTGAACAGGACCTTTTTAACCTGTCTCACTGGAGTGAGGCTTACAGGGTCACTCACCTTTTTAAAGGTTCCTTTGATGTGTGCTTAACTAACCTTTGGCCTACATCAGGTAGAAGTTACGTTTTGCGCAATGCAGAAGCTGTGAATCTGTACTGGATGTAAGTGTGTCTGAAAAGGATACAGTACAGGGATAGAGCAGTACTATGCATTACATGTGGAATCAGTGCATTTGCTAAGTGTATGTATGCCTGCGGGGAATACATGACATGCTTAATGTGCTACTGTGCAGTGCATGCACAATGAAGGCATGTGCTGGGTGCATGTGTGCTTGCATGAAGTACAATACATGATGAACTGTTGTGCAGAGGGCACACAGTGAGTGTGTGCACTGGCAGTGTGTGTTTGCAAATAGCACACCCTGGTAGAGTATAGAAAAGAGACATGGAGACAACAGTGCTGGACAGTCCGTGTACTGTGAATGTAAACTGAGTAGGTGTGCTTGCAATGGTTAATTACATGGGGGACCCTAGGGAACATAAAACCTCAAAGACTCTGACTCTAAATTACATTTTGGTGTCTGGAAATGAACTATAGGAAGGGGCGGTTGAGACGCCAAAAGTTGTCATCTGCCAAGTAGCCACTCAGGCTGTAATAGAAGGGGAAGCTGTGCAAGACTTCTGTCTGTGACAAGGACTGGGGGCCAAGGCCCGCTAGTCTCTCTGGTGGGCGAGGGGACATCATGGAGGAAAAACCAAGGTCACTTGCCCTGGAGCCTGGAGTAAGGTGTGAGGATAAAGGCTGTGCACTGATTGGGATGTCGCCCTGTGCAGGAACAGTTTGAAGATTCCCGTATGCCAGGAGAGGGCCACCGTGATCTCAGCCTTGTGCAGAGCACTGTGCGGGAAGCATCAGGCCCGCTCCACAATGCTGTGTGACCCCATATGCCAGAGGGACCTACGTTTCACTTATTTGAGCCAGGAGTTTGAGATTTGTGTCCACCAAGATCAGCGACCCCGTATCCCATATGAGCCAGGGTAGTGAGGGCAATCACACAGAAAGGGTCTGCATCCGATTGCGAGCAACTCGGCAACCCCATATGCCAGAAGGGATTGGCAGTACTACTGTGGCCAAGTGCTTGGACCGTGGCCAAGACAAGGAGATCACTGCTGTGATCAGTGGATCAAGCCTGCCAACCGCACCTGACTGCTTCCCCGAGGATTGCCATAGACATTGCCCCTTCGCTGGAGCTCCAGGTGGTAGCTGAGAATCCCTCCCATTTTAGGGAAAGAGTGACTTACCCTGTGTTGGCTGAGTGGGAGAAGCTCCGATTGCTGGACAAGCCAGCAGCGCTGCTTAGAGGAGAAAGCCTGCACCTGCTGCCGTGTGAACTGTGCATTAAACATCTTCAATGAACAACATTTGAACTCAAGAGAGCTCACTGAGAGGGCACACTCTGCACTGCTAAACACTTTCATACCGCCAGAGCTGGTAAGATCGGAATTGGACCTGTCAGACCCCAGGGACTCACTGCTAACAGTGCTGCAGCAATATAGACACTTTTACCAATAACTAAAGAGTCAAAGGGGAACTTTTGAGTATGGCCTACTAGTATGCATTCCCTGGATGTGGCCACCAGTGAATGCGGAAGAACCAAAAACGTATTACAGGGTAGAGGGTGGGACAGGGATTTGCCTGACAAATTCTAGAGCCCCAACCCCAAGGGGAGTGTGTTATTGCATATGAGTATTATTATTCATTTGCATGTGTAGAGTTAGAAATAAAATACTTCTTTTTCTTATAAAAGCAAGTGTTTGACTAGCCTTTGATTTATTGTTCGTACTATGTGCAAGACAGACAAAGTCTTACTCAGAGAGTTGGTGTGGAAACCCGCCCTTCCAAGAAATTCCTCGACTAGAGATGTGTGCTTTTCCCCACAAAACAGTCTTTATTTCTGTTTACAGATGGACGCCATAGCCAAAGCCAGGGCAAATTATTGGCAGAGCACCTAACCAGTAAGCACACAAGGTAATTAGTCAAATGTCTGTGTGCCGGTGTGACGGCAGCAGTGAGTCGTTTTGTGCAGTGAGAACAGACTTGTGCAACAAGAAGCAGGCTCTGGCCTTCTGTCTCTTAAAAACTTCTGGATATGCACAGCAGGTGAGTCTTCTTCTAGAAACTTTGATTGGGGTTGTGTTTCTGCACTTTGTCTTGTTGTCTTGAAGAGAGCATCTTACACCTTCACATGATCACTGTCGCGACCAGTTGTCAAGAGGGATGGGCCATGCATACCATCTGTGTCAGTTGGGTCCATGCCCTGCCATGGTCTTGTCGAGTCCAGTGTACTCCAAAGATGCCAGTGACAGCTCTCACTGCTGCCAAGCAGGATCCAGGCTCCCTCTGCCAGGCTCTTCTATATGGTGATGTGTGGAGTTAACTTGGTATGAATGGGACTCTTCAGGAAGGAACTGAGAACCACGCTTTACCTCCAAGCCTTCTCTGAGAATGGACTGTAGGACCTGCCCGGATCCTCGTCCTGGTCTCTCTTGCTCTAGTTTTCTTCCATCAATTGTCAGGTCTTTTGTCCTTCTTTCGCCACCTTCTGGTTCTGGAATGTTCCGGTTGGACTGTGAAGTGATCCTGACCCCTCTTACATCACTGCCTTCCTTTGGCTGTGGTTCTTTGCATTTCTCCTTCCTTTCCTTTCGAGTAAATGTGAAGATGTAGGACTGAGGAGCTTAGAACAGGGGTGCCGCACAGATGTGTGTACACCCTTCGCTGCCTGTAGCTCATGCAGGCAGCATGGGCCACTCTGTGTGAAGTCCACCTTGAGGTTGATGGCCGTACCTCCTGCCACGCCCCCCACCAGCGCACAATTCCATGCTCTATTTTGCATAACATGTTAGTAGAGACATCACTTTGCTTCTGTAGCAGACCTCTTCCCCTGCCTGAGGCTCTACCAGAGGCCAATGTATCTGTAAACCTGCATGAAACGTCGACGTTCCATTCTGTAACAAAGGGTGTGGATAGCAATAGTGCGGCAGGTGCAGCGGCACCAGGGCCCAGGGTCTGCACTATCAGTACTAATCAGGGAGTGGGGAGCACAGTTCATTGTTGGCCTGGGGCCCCTGGCATCCTCACTACGTCACTCTCTGTACCCACCAAGTGCCACCATGTCACATGTTAAAAATGCATTTCCTATGTGATAACTCCCAACCTCGCCCTTCTTACAAGTCCATTATTAACTGAAATGGTTTCAGCGAATCTTAGTACCTGGGGAAAATTAAGCGTAATTTAAAATTGTAGATTCGCATGTATCACTGTGTCCGTTTACGTGTAGCACCAAGCCAGTGCCAGAACCTGACGGCTGTTTATTTATTTAATATTAACATTTGTAATGGATAGCAAATACAAGGGGTCCAGCTTCTAGGCGCTCTGGTACCGACAGTGACCACAGCTCAGGAACAGGAAAGATGTTCCGAGCTGGAGAACAGACTGCTGGTGCACCTCGATGTTTTCTTTCTCAAGTAGGGCACCTACTCTCCTGAGCTGGTCCCTTCCATTTTTTAATAGAACGGTTCGAACTTGGATTACGGTTCGGATTACTTACCGATAATCTCTATTACCAGCCCCAGTAGGATTAAAGGAGCCCTCGTACATCGGCCCAATGTCCTATCACTGCTCTGCATTCCACCATAGGTGCAGGTAACCCTGGAAACCAAAAAGGGCCCAGTCACAATAACGTTTTCTGCTGCCGTCACGCACTTGTTCTAAGCACCCGGAAGCTGTGGGTCCTTTAGGGACACAAATGTCACCTGCTGCGGAAACTTGTTGTACTATCGATCCAAGCCCCAGCCTTTGTGCACAGGTCCAGAGATGCCATTGCACCCGAGGTCAGGCGGATTTAAGAGATATGTTTACACAGTGTTTTCATGAAGGAAATTAAAATGAAGACAAACTAAAATACACCTGAACATAGCGCTATATACCACGCATGATTAAAAATGGAACATAATATTTTGCGGTGTTTAGAGGTGCCTTGTTTTTTATTATGTTTATCACACTGAAGAATCTGTTAGTATTTTTTCATGTCTGTGGCGTGTATGGAAACGGTGACCCCATTTCGTAGTCACCTCTCAGTAAGGATGAAAGGTGGATTGTCGGTGAAATTAATGCTTTCCTGCACGTGCTGTTCATCATTCTCACAGACGTGTTCGGCTAAAGGTCGAATCAGATCTGAGGACGGCGACAACGTACATTTTTAATTACTAATTCCTTAACGTCATTCCTTATGTTTAATCAGTTTCTATGCATTATAAATACTTCCAATATTTCTCTAACAATTCCCTTCATTCCATAGGATGGAAATTATTCTGTATCTTCTGCTTTTGGGCCACGTACAAAGTCAAACACTCGAAAGTTGTAGTCCACCACCTTCAGGTAGGAGAGGTTACAATCCCACCAGGTATCGGTCTGCAGAAAGTCTACTTCATATCTCTGTAAAGAAATCATTGAAATGTAAAATAGCTTGCAAAGTGGTTGCCTCTGTTGCAGTTTGACATGGTACACACATGGTTTTGGCATGGTATTTCAATTTTATCTCACAAAATGCAGAAAAAGAGGCGCTGTTTATCTGTCTTCTGGATGAACAGAATGGGGTGGAGGGAAGCTTCTCTGTGGAGAACCGTGTGGTTAGTGGCAAAACGTTCAAATAAAGTTGTATTATGGTTAACATCTCTCCTAAAACATGTGTAGACAGATGAAGTAACGCTGTTTTAATTTCATTTCTAATAATTTTTGTTGGGTTTTTAGGTTGTTCAATGCTGTATAACACAGTAATACATTTTGACCAGCATGACAGCATATAATCATTATTCCACTGAATACATTAGGAGAGATCACTTAATTAGAGTGTCATTACAAGACATACAGGGGCATATTTACAAGCCTCCATCGCCATCACAATGTCAGGCGAAACAAGGAGAAATGCTTTCATTCTCCTCGATTTTGCTGCTTCCATGTGTGCCTCCTTGTGCAGCACACATCAAAACAGCAAATTGTCTATGATTGTTTATGTGCATTTAGGTCCCCCTTCCTGCACGAAAACAATCATTTAAAAGAAATGCTGTTTTGCAACTTCTATGTGTGCTGCATTAAGCAGCACACATAGAAGTTACAAAACGGCATTTAAAGATTGTTTTTGTGCAGGAGGGGGACCTTCCTGCACATAAACAATCTTCCGCCCAACGCAGACACATTTGCACTATGATGCAAGGGTGCCTGCGTTGGGGCTAGGCAGCTGAACTCAGTGCCAGCGCTAGGGGAAATGCAGTGGTGCGCCGCATTCTTGTGAATACAGCACATCCCTGTGTTTTCAGAATGGAGAAGCGTGATGTTAGCAATGTTTGCTTAACGCTACGCTTCTCCATTCTGCTGTAAATATGCCCCTTAGTATATAATGATAATTAACATCAACAGGTGAAGAGGTTTATAAACACAGTTGCATTTTCTTGTTATCACTTGTGCCTAGTGGACTAATGCGTCCTCTACTGGGGCCTGTGTTCAACCTCACAGTCAAAGGTTCAAATCCCGGTGGGTCCACTCACCCTCTCATCCTTCTAAGGTCAATAAAATGAGTACCATTGAGTTGGGTAACAATAAACATCTGGTATTTAGCGCAGAGATATCCTTGGGTGAATGCGTGCGTTACATATACACGTTATGCTTTGCCTCCAATGTGGAGAGAGAGTCTCTTCTCTTCTAGTGCTATGGGTCTTTAATATTTGACTGAGCCAGGTTTACAGTTTGTCTGCTATGGTACTGTATTAAAGCGATACCAAAGGGGATGATGGACGGAGCGCTAGAGCAAATCAAACACTCAACCCCAGTCAACTGATCTGGGTTTAATCCATCATCATTCTTTAGCTCACTCCACCACCCCAGTTCAGACATGGCCATATGCAAATCAGTCTGACCCTGTGCCTCATGGGAACAGTCCAGCCCGAACTGCCAAGCCATGTCTTCCCTGGACCGGAAACAAGCATCCTGGGACCGGTTTCGGGTTAAAAACCCTCATCAGCCAGGCTATCTTGAATCCAGTGGCAAAGTGAGCAAGGGACCCACGTCTGGGCATACCCTGCCAACTTAGGGCGAACAAAGCGATACCAAAGGGGATGATGGACGGAGCGCTAGAGCAAATCAAACACTCACCCCCAGTCAACTGATCTGGGTTTAATCCATCATCATTCTTTAGCTCACTCCACCACCCCAGTTCAGACATGGCCATATGCAAATCAGTCTGACCCTGTGCCTCATGGGAACAGTCCAGCCCGAACTGCCAAGCCATGTCTTCCCTGGACCGGAAACAAGCATCCTGGGACCGGTTTCGGGTTCAAAACCCTCATCTGCCAGGCTATCTTGAATCCAGTGGCAAAGTGAGCAAGGGACCCACGTCTGGGCATACCCTGCCAACTTAGGGCGAACAAAGCGATACCAAAGGGGATGATGGACGGAGCGCTAGAGCAAATCAAACACTCACCCCCAGTCAACTGATCTGGGTTTAATCCATCATCATTCTTTAGCTCACTCCACCACCCCAGTTCAGACATGGCCATATGCAAATCAGTCTGACCCTGTGCCTCATGGGAACAGTCCAGCCCGAACTGCCAAGCCATGTCTTCCCAGGACCGGAAACAAGCATCCTGGGACCGGTTTCGGGTTCAAAACCCTCATCAGCCAGGCTATCTTGAATCCAGTGGCAAAGTGAGCAAGGGACCCACGTCTGGGCATACCCTGCCAACTTAGGGCGAACAAAGCGATACCAAAGGGGATGATGGACGGAGCGCTAGAGCAAATCAAACACTCACCCCCAGTCAACTGATCTGGGTTTAATCCATCATCATTCTTTAGCTCACTCCACCACCCCAGTTCAGACATGGCCATATGCAAATCAGTCTGACCCTGTGCCTCATGGGAACAGTCCAGCCCGAACTGCCAAGCCATGTCTTCCCTGGACCGGAAACAAGCATCCTGGGACCGGTTTCGGGTTCAAAACCCTCATCAGCCAGGCTATCTTGAATCCAGTGGCAAAGTGAGCAAGGGACCCACGTCTGGGCATACCCTGCCAACTTAGGGCGAACAAAGCGATACAAAGGGGATGATGGACGGAGCGCTAGAGCAAATCAAACACTCACCCCCAGTCAACTGATCTGGGTTTAATCCATCATCATTCTTTAGCTCACTCCACCACCCCAGTTCAGACATGGCCCTATGCAAATCAGTCTGACCCTGTGCCTCATGGGAACAGTCCAGCCCGAACTGCCAAGCCATGTCTTCCCTGGACCGGAAACAAGCATCCTGGGACCGGTTTCGGGTTCAAAACCCTCATCAGCCAGGCTATCTTGAATCCAGTGGCAAAGTGAGCAAGGGACCCACGTCTGGGCATACCCTGCCAACTTAGGGAGAACAAAGCGATACCAAAGGGGATGATGGACTGAGCGCTAGAGCAAATCAAACACTCACCCCCAGTCAACTGATCTGGGTTTAATCCATCATCATTCTTTAGCTCACTCCACCACCCCAGTTCAGACATGGCCATATGCAAATCAGTCTGACCCTGTGCCTCATGGGAACAGTCCAGCCCGAACTGCCAAGCCATGTCTTCCCTGGACCGGAAACAAGCATCCTGGGACCGGTTTCGGGTTCAAAACCCTCATCAGCCAGGCTATCTTGAATCCAGTGGCAAAGTGAGCAAGGGACCCACGTCTGGGCATACCCTGCCAACTTAGGGCGAACAAAGCGATACCAAAGGGGTTGATGGACGGAGTGCTAGAGCAAATCAAACACTCACCCCCAGTCAACTGATCTGGGTTTAATCCATCATCATTCTTTAGCTCACTCCACCACCCCAGTTCAGACATGGCCCTATGCAAATCAGTCTGACCCTGTGCCTCATGGGAACAGTCCAGCCCGAACTGCCAAGCCATGTCTTCCCTGGACCGGAAACAAGCATCCTGGGACCGGTTTCGGGTTCAAAACCCTCATCAGCCAGGCTATCTTGAATCCAGTGGCAAAGTGAGCAAGGGACCCACGTCTGGGCATACCCTGCCAACTTAGGGAGAACAAAGCGATACCAAAGGGGATGATGGACTGAGCGCTAGAGCAAATCAAACACTCACCCCCAGTCAACTGATCTGGGTTTAATCCATCATCATTCTTTAGCTCACTCCACCACCCCAGTTCAGACATGGCCATATGCAAATCAGTCTGACCCTGTGCCTCATGGGAACAGTCCAGCCCGAACTGCCAAGCCATGTCTTCCCTGGACCGGAAACAAGCATCCTGGGACCGGTTTCGGGTTCAAAACCCTCATCAGCCAGGCTATCTTGAATCCAGTGGCAAAGTGAGCAAGGGACCCACGTCTGGGCATACCCTGCCAACTTAGAGCGAACAAAGCGATACCAAAGGGGATGATGGATGGAGCGCTAGAGCAAATCAAACACTCACCCCCAGTCAACTGATCTGGGTTTAATCCATCATCATTCTTTAGCTCACTCCACCACCCCAGTTCAGACATGGCCATATGCAAATCAGTCTGACCCTGTGCCTCATGGGAACAGTCCAGCCCGAACTGCCAAGCCATGTCTTCCCTGGACCGGAAACAAGCATCCTGGGACCGGTTTCGGGTTCAAAACCCTCATCAGCCAGGCTATCTTGAATCCAGTGGCAAAGTGAGCAAGGGACCCACGTCTGGGCATACCCTGCCAACTTAGGGCGAACAAAGCGATACCAAGGGGGATGATGGACGGAGCGCTAGAGCAAATCAAACACTCACCCCCAGTCAACTGATCTGGGTTTAATCCATCATCATTCTTTAGCTCACTCCACCACCCCAGTTCAGACATGGCCATATGCAAATCAGTCTGACCCTGTGCCTCATGGGAACAGTCCAGCCCGAACTGCCAAGCCATGTCTTCCCTGGACCGGAAACAAGCATCCTGGGACCAGTTTCGGGTTCAAAACCCTCATCAGCCAGGCTATCTTGAATCCAGTGGCAAAGTGAGCAAGGGACCCACGTCTGGGCATACCCTGCCAACTTAGGGCGAACAAAGCTATACCAAAGGGGATGATGGACGGAGCGCTAGAGCAAATCAAACACTCACCCCCAGTCAACTGATCTGGGTTTAATCCATCATCATTCTTTAGCTCACTCCACCACCCCAGTTCAGACATGGCCAAATGCAAATCAGTCTGACCCTGTGCCTCATGGGAACAGTCCAGCCCGAACTGCCAAGCCATGTCTTCCCTGGACCGGAAACAAGCATCCTGGGACCGGTTTCAGGTTCAAAACCCTCATCAGCCAGGCTATCTTGAATCCAGTGGCAAAGTGAGCAAGGGACCCACGTCTGGGCATACCCTGCCAACTTAGGGCTAACAAAGCGATACCAAAGGGGATGATGGATGGAGCGCTAGAGCAAATCAAACACTCACCCCCAGTCAACTGATCTGGGTTTAATCCATCATCATTCTTTAGCTCACTCCACCACCCCAGTTCAGACATGGCCATATGCAAATCAGTATGACCCTGTGCCTCATGGGAACAGTCCAGCCCGAACTGCCAAGCCATGTCTTCCCTGGACCGGAAACAAGCATCCTGGGACCGGTTTCGGGTTCAAAACCCTCATCAGCCAGGCTATCTTGAATCCAGTGGCACAGTGAGCAAGGGACCCACGTCTGGGCATACCCTGCCAACTTAGGGCGAACAAAGCGATACCAAAGGGGATGATGGACGGAGCGCTAGAGCAAATCAAACACTCACCCCCAGTCAACTGATCTGGGTTTAATCCATCATCATTCTTTAGCTCACTCCACCACCCCAGTATGGTACTGTATTAGCAAGGTTGTGTGATCTAAATAAGATTAGATACTACTGAATATTTAGGGCCTCCATCATAGAACAAGAGGAGGCTGGCAAAGATAGGAAACTCCAACATGGATGCGGGAAACAAAGTGGAATGCACGAGACAAGGGGGGCTGCAGAATATTCTGAGTGTCTACTAGTGAATGGTGTGAGACTGGATCCCTTCATGTGTCTTAATTTTCTCGGTCCAAGTCAAGAAAGAACAGCCACTTAGGAAATACTGGACATTGAAAAAGTAGTATAGTGGCCATGGAAGGACTATCATCTTGGAAAGAGTGACTCTACCCACCAGGACCAGCAGTAACCGCTGCCAACACCGTATTTGAGACTTGAGGACTGTAAAACCCACAAAACAGTCAAATAAATCCTGCAGAGAGTGATAAAGGTGGACCCCAAGACACTGGATAGCTGCTATCAACCATGTCAATGACTCTCCTTCCAGTCGAATGACCCGCAGTGGGGCATTGCAGTTAAGTGGGAAAATACATGATTTCCCACAGATTCACCCAAAGCCTATGTACCTGCTCAAAATTTTGAAAGGCAGACGAAATGTGGGCCACATCAGTCGATGCTTCCCAAAGATATAATAGCACGTTGTCCGCATATAGGGACATTATGTGCACCGCACCGTAACTTTGCTTTGAGGACCATCTATCTCACTACCTACATATGTAGATATGCACCTTTAATAACTGTCTTTTTGCTTGAAGGTAGGTTACTTATGAATGTTCAATGTTAGCAGATTCTTGGTATGAATCACTCCCAAAGCTGTTCTGTAATGAGTAGGTAGGGAGGTAACGAGGTGACTGCTGGTGTTCGTGGACTAGGGTATTTGGACAAAATGTCGAGGCCCTCATTTACGGGGAATTGGAGTAGGGCAGCACCCTAAGTCTTCTTGCTGCGCCGCCCTACGTCAATGTGAAAGGGCAGGAATGCATCATATTTATTAAATACGGTTATTTCCTGTCCTTTCCTCCCTGCACTGGAGCACAATTTGCTGCCTACCATTAATGCAGGCACCATGGTGCAAGGGTGTCTGCATTGCATGTAGGATTGTTTTTGTATAGGAAGGGGCACCTTCCTGCGCAAAAACAATTCCAAGAGGCTTTTCCCCCTTTCGATGTATGCTGCAGAATGCAGCACTTATGAAAAGAGGAAAAAACAAGGATAAGTAAAAATATAATTTTCCTTGTTATGCCTGCTCTGGGGAGGTGTAAGGTTTTGGCGCTGTCCCAGGATTATGTGATTAAGTACATCTGGGGCAATGTCAAAATGCAGGGGTTTTGCATGGGAAAACCCATCGCAACACCAAAGGAATGTCTTTCTGGAGAAGAGTAAGGCAATGCAGTGACTTTTGCTGCTAAGTCTTACTCCATAGCTATGAGGCCATGCAAAGTGGTTTTGCATGGCCTCATAGATATGATTGAGAGGCTTGCGATGCTGTAGTGTCAAAAAAGTGATGGTCCGGCAGCAAAAGCCTCTCATAAAAAAGCCCCCGAAAATATAAGCCCCCGAAAATATCGGGAGACAGCAATAGTAGAAAAAAAATATTGGGATACAAAAAATATCGTGATGCCCAAATATTGTTGTCAAGAATATAGTTTTTTCCAGATAAGTAGTATGTTGTTAACCCCTTCTCTGCGTCAGACTGCTGGAAGCCAGCTGACACTACAGTGCTCATGTGTGTAGGTTGGCTCCCAGCCATCCATGCACATGGCACAAGGAATCCATCTGGTGCAGGCACCGTAAGATTTCCTTCCCCCAAACCGCCTCAAGAGCTGAGGAAGAGCTTCCCCAGCTCCTGAGGTTGCTCAGTTTTTTTCACTGAAATGACGAGCAGTGCTCACGTCTCACTGACGTCATTTCAGTTTCACTGCCTCGGTGCTCAGGGGGAGAATCTCCCATTTCGAATGGTACCCCTCCCTAGTGGTTCCCTGCTTGGGGATCGCTGCAGGAGGGCCATCCCCAAGCAGCGATCCACCACTTAACACCAGGGAGGGGGGAGCGGCCTCTTGGGCAATGGTCTTTGCTCCCTCCAAATACATTTGGGCAAATTTAGTTTTCTGCCCCCTGGGGACAGAAAGCACATTAGATACCAGGGATTATTTTTTTATATTTGGGGGCTTCCCAAAATGGACATGAACAGTCTTTCTGCCCCCCTTGGGGGGCAGATGGAGGTTATTACCCCCGATCTGCCTCAAAGGAGGGGCAGAATGCCCACTAGACACTATGGATATGTTTATGTGCAGGTCAGAGTGCGGCCCCATAGACAAGGGTCACTCACCTTTTTTCTAGGGACACATTTTGGCAGTTTCTGCCCCCCTTGGGGTCAGATCACCAACATTTGTAGGCTCAACTGACCCACAGAGGGGGCTGAAAATCACTAGATACCAGGGAAAGTTTCAGTGTGTGTGTGAACTGTAGTTCTGCTGATGGTCTGTGTGTACTGGAGTTTGACTGGCTGTGTGTGTACTGAAATATTGCTGGCTGTGCGTGTGGACTTGCACTTGGCTGGTGGTGTGTATGTGGACTGGCGCTTGGTGGCGGTGTGAGCAGAGTTGCGCTTGTTTTGGCAGTGTGCATGGACTGGCGCTTGGCTGCTGGTGTGTGTGGACTGGTGCTTGGCTGACAGTGGGCTTAGATGGTTCTTGGCAGGTGGTATGTGTGGATGGTGCTTGGCTGGCAGTATGCGTCGATGGCGTTCTGGCTGTTGCTGTGCGCAGTGACTCCTCCATTAAGGCAGAGAAGCATCGCCCCCGCAAAAACGGCATGAAAATAAAAATAAAATGATGACAAACACACATTTTCTTTTTCTTTCTTGTCCAGTCTTGGGGGCGGGTCAAGGGGGGGTGGCTGAGGGGAGTGATAGATGCACTCCCTTCACTGTGCATGACTGTTTGCCCGGCCGTCTCAGGCCGGCAAAATCGTCATGCACAGTGAAAGCTCTCTCCAACCCAGCAACGCAGCTGAGAGCAGGCACAGACTCACAGTCTGTCTTGGAAATCCAATTTAAGGTGCTCAGGCCAATCTTGAAGCTGTTCTCATGTGTGAGAGCAGCTTTAGGATTGGCCACAGGACATTCTGGAACCCTGTGCCGCCCGGAGAATAAGAGGAGAAGAACACAACAAGCTGCAGGTAAGTTTTGTATTTTTATTTTTTATTTTTCCCACCTGTGACGCCTATGCCCGTCCCACCCCCGCCCACCCTGCTGCTCGCCCAGAACATTGGCTGTGCCTGGGTGTGCATGTACTGGAGGTGTGGCTTGTGTGGATCGCCCAGTGTTTACTTTACCCAGAATCTCCTGCAATCCTCAAATTTGGCTAAAATGTCATATTTTCCTGACATTTCTGTAAGGTAAAGTTGTAACGATCAAGTAGGCGGTGCTGTGGGTTCTGGACTGTGACGAAAGTGTGACTGCAAGTCGAACGCCCGCCGGGAACTCATGGAGTCAGTCTCTTAGATCATAAGAGCACGACCATAGAGGAAACCATCCTCTTACATTTCTCGCACCTTAGCGTGTGCGACACATAGGAGCCTGTACACTTTATAGACTCCCCCTTTAACTCACTACACACATACCGGTCCTGATGAAAGCCAGTTTTACCATAAGGCCTGGCTGAAACTAGTTGACCTCACTGGATGTAGGGGGCCATAATTACCCCCAGTTAACATCCATAGCCTTGTTTTTAAACACTGCCATGAGCCCATGAATAAAACTCCCCTGCGGACCCTGGGACTCATTGGACATTTTTTTATTTTCATATTCTCCACAGCTATCACTGCACACTCACTTTACACAATCCTCTCCGCTGTAAGCAGACGTTGTAGCACACCCGAGGCACATTCGGTACCATCGGGTGGGGCCCGATGATGAAGCATGCCACCAACTAGGTTGGTGGGTGAGGGCCTTCATATAAAACAGAGTTGTTTTTTCTGACATACATTATAAGAGGTTTCTTATTCATATAGTTAGCTCCTATTGATTATTATTATAACTCCCTGGGGAAGTGAACTAGTCTATCCCATTCCTCTCTCTCCTTTTGATATTTATTAAAGTTGTAGAATCACCACACCAGTACAAATGCTCTAACACCCAGCATTCCCCTCGGCCTATCAATCAAAATTACACCTCACTTCTGTGGGTGCCCAAAGCAGAGTCAGTCTAAAAACATATAAAGAAACTGCCCTTTTGGACCCACTTTGGTTCCCCCTCAATCCCTACAGGTTTTTGGCCCTTCCCTGTCACAGGAACTTGGCCCACCCACACAAGTGAGGTATCATTTTTATCTGGAGACCAAGGGGAACGCTGAGTGGTAGGAAACATGTGTTGTTGCTGTGATCCCACAACTTTCTCACACAAAAATGAGAGGAAAATGTGATTTTTTAGCTAAATTTCAGGTTTGCAGGGGATTCCGGGTAGGAAAATGTAGGGGAATCCATGCCAGCTACACCTCCCGGGACTTCTCCTGGAGTCTAGTTTTCAGAAATGTCTGGGTTTGGTAGGGGTCTGTATATGGCTGCCAAGCCCAGGACCAAAAACACATGTGCCCAGCTATCTAGCAGAAAACGCACTGATTTTGCAAAGGAGTCACCTGGGTTTTTGTTCCCATGCTTGTAGCCATCTAGGGAAACCTACCAAACCCAGATCTCCTGATAAGAATGGTACCTCACTTGTGTCATTAGGCCTAGTGTCCGTGACACTAAACGTACCGTGGAGACTTCAAGATTATCGAAAGCAAAACTACCTGGTTTTAGGAGGGATTCGCCTCTGTTTTTGGTCCCGGTCTCAGCGGCCATCTACGGAAGCCTACCAAACCCAGACATTTCTGAAAACTAGACGCCCATTGGAGTTCAGGGAGGTGTGGCTTGCATGGATCTCCTAGCATTTTCCTACCCAGAATCCCCTGCAACCCTCAAATTTAGCTACAAAAAATATGTTTTCCTCAATTTTCTGTGTTGGAAAGTTATGGAAACACCGGGCCGCTGCAAATTTCCTACCACCCAGTTTTCCCGCAGGTCTCCAGATAAAAATGGTACCTCACTTGTGTTGGTAGGCCTAGTACCCGTGACAGGAAATGGCCCAAAGCATACTGTGGAGACTTCAAAATTATCGATCTCAAAACTACCATGAAGCAGTGCAGTGTTTGCTATGGCGTAGCAAACTGCAATGTCCTGGGGGTGGACACCCCGGGACATTGCTGGAGCCATCCCTGGGGTGTGTTGGTCCCTAGACAAATGCAAGGCTCCTGGAGTGGGGCCACATGTCCCCCTTCCCATCTTGTATATTGCACAGGGGAGGTGGTAGTCCCTGGTGCTGCATGGGGGGCCAGATCCCCCATGCAATATTATGGCATTTAGCCCCGGTCAGGTGGCGGTCCCCGGGGCTGCATCCCCCTTTATTTTTTTAAATGCATGTGCCCTGGGGAGGTGGCAGTCCCTGGGGCAGCGGAGTCCGTGAGACCCCCATAATATTGAATTTAGCCCTGGGGAGGTGGCGGTCCCCAGGCAGGGGGGTCGGCAAGGCCCCCCCATAATCCTTAAATTAACCCTGGGGTGGTGGCGGTCCCTGAGGCAGGGGTGGCCCACGAGACCCACCCATAATATTGAAATTAGCCTCAGGGAAGTGGCGGCCCCTGGGGCAGGGGGGTCCGCTAGGCCATCTCATATTCTTTTAATTAGCCCCAGGGAGGTGGTGGTCCCCGGGGCTGGGGATGGGTCCAGTGGGGATGCCCGCATTATTAATAGCCCTGGGAAAAGGTGGTCCCAGGGGCTTTAATAAGCATTAGGAGGGGGGCCCGTGTACCCCCTCATACATACATCAAATGCCCCTTGGATCTGGCCCACCCAGGGCTTATTGTAAAGCAAGCACAAAAGCTCGCACTTGCTTTTTTAAAAAAAATGTTGCTGCAATTTTGCACATATTTCTAAAATGGTTTTATGGCATGGCGGGGTACCAGGGGGACCCCAATACCATGGCTTCGGGGTCAGGGTATTCCTACCCTGCCCCTTTTTCTTTATTTTCACTTTTTGTGGTATTCGGCTTGAAGCCGAGTCCCAAGATGGCTGCCAACACTTCCTGGTTGAAGTGTTGGCAGCCAATCAGAGTAGTGTATTTTACTGCACAAGCTTTCTTTGTTCCTGAAGACTTCGTGACCAGAGATATCACTATATTTTAAACTTAAATTTCTCAAATACTACGGATTTACACCAAAGGCACTTCCTTGAACCAACATCTACCTGTCAAATTTGGTCTAAGTGCGTTGAGCGGTTCAGACTGTAGGTGTGGCTAAAGGTTCCTATAGGAATTAACATTACAAAAGCACACTTATTTCATACCCCAAATTCTCAGCCCCCACTGCACGGATCACCCCCAAACTTTCAAGAACAACTAGAATGTACCTGGACACTTTTTGGGGGGAACATTTCATGTAGATTGGTCAAAGGACACTAAAGTTATAGCCAAGTCACAAAATGCTTTTCCTATGGAAACTAGATCCTAACTATAACTACCTACTGCCGACTGCCGATAGGCAATGTGTATATACATACATATTCACTGAAGAACCCAAAGGTTACAGGGATGTTATAGTTAGGCTAACATTTCACTGGTACGAAATCAGAGATATTTAGCAGTTATAGTTAGCTGAGCTAACTATAACTCTTGCCCCCAATGCACTGCTTATGACTTCACATATTACATCACTCATGACATGGTCAGTGACATCACTGATGACATCTCAAATGACATCACTGATGACATCATCCAGTAACTTTGAGTGTTTTTCTAAAAAGTTTGTGTGTTAAATATATATACATACCAAGGTGTATTAATGAATCAGTGGGTGTATCAGTGCCTGTATGGATGATTTAGTGGGTGCGTGAATGACTGTAGAAGTGAGTGATTATATGTGTCTCAGTGAATATATGGGTGAGTGACTAATTTGTGTGAATTTCTGTATATGTGAGTGAGTGATTGTTAGAGTGGCGGCTGTATGGATAAGTGTGTGCTTCTGTCAGTGACTGTATAGGTGATTAAGTATATGTTAGTATCCTTCTGAATAAGTGAGTTGGTGTGTGTATAACTGTATAAGTGAGTAAGTGGCTTCATGATTGTCTCTATTGGTGAGTGAGTAGGTGTGTGAGTAGCTCTATGGGTGACTGAGAGTGTGTGAGCATCTGTGTGGCTCTATGAGTAGATATATCAGTGGCTTTATTAGTGAGTGAGTTGGTGTATGAGTGGCTGTATGTGTGACTGAGTAGATGTGTGTATAGACCTATGCATCAGTGAGTGGGTATGTAAGTACTGGTATGGGTGTGTCATTGTTTCAAGAATGGTAGTGCGAAAGTTGGAGATCAGTGTATGAAAGGTTACATGGGGGTATGAGTGGGTGCATCAGAGATTATGTGGATGATGTCATTAGTGATGTAATTTGAGATGTCATCAGTGATGTCACTGACTATGTCATGAGTGATGTCATAAACAGTGCATTGTCGGGGCACAAGTTCAGCTAACTGTAACTGCTGAAAAAAAGATAAAGTATGTATATATGTTGGAATGAATTTGTACTTGTAAAGCGCACTGCTACCCTGAGGCATCCTGGCGCTGAACGCATACCGCTGTGGAACCCTTCCTGGCTTTTCCCTGTGAAATGTCCACTCCTGGGCACCCCCAAGGTGAAGCCAGGCATCCCAGCGCTGGTGGGGCCGTTGTGGAGATTAAGCAAGCTATTGCCCAGAGTTGCAGAGTGGGACCCATGATTAGAATAGGCACCGAGGCGAGAATTATCAGGTCCGAGGAAGTTGAGCCCAAGACCCGCCGAGGCGGGAATTGAACCCTGGTCCCGGGCCAGATCTCTGCATCAGGGTCTGCCGCTCTAACCATTGAGCCACACTTCTCCAGTGTATGACTGGTGTATGGATGATTGAATGAGTGCATAACTGGTTCATGGATGTTACAATGAGTGCAGCAATGATGCCTAACTTATTCTACGAGTGCATAAGCAGTGACTGAGTGATTGGATGAGTGCAAAGGTAGTGATTGGATGATTGCATGTTTGCATGGGTAATGCCAGAGTGAATAGAGGAGTGCAACGGCAGTGCCTAAGTTAATGGATGAGTGCATGGATAATGGATGGGTGAATGAATGAGTACATGGGTAGTGCCTAGGTAATGCCTGGGTGATTGAATGAGTGCACAGGTGGTGCCTGACTGAATGGTTGAGTATATATGTAGTGCCTGAGTAAATGGATGAGTGCAAGAGTAGGTCCTGGGTGATTGGATGTGTGCATGGTAGTGCCTGGGTGAATGGATGAGTGTGTGGGTAGTGCCTGAGTGAATGGATGAAAGCATGGATAGTGTCTGAGTGAATTGATGAGTGGATGGGTAGTGCCTGAGTGATTGGATATGTGCATTGTTAGTGTCTCGGTGATTGCATAGTGCATGGGTAGTGCGTGATTGAATGGATGAGTGCAAGCATAGTGCCTGGATCATTGGACGAGTGCATGGTTAGTGCCTGAGTGAATGTATGAAAGTATGTGTAGTGCCTGGGTGATTGGATGTGTGCATGGGTAGTACCTGGGTGAATGGATGAGTGCATGGATAATGCCTGAATGAATTAGTGAGTGCATGGGTAGTGCCTGGGTCATTGGATGAGTGTATAGGTAGTGCCTGGGTGAATGGATGAGTGCATGGATAATGCCTTAATAAATTTAAGAGCACATGGGTAGTGCCTGACTGAATGGATGAGTGCAAGGGTAGTGCCTGGATGATTGTGTGAGTGCATGGATAGTGCCTGGGTGATTGAAAGAATGTATGAGTAGTGCCTAGGGGATTGGATGAGCAAATGTGTAGTGCCTGAGTGAATGGGTGAGTGCATGGGTACTGCCTGGGTGATTGGATGAGTGCATGAGTAGTGCCTGGGTGAATGGATGAGTGCAAGGGTAGAGTGTGGGTGATTGGATGAGAGCATGGATAGTGCCTAGGTGATTAGGAGAGTGCATAAATAGTACCTGAGTGAATGGATGAATGCATGTGTAATTAGATAAGTGCATGGGTAGTGCCTGAGTGAATGGATGAGTGCATGCGTAGTGCCTTAGTGAATGGATGAGTGCAAGGGTAGTGCCTGGGTGATTGAATATGTGCATGTGTAGTGCCTGGGTGAATGGATGAGTGTATTGATACTGCCTGAGTTAATGTATGAGTACATGGGTAGTGCCTGAGTGATTGTATGAGTGCAATGGTAGTGTCTGGGTGATTGAATGAGGGCATGGATAGTGCCTGGGTAATTGGATAAGTGTATGGGTACTGCCTGAGTGATTGGATGAGTCCATGGGTAGTGCTGGGGTGACTGGATGTGTGCAAGCGTAGCGCATATGTAATTCAATGGGTTCATGGATAGCATCTCATTGAATGGATAAGTGCATGGGTAGTGCCTGGTTCATTGCATAACTGCATGGGTAGTGCCTGAAAAAATGGATGAGTGTATGGGTACTGCTTGGGGAATTTGATTAGTGCATAGGTAGTACCTCGTTGATTGTATGAGTGCGTGGGTAGCGCTTGGGTGACTGGATGAGTGCAGAAGTACCACCTGGGTGAATGGATGAGTCCATAAGAAGTGCCTCATTGAATGGATGAATGCAAGCATAGTACTTGAGTGATAGGATGAGTGCAAGCATACTTCATGGCTGATTGGTTGAGTGCATAGATTGTGTCTGGGTAATTAGATGAGTGCATGGGAACTGCTTGTGTGAATGGATGAGTGCATGGGTAGTGGCTGTGTGAATGGATGAGTACAAAGGTGGTGCCTGGGTGATTGGATATGTGCATGGTTAGTACATGAGTGAATAGATGAGTGCATGGGTAGTGCATGAGTGAATGGATGAGTGCAAGAGTAGTGCCGTAGTAAATGAATGAGTGGACAGGTAATGTCTGAGTGATTGGATGAGTGCAAAGTAGTGCCTGGGTAATTGCATGAGTGCAAGGGTAGTGCCTGTGTGATTGGGTGAGTGCATGTATAGTGCCTGGCTGATTAGGTGAATGAATGCATAGTGCCTGTGTGGCCGATTCACTTACTACTTCTGGTATTCACAGAAGGCACTTACGATTTTGGTATTCACAGAAATCACTTACAACTCCTAACTTTACGTCCGCAGTTGGGCCGGAATCTGCACCCGGAGAGTACTCTCCGCACCCGGAGAGTACTCTCCGGCTAGGGCCGTACTTTCCAGCTCGAGCCATAATCTCCGGCTGGAATGCAATTTTTTATAAAAAGGAAAATTAGGAATGTGTGATAAATGGTAGAGGAGGTCATGAAAAATAGTCTGGGCAGGGAAAAGGGTATTGCCAGACACTACATCATAACCCAGAAATGTTTGCTCCTTTCTATCATGGTACAATTTGCTCTCCCCTTAGTGTTGACTGTAGTGTCAACACCACAGTCAACACTAAGGGCGCTCCCCTTAGTGCTGACTGTAGTGTTGACACTGCAGTCTACACTGAGAGGAGCGCAAATTAATTAAGAGGAGCACAAATTGTGCACTGCATGTACCATGATAGAAAGGAGCAAACGTTTCAGGGTTATGATGTAGTAAGTTTAGGATTTTGTCTCAGATTAGTTCTGTGAATCATCCCCTGTGTGATTGGGTGAGTGCATGGATAGTGCCTGGGTGATTGGATGAATACATGCGTAGTGCCTGAGTGAGTGGATGAGTGCATGGGTAGTGCCTGAGTAAATGGATGAGTGCATGGGTAGTGTGTGAGTGAATGGATGAGTGTAAGGGTAGTGCCTGGGTCATTGGATGAGCACATGTGTAGTGCCTGGGTGAATGGAAGAGCGCATGGGTAGTGCCTGAGTGATTGGATATGTGAATGGTTAGTGTCTGGGTGATTGCATAGTGCATGGGTAGTGGTTGAGTGAATGCATGAGTGTAAGAGTAGTACCAGGGTGATTTTATGAGTGCCTGGGTAGTGCCTGAGTGATTTGATACGTGTATGGTTAGTACTGGGTGAATGGATGAGTACAAGCGTAGTACCTGGGTGATTGAATGTGTGCATGTATAGTGTCTGGGTGACTGGATGAGTGCATGGATAATGCCTGAGGGAATTGATGAGTGCATGTGTTGTGCCTGAGTGAATGAATGACTGCAAGGGTAGTGCCTGGGTGATTGTGTGAGTGCATGGATAGTGCCTGGGTGATTGGAAGAATGTTTGAATAGTGTCTGGGTCATTGGATGAGTCAATCAATTAATCAATCAATCAGGCGTTTGTTAAGCGTGAATACTCACCCATAAGGGTCTCAAGGCGCTGGGGGGGTTGGCAGGTTCCAGTCCATCAAGGGGGGGGGTTTGTCGAAGAGCCAGCTTTTGAGGTTTCTTGCGAAGATGGGGAGCAATGTTGTCTGTCTGAGGTGGAGTGGAAGGGCGTTCCAGGCTCTGGCCGCGAGGAAGGAGAAGGAGCGGCCTCCCGATCTGGTCTTTCTGGTGCAGGGGACCACAGCATAGGAGAGCTGGGCTGATCATAGGGTCCTATGGGGTGCGTGGAATTTGAGTCAGCTGTTCAGGTATGCTGGTCCGGTGTCATGGAGGGCCTTGTGAGCATGGATGAGCATCTTGAAGGTGACTCTAGCTTTGATGGGGAGCCAGTGAAGTGTGCGCAGATGCTGGGAGATGTGGCAGTGTCTTGGCAGGTCGAGGACCAGTCTTGCAGCGGTGTTCTGGATGTTCTGTAGCTTGCAGGTGAGGTTTTCGTTTATTCCGGCATAGAGTGCGTTACTGTAGTCGAGTCTGCTGGTGAGTGACGGTCTTTCAGTGTTCGAGGGGGATCCATTTGAAGGTCTTACGTAGGAGGCCGAGGGTGTGGAAGCAGGAGGATGGGACGGAGTTGATCTGGCAGTCCATTTTGAGCTCGGAGTCCAGGATGATTCCCAGGTTGCGTGCGTGGTCCATGGGGGTGGGCGGGCTTCCGAGGGCAGGGGGCCACCAGGTGTCGTTCCAGGCATCGGGGTTTGGGCCCATGATGAGTACTTCTGTTTTGTTGGTGTTTAGTTGTAGGCAGCTGTTTTTCATCCATTTGGCGATGGCTTCCATGCCTTCTTGAAAGTTGTGTCTGGCGGTATCGGGTTAGTTGGATAGGGAGAGGATGAGTTGGGTGTCGTCAGCGTATGACACAATGTTGAGTCCGTAGGTTCCGGCGATGGGGGCGAGTGGAGCCATGTAGATGTTGAAGAGCGTAGGGCTGAGGGAGGACCCCTGGGGGACTCCGCAGGTGGTTGGTGTAGGCTCCGAGAGGAAACTGGGGAGTCTGACCCGCTGCATTCTGCCAGAGAGGAAGGAGCGGATCCAGTCGAGGGCCTTGTCTTGGATCCCTGCGTCATGGAGTCTGCGAATTAGGGTGCGGTGAGAGACTGTGTTGAACGCCGCTGAGAGGTCGAGGAGGATGAGGGCAGCTGTTTCTCCTTTGTCCAGTAGGGTGCGGATGTCATCTGTTGCGGCGAGGAGGGCGTATTCCGTACTGTGGTTTTTTCTGAAGCCGGATTGGGAGGAGTCCAGGATGTTGTGCTCTTCGATGAATGTGGCGAGTTGGCTGTTGATGGCTTTCTCAATGAGTTTAGCTGGGAACGGGAGCAGGGAGATGGGTCTGTAGTTATTGAGATCGGTGGAGTCCGCCGAGGGTTTCTTCAGGAGGGGGTTGACCTTGGCGTGTTTCCAGTCGTCAGGGAACGAGGCGGTTGCCTGGGAGCGGTTGATGGTGTGGCAGAGCATGGGTGTGATGGTGTCGGCGGCTCTGTTGAAAATATGGTGGGGGCAGGGGCCGTGGCGGCCCCGGAGTGGATTGACTTCATCGTCTTCAGTGTGTCTTCGGTGATGAGGGCTGTCCAGTTGTCGATCGCTGGCTTCAGGGTGTCGGGGGTGGTTGGTGAGGGTTCAGTGTGTTGGTTGTCTTCGTCAAAGTTGTCGTAGATGCTCTTGATTTTGTGGTGGAAAAAGGTGCTGAGTTTGTCGCCGAGGTCTGATGAGGGAGGGATGTCGGTAGACTCGCTGGTCGTTTGGGCGAACTCCTTGATGATGTTGAAGGGTTCTTTGCTGTTGTGTGCGTGAGTGGAGATTCTGTCTTCAATTGCTTTTTTTCTCATTTTTCTGATGAGTTGGTGGTGGGCGTTGGTACTGGGTACTGCCTGGGTGATTGGTAACCCTGGGCATAGTACTACGCTATGCTCGCGGAGCGTGCGTAGTTTGCGCTACTACGCGAATTGCACGTAGCACAGTGCAAAAACGCATAGTGTAGAGTAGCGGGCATTTTTTGCTTGCTCGCGGTCCTCAACGTCAAGTTGGCGACCGCGAGCGAGCAAAATCAACAGCCGGCGAGACTTTTTCCTCGTTCGCGATCAGCAACATCAAGTTGCCAATCGCGAGCGTGGAAAATAAACCTCCCGGCGAGATTCTCAACGCGGGGAGGTCAGGTTTCTCATTGCGAGTGGTCGCGTAAGCTCGCGACCGCTCGCGATGAGAAACTACCAGTCCGCGTTGAGAAAGCTGCCGCTCGAGTACAAATCTACTCGAGCGGCAGAAAACGACCGCTTGCACTGTTCAAGATGCCGTTTGCAATGATTGCACAGTGCGGACAAGCATCCGGCACAGTGCAATCAGTGCGAACAGCATTTCTCTACCGCACTACGCAGTTCGCGTAGCTACGCATAGCGTACGTAGTGCGAAGTGCACTTCGTGTAGCTATGCGTAGCGCTACTACGCAAACTACGCCCAGGGCTAGTGGATGATTGCATGAATAGTGCCTGTGTGAGTGGATGATTGCATGGGTAGTGTCTCAGCGAATGGATCAGTGTAAGGGTAGAGTCTGGGTGATTGTATGAGTGCATGGATAGTGCTTAGGTGATTGGGAGAGTGCCCAAATTGTGCCTGAGTGTATGGATGAGTACATGGGTACTGCTTGGGTGGTTGGATTAGTGCATGGGTAGTGCCTGGTTGATTGCATGAGTATGTGGGTATCGCACAGGTGACTGGATGAGTACAAGAATAGTGCCAGAGTCATTGGATGAGTGCAAGGGTAGTGCCAGAGTCATTGGATGAGTGCAAGGGTAGTGCCTTGGGTGAGTGCATTGATAGTGCCTGGGTGATTAGGTGAATGCATGGATACTGACTGTTTGATTCGGTGAGTGCATGGATAGTGCCTGGGTGATCAGATTAATGCATGAGTACTGCCTGGGTGATTGATGAGTCCATGAGTAGTGCCTGGGTGAGTAGATGAGTGCATGGTTAGTGCCTCAGTGAATAGATGAGTGCATACATAGTGTCTGGGTGATTGCATACTGCATGGGTAGCCCCTGGGTGATTGGATGAGTGCCTGAGTAGTGGCTGGGAGATTAGATTAAACAAGTGCAGTACCTGAGTGATTGGATGACTGCTTAGATAGTGGCTGGATGATTGGACAAGTGCAACTCTTGTGCCTGGGAGATGGGATGAGAACATGAGTAGTATCTCAATGAATCCATCACTAGATTAGTGATTTGACACACGTAATATATCTCAACCTATAACCACTGGGTAAAAATAGAAACAGACAAAAATATATTCAAATTTCATTTCAAACACAAGTCAACCAAACAACATACAATATTTTGTAACCAAAACTTTTATTCAACATAGACACATTTTTTCAGCTTTCATACTTGTTCACTTCAACAGCATATACAAACATACACTGGTTTTTCAGCACATACTGTCTCAAATTTTGTAATCGCTTCTTCAAAACTATCAACTGTAGTACCTGTGTCCTGTTCTACAACTCATCCTGTTATCAACTCTTCAATTTCCCTACAGTCCTGTTCTGGACCAAAGAAACGAAACTGCTCATCGTTAGGTACCATTTTTTCTATGTACTTTTTGCAATTTATACACTTTACAATTGTAAACATCAAAAGTTGTTTTTAGTAATTATTGGGGTCGGGTATCCCCAGTGGCACAAGTTCTTTTGATCAATTCCTCAATCAACTTTATTGTTCGCTACTCCAATTTCACAACACATAAGTCTTTTCTTTCTGTCCATTGCATGTTTTCACTTAAAGACGCAATTCACGTCACGTCTCTCAAGCCAAACTAGCAGCACTGCAGTTTTCACGAGACCTCTTCCATTCGAGGACCTATTTTTGAAAACATTTGGGTAAGATTTTTGTTTGGGGACAAGAAAGCATGTATCACGGTTGTTTTTCATTTTTTTTTGTTACAAAGTAGTCCTGAGTGGCTTGTTCTTTTTTCTTCTTTTTCCTCAGTAGTTCAACTCAGGCTTCATACAAACAGTAATATACACAGAAACCCTTTTGTTCAAAAGGGGAGGGAACAGGAGACTGCGGGGTAGGCAGGTTAAGCTGGCCTCCAACCAACATAAATCACACAACAAGAAGCTACCCTGACTCAGTTTCTCACAACAAATTGAGGCACATTTTGCCGATGATTTAGGTGGTGCTGGACATCTCAAAAAAATGTATGGAGACCAGGTGTCATGCTTCATCATCGGATGTGAGGGACATTGCGACAAAGACCTCGAATGGGTTGTACTGGAGAAGATGCATCCTAGCAGTCCCGACATACAAAGGAAACTGCACATTCGCGAACAGAGGTGGGTGTACCACCTTAAATCAAGTGACCATGGTCTAAACAATGAAATACCTTGGCTCCATTTGAGTTAAAATCATATGACACTGTGACCCCATTAACAAACCACCAAACCAGACCAGAGACCAGCAATGGTCTGGGTCTTCATGTATAATATGGCTCAGATTGTGGCCCCGAACATCCATCCCCTGCACTCACTCATCCAACCATGGGGGCAAACACGAACCCCTTTTTTCCCCCCTTCTTCATATGGTCCCTCAGCTCTATGGCACCCTTAAAGAGCGTTCATTATGCATGCTTATTAATATATGAAACGGAGCGTATTATACTATAATACTTATATATATTTTCTGTCATGTTTCCCCTTTTTTCTGGCTCGTTTTTTCACGTGGACCACATGCGCATTAAACTTCACGTGTGTTGTCTATTTGATACCTTTACCTTGAGCATATACAGCCCAGGAATAGTTAAAGACGGGCGAGCATTCCACTTCCTACCTGCACTCCTTTAAGGCTGCAACACGCATGTGCGACACACGGAACATTCCGGTAGTCGTTCGCGCATGCGCGATTCGGAAACAACTGAGCCGGGTCAGTACGCTCGCCCGCATTGCTCTTACAACCACAGTCACAATTGAATGACGCCTACATCAGGCTGGTAGAAGTGGACAACGGAAGTATGATGCATTATTAAAGCGCCGGGCACTTTTACTCACGATGCTCCAGATGTATCTCATTGTGAGGCTAATGAATCAATTAACCTCCAAACCGCTCTCACATATATACACCGCGCTGCCCCGCCAAGCCATTTACCAATGGGGAAGCAGCAAGGAGGGACCTTAGGAGCATCACGAGGGATGCACCTTGATGTAATAAGGGGTTGAATGGATGTGTTATTGAGTTATTTGGTGGAACAAACAACCACTACAAATAAGAGTGAGTTAGACAGCATGCCTCTCTCTAACTTTTACTTTTTTAATTCTTTCCCAAAACTAACTTGATATTTAGAGTTTGACTATAGGGGTCCCTCCCCTCCTCCTTCCCATGGGATATCCCTACACCTCTAATAGGCTAAGAGTGTGAGCTGGTCTCACAACTATTTTACTATTGAGCACTACGTATGCAGTGACATGTGTGCTCACCACATGCGCTTTAAATGTACCACGTGCATGTTATTTCTTCGTCTGATTCCATCCTGACCAGTATGAGTGTATTGTAATTGTTCACTTATGCTATGATATGTCATTATTTTGCAGGTGTTCTGAAAATACTGTGGTAGAGTTGGATTAGAGCCAGCCTACGTAAGTGGTTTTATCTTTGTCTCTTAGAGACAAGATAGGAGCCCCCTTCCTTTTTCTCACTTACGCCCTGATAAATGCCATGTACCCTCCTGGCCGTAGTGGCAGAAACATGTTGGCAACACAGATGGAGATGGGGTACTAGACCCCCTAGTCCCCACCATTATTTTTAATATCGAGCACACTCTGCACTGTTAAAATTTCACGCAGGACTGTGCATCGATTTTTAAACATCACTCACTCACTTTTTCAGCACGGGCCCCCACTTAGTTTTAGAAGTGCCTCCCTGTCTCCAGGTGCAGGCCCGCCCTTTATCAAACGCAGTTTTTAAAGGGTGAGGACAGCCGATGATGAAGCATGACACCTGGTGGTGTGGGAGGCCAGTCCATACATTTTTTTGAGATGTCCAGCACCACTTAAATCATCGACAAAATGTGCCTCAATTTGTTGTGAGAATCAGACACTGAGTCAGGGTAGATTCTTGTTGTGTGATTTTTCATACAAACAGTGTCTTGTGGGCTACTCTTGTTTGAGGAGTCTGGAAAGATTTATTTTTTGGGGGGCAAGCAGACTTTTGTGATTCGTAGAGGACTTCATTGACAAACTTTAGAGTAGTTTTTTAAACGTAATTCTTTCGTTTGTAGAATGTGGGTCCAGACTTTGATAGCCAGCAGTTTTCTGTCAACGGTTTTAATCACTGCTATTCTAGCAGCGATTGGATACTCATAAGATAGCATTTTATACTATTGAGTCAAGCACCATTGGATTATAAGTGCATGGCACTAACACTGCTTGGTTGATGGTTTTCCTCCCTTTCTCTCATTCACATAGCTTTGCATCAGTATTCACGATTTGTTTTCAGACTGTTTTTGCGCTTTGAGATCACAGCACATTCTTATTCAGGAGCTCACTTTTCACGTTTTTTCCAGTGGTTCACAGGAGGATTGCTCACAGTAACATCTATAGTGCACTATGTGCTTTTTCATTCACTTACACAGTATTGATTCATATAGCACCTCGTTGTGCATGAATTGATAGAGGTATGACTGCTACTATCTGGAACACATTCCCATCTTTGGTGGAGTTTATTGTGAAGTTTGGGGGCTTTGTTCCAGTTTTCATACACATCATGTATTGTCCCTCTTGGTATGAGGTGCAGAACATAATATTGTCTGATGTTAAATTTCTCTAGAAAATTAATTTTATGCTTTTTATTGTAGATACCCCTGATGAAGGGCTATTGTTACAGCCCGAAATGCATTGGGATGAATTATATCGCTAGTCTCAAATGGATGTCAAGACTAGCCTTCATGTGAAAAACTTCTTGGCAAGAATCACGTCCTTGAAATTAAATCACCTTGATTAAGACTGTGTTCACGACTGTTAAATCGTGCAAGAGCTTCATTTGTTGAATATCAATGTTTATGCATATATGATTTTGTATTTAATTGATAAAGCACACCTAGTCATGTTAAAATCATATCTCATTCCTATTGTGGAAAGGTGTAGTGCACACTGTGTCTATAGCATTTGCTTTAGGTACTCTCTTCACTTTCATTTGGGGGCGAGGGTGCAGCCCCCTCACGGAGTGCACACAAAGCTCAACAAATTAGTTTACAAGTCTTTAACCTCGCATAGCATCTTGTATCACATTGGAGTGCAAGACAACATCTCTCTCTTTTTTGGCCAGTTGTGGGCCAGCACAGGAGACAGCATAAGGATCCATCATATTGTTGTAAATATGACGCATCCCTGTGCTTTGAAAGTAATACAGCATGGCACAGCCAAATGACTTGCGGCTCCGCACTGCATTACTTTCTTCTAAATTTAGCACCAAGTGTACAAGGAAATTCAGTGTCTCAACGCTATAAATACAAAAACACAACATAAGAGCTATTATATGCCTCTCTACCACTGTGTTAGTGTGAATATGTGGAGGACCTCTGGCTTCGTATTTTTTGTGCCAAAAGAATTTAGTCACTTCACCAAGAGGTGGATTACCTTTATCGCAGAAAAAGTCAACATGACTTGGAGTCTGTGGTGAAAACAACTGCAAGTGTTTGCAGGGTTCAATGAGCAGAGTTCTCCTGGTGTCCATAGATCAATGTCTTTTATATATGAATTTGCCTCACCTAAGAATTAAAGGAGGTCATCCGATACGTACTCAGCACAACTGAGTATTAAAAACCATGTAGGTGCTCCTAAATTTCTCAACAAGCATTTCAGTTCACCATGACGATGATACCAATATTGAGAGGCAGTCCTTATCTCCAATGACCAAGATATATTCTACCCTCATAAATCAGCCCCCAAGAGAAAAGGCCATCTTTATTAACTCCTGATCCTACTAAGAAACTGAGACTTTTGTTCTGGATCCTGACAGGTATCAGGTCCAAAATCATCAGTGAAGAGTGGGGGAAATTTGTGGATAACTACGACATATGTCTATTTCAGGAGACATGGGCCACTGAACAAATACTTAGGGGTCGATTCCGATTCGGGCCGGAAATTTCCCCGACCGAGCCGGACCCGGAGAGATTTCCGACCGAATCGGACCCGTGCAGTCCGACCGAACGAGTCCGATGCGTCCGTATGTTATCGGACACGAGTCGGTCGGACTCCCATTGAACTCAATGGGAGCCGGTGCGTACAACGCGTACGCGGGCTCCCATTGCCTCAATGGGTGCGAGGCGGACAAGGGCGCCCCCTACAGCGAGTACGCCGCGAAGCGCCTCGCGGCGTACACGCACAGGTAGGGGGACCCTTGGGTCCCCCTGTGTGCGCCTCGCACGGG
Organism: Calotriton arnoldi; assembly: GCA_963921515.1. Classification (NCBI taxonomy): domain Eukaryota; kingdom Metazoa; phylum Chordata; class Amphibia; order Caudata; family Salamandridae; genus Calotriton; species Calotriton arnoldi. Next base: position 89,396 of record CAWUFW010013223.1, read on the forward strand.
TACGCAGTACAGGGGGTCCGACACGGACCCCAAAGTACGGCTCCGACAGCGAGTTCGAGTCGGACGGCGCGGAGTCGGTCGGAGCGGTCGAGGTGCGCATCGTACTTACCCGGCCGGAAAACGTCTCCATTGCGCGGTGCGAATCGGGTCCGACCGAGTCGGTCGGAGCGGTGCGGTCCGGGTACGAGTCGGTCGGAGCGGTCGGGTCGCCCGGACGAGTCGGTCGGCGAATTCGCATCGTACTCGCTCGGCCGGACCCGCGTACGGTTCGGTCGGGAAACAGGCTTTCGCATGGCTTTTTTCCCGACCGAATGGTATTGGGTGCGCCTCCGACCGAGATCGGAATCGGCCCCTAAGAGTAGGTTTCACCAATTATAGTGTGGAAGCTGTACCCTCAAATAGGGGCTGCCCTGCAGGTGGTCTTATTATCTGGATCAAAATTGATTTGAGGGTTTGCACCATTAAGCATAATATTGACTCAAATAATATTTTGGCCTTGAACATCAAAGGTACCACTATATATAACTCAGTGCTCCTGGTTAATATCTACAACAGATTCCCCTCCCAACACCAGGATTCTCCCACAATTTTAGAACTAGATGAGTTCCTCAAAAGCGAAGGGTCATTACATAACATAGTCATCGCAGGGGACCTAAATACAACTTTCGAGCCCCTTGAGGTAATTAAAAATGTAACCAACGAAGAGGATGCCGCATTAGGTATCCCATGCTTGAGTCAGGAAAAGCTAGCCAAAAATGTGCGGGTAGCATTTCAAGTTGCGTCTCTTACCCTGAGAGCTGTGAATGGGAGTTCTACCTCTGACTTAAAGCTTGGACATGCATTCAAAAGAGCCAACTGCAAAACAAGGATCTATTAATTTGTGCTTGATGTATTTCTTGCACCCAAGCTGGTCGACATGTGAATAACTGAGAGATTTGACAGTGACCACAATGCCATAACCTTAGAATTAGCAGATGTTTTCAACACATATAGGCCTCCCTCAATCATCATCCTACCCACTTTAACTATCCTCAGTAATAACAGAAGGAGGGTTAAGTGGCCTAATACTGTTAGCAATGTCGACATTCTGGCACAAATATATCACATAGTCGTGCAATTTCTAATCAACATGAGCAGTAGGGGATTTGAGAAGCAACCTCTGGTGATCACATTTATAAACCTACTCAGTAACATCAAAAAGTGTTTCTATAAGAGAACCATAGGTAGGACAATGGTCAGAAATAAGAACATCTGGTTTGACGAGTCGTGTAAGTTAGCTCAACAAACCTTGATGGATGCTGTCAAGGAAGGCTCAAGATCTATGGTAGTCATACAAACGAAGGCATATAAAAATGCTCAGACACAGGCTAAAAGGAATTGGCATGAAGGTTATTGGAGAGATTTGCTAGCTGTAGCACAAGCCAAAAATAGTAAACAATTCGGGCACCTGACATCAAAAGGCTCAAAAGATGTAATTGCAGAAGAAAACTACCATATACTGCCACAGAACTGGGAAGAACACTTTGGTCAATTGTATGCAGGACCTAAGGATGTTAACCGAGGTACTATTGATTATCCGGTATTAGACCTTGACATAGACACACTTATTTTTCTCTAGAAGAAACTCAGGAAGCTATTAACACTCTGCACTGGGGCAAAGCACCAGGTCTGGATAAAATCCTGGGGGACCTTTTTCTTTCTGAACCCACTATCTGGAGTGTGATATTAATTCATACCTTTAATGCTATTTTAAAAGGGGCAGAATTTCCTAATTCTTGGCTGGGTGCAGAGGTAGTGACCATTTTTAAAAAAAGGGGACAAATCCAACCCGGCAAACTATAGGCCCATCAGCCTCATTGACATTTCACAAAAAATATTTTGTTGGCAATTGCTGAACAGACTCCTTGATTGGATGGGGGATGGGAATATATTGTCACCCCTGCGGGTGGGATTTAAAGGTAGTTCCAGTACAACTGATCAGCTTTTCCGATTCCTATTGATATTATGGAAATATGTGACAGTGATAAAGGACCACGTGTATGTCATGTTTGTCGACCTATGAGCTGCATTCTATCTAGTCCCCCATGAGAAACTGTGGGCAGTCCTAAATAAGATGGGGATCAAGATGAACTTGCTGAAACCCATCATTAGGCTCCACGAGGACAATTATGCCCAGGTTAGATGGGGTTGAGAGGGTGAGTTGATTGACTGGGTCAGGCTGAATAGAGGAGTGAGGCAAGGTTGTGTCCTTGCTCCTATTCTCTTCACCCTTTACATTAACGGTCTGACTGAAGGTTTAATGGATGGTAAGGGTGACCCCTCCAAACTTGCAGCGCAAATAGTGCCAGCACTACTTTTTGCAGATGATACGCTGCTTATATCTAGAACTAGATGGGGGTTGCAAAGGCTAGTGGATCAGTTTGATGTGGCCTGTGAGGAATTTTGTTTGGAAATAAATATTTTGAAAACCAAATTCATATCATTCAATAGCCACAAGTCCTACAGGTGGAACATAAGGCTGAGCTCTTCCCTACTTGAGGAGGTGAAGCAATTCGACTATCCGGGGGTAAGGTTGACAAATACACCATCATGGTCTCCACAAATTACAAAAAGTCAGCTTTCGTTACAACACGTTGCAACTGCCCTAACTAAAAAGATGAGGGAATCAACAGTTAGATCTCTGGCATCACTGATTCAAGTGTATCAAGCACAGGGCATTGGGTCGGTACTTTACAGGGCGGGGCTATGTAGTCATACTAACATAACCCCCATAGAAAAAATTGAAAACCAATATTAGAGTTCAGCCTTGGAGCTTCCCCGGAATGCTCCCCTGACACCGATGGATCTGGACTTGGGACTGAAGAATGACGCTCATGTGATTGCTTTCAGGCCCCTTGCCTTTTGGATTCACATTTGGTCAAATAACACCCTTCTGCCTCTAAGAGAATCTCTACTCAGTGTGCTAACCGTCGATACCAAATGGAATATTAAGTGGTTAAATTTCATGAAGAACTGGATGGTCAAACTGGGTATGTGTGACCTTCGGACAAATCCCAACAGTATTCAAAAAAGGTCTTTGACCATCCTTAAAAAGAGATACTGGAGATATGTTAATTACATTTGGCTAAATAAAAATATGGAAGGGGGGCTGACAGGCAGATTCATGAGTTTTAAAGACAATATGCATCAAGAAAAATTCCTAAACCGTATAGAACCACGGCTAGCGAAATCCCTTTATTTTAAATTTAGGTACAGCATCCTACTGATTAACAGTTTCTGCAGCAAATGTAAGGGTGATAATACCTCCCCCTCCTGTCCTGCATGTATGTCTGGATCTGAAATAGAAGCACATTTTTTTTTTCTGCCCAAAGACTAGAAGAAACTGGTTAATTTTGTTATGTCGAATTTTATCTGCAAACAGATTGGTTGAGATTATTAGCATCTTAACGAGCGACTATACATAATTTTCAGTTTTTGAGGTGTCTAGATGTCTGTTACTGGCCTGGAGACTGAGATCAAGTACATTGAAACTGTTGTGCAATAAGTGAACCTATTAGAAGTTCCACATGTGTTCTCTTTCTATCTTGATCCATCGCTCGGTATATTAGTATTAACTTTTTTGTTCTGGGATTTTCATGAGTTTTGATAAATTTTTAGCACTAAATCAGTTTTTATAATGTAAATTCTTTAAGTAGTAATTGATGGATTGAATAATGTATAGATCACTTTGCAAGTATACTAGTGATAAGAGTGCATGTGTGACATTAGAATGTACACAGCCCACCATGAGTAATGTTCTTGATGACAGATGTGGTCTATACACCCTTCAATTGATCACCAGATGGACGCTGTGGGTCTAACCTTTTAATTAACATTCCTCACTTGGTCCAGTCTCCAATGAATTTGCACTTATTTATGAGATGAAATCCTCATTTAGAAACCCAAACTTAAGAATTCTGCACTTAGCACTTTACCTATTGTCACAGCGTGTAGTAGATATCTTCAATACAATTTAGCCACGACGTAAACTATGGTCAATGCCAATACCTAGTGAAATTGAAATAGACAATTGATTACTGTAACTGAATTGTATATAATGCACTTAGGAGCTGGGATTTTATCAGCTATTTCTTTGAATGGTAATTTGACTTTTTTCAGATTGTTTTTATGTTGATGTGCTTTTATGATTTTTACAGAATGAAATAAAGAGATTAATACTACTGCTACTAATATTCATTGGTGCCATGTTGACATGCCATGAGGTTAATCAAGTTATATTACCGCTGTTCATCTTTTCTATGAATTTTCTCCACACATTCTCTTGCAGATAGATTTTGCAAATGTATTCCTGTTTTTAAAATGTGATTTACAGCATAAAACAATGCAGACAAATCACTTTCAAATAATAGATGAAACATATAAGGGATACATTGATGAAATCTAGGATCCTCTGAATAAGTCTAGTAGATTTGTACTTGGCTGCAAGTATTCATACCTACCACCTAATCCTGTAGGAAAGAGATGAGGAAAACAGCAAGCTTCTAAACTTTTTCCCATACAATTAACGGACTTACTTTGGCTTCTTTAGTTGATATCCCTCAATAGCATCACCCACAATGTCTTTTGAATGTAGAGGATGCATGCTGTAATGTTCATAAATTACTTCTACTCTGGATCAATCCACTTTTTCTATCTGACTCGTTGATGATGATTTATTGTACTCCAGATGTGTGATATAGTGAAGATTTTCAGCAAAAGACACACAATTGATGGACGGAAAGCAGAACAAATCAAAACATTCACCCCCAGTCAAGAGATCTGGGTTAAATCCATCATTCGTTTGCTCACCATGCCATACCAGTTTAGACCTGGCCATATGCAAAACAGTTTTGACCCTGTGCCTCATGGGAACAGTCCAGCCCGAACTGCCAAGCCAGGTCCTCCCTGGACCGGGAACAAGCATCCTAGGACCGGTTTTGGGGTTTCACCCCTCTTCAGCCAGGATAGCTTGATTCCAGTGGCACAGTGAGCCCAGGACCCACGTCTGGGCACACCTGGCGCACTTAGAGCGAGAAAGCAAAAGACACACAATTGATGGACGGAATGCAGAACAAAGCAAAACATTCACCCGCAGTCAAGAGATCTGGGCTAAATCCATCATCCTTTTGCTCACCATGCCACCCCAGTTTAGACCTGGCCATATGCAAATCAGTCTTGACCCTGTGCCTCATGGGAACAGTCCAGCCCGAACTGCCAAGCCAGGTCCTCCCTGGACCAGGAACAAGCATCCTAGGACCGGTTTCGGGGTTTCACCCCTCTTCAGCCAGGATAGCTTGATTCCAGTGGCACAGTGAGCCCAGGACCCACGTCTGGGCATACCTGGCGCACTTAGGGCGAGAAAGCAAAAGACACACAATTGATGGACGGAATGCAGAACAAATCATAACATTCACCCCCAGTCGAGAGATCTGGGTTAAATCCATCATTCTTTTGCTCACCATACCACCCCAGTTTAGACCTGGCCATATGCAAATCAGTCTTGACCCTGTGCCTCATGGGAACAGTCCAGCCCGAACTGCCAAGCCAGGTCCTCCCTGGATCGGGAACAAGCATCCTAGGACCGGTTTCGGGGTTTCACCCATCTTCAGCCAGGATAGCTTGATTCCAGTGGAACAGTGAGGCCAGGACCCACGTCTGGGCATATTGAATATTTTCTGCATTTTTATAATATATATTATTTTGTACCAGATATGAAGTTGCATTTTATAACTTTACTAAAATTTACTAACTCTTGCATTAACTTTTTACTCTTTGTTGGGACACCATTTACTAGAATTACAAGTCACTCTTCCAATTTACTCTGTACCCCTATAGCTTCAATATTTTCTTTAAAATCTAATGACAAGTACACAACTCTATATTTGAGACCTTTCTGGAGCTCAGTTGGAGGTAATGTCCCTGTCTTTGGCTCCATACGATCTATTGCTTGAAATGTATGTATAGACTGTAAACTTATGGCTTCATAAACATTCAAATCTTTAAGTACTTCTGGAACAGGTACTATATTTAAGTTGTACTGCTCTAGCAGGCATTTTGTTTTCCACCTACCTATAATAGCAGTAATTACATATAACTTTTCAGGTGGACAAGTCAAATCGTCCCTCTACAAATAAGTAAACAGCAAATTCACATCGCTTATCATTATTCTCTTTTTCAGTTTAAATATACAAATCAACATTATGGGGCCGATTCCGATTCAGGCCGGAAATCCCTCCGACCAAGCCGGACCCGGAGAGATTTCCGACCGAATCAGACCCTAGCAGTCCGACTGAACGAGTACGATGCGTTCGCATGCTATCGGACTCGATTCGGTCGGACTCCCATTGAAGTCAATGGGAGCCGGTCGTACAACGCGTACACGGGCTCCCATTGACTCAATGGGTGCGAGGCGAACAAGGGCACCCCCTACAGCGGGTATGCGTCGAAGCGGGTCGCGCCGTACATGCACAGGTAGGGGGACCCATGGGACCCCCCTGTGTGGGACTCGCGCGGCTACGCATACAGGGGGGTCCGACACGGACCCCCAAAGTGCGGCTCCGACTGCTCTTTCGAGCCGGACGGCGCGAGTCGGTCGGACTGCTCGAGGCGCGCATCGTACTTACCCGGCCGGGGAACGTCTCCATTGCGCGGTGCGAGTTGTGTCCGTGCGAGTCGGTCAGAGCGGTTGGGTCCCGCGAACGAGTCGGTCGGCGATTTCGCGTACGCTCGCATCGTACTCGCTCACCCGGACGCACGTCCGACTCGGTCGGGAAACAGGGCTCCGAATCAGATCCGGTAATGCCGACTCCGATTCGGAGCCCTACCGGCCGAGATCGGAATCGGCCCCTATGAGTTTGATTCTTGTGTGAACATATACTAACACAGTTTGGTTGCTCTGAAAAAACAGCATTGAAATTTCTAATTTTAAATAAGCAACAGTAATACTCCTGCTGCTACCAGCTCTTTGTTTTCCCTGCACTGCTGTTCTGGTCCAAAAAAAATGAAATTCAACATCATCACAAACCTTTTCTACTTCTACTACACTACCATGCAAAAGAGCTCTATTCATTTCTCCTAAAAATAGAGCAGGAGTTTTTACATAGTAAAGCCTTCTAACAAAAGTTCTCATTATTGAATGGTGTACACCTAACATTCTAAAATGATGAAAGCTGCTTTGACACACTTTTTGTAGACAGACAAGCTAGAAAGTGTCTTTGTAAATTAGTATGTTTTCTTACTTTGCATAGATATAATCCTTGCAAAGTATATATTTTCTGTATTAAACTTCTGGAAGTAAACATACGGAGGACATTGCTCAATATATCAATTGATTGTTGATGGATAGGACAAACATTACTACAATTCCATTTGTACACAGGGGCCTGTCTACCCCTTCCTTGTATCTCTTCACCAATCTCTTTCTCAACATTTCTACATACCACTACTTCTTTTGGAACGGGAATACCATCTTTCATCTCATAACATCACCCAGATTCATCAACTTGATTAACTAATATGTTGTCTTGGAAATAGCCTTCTTCATTGAAAAAAGGCTCAGTACTTGAAGTATGAATCCATTCATCACTAAAAACTTAGCAAAAGTTACTTCTATTAACAAGTCTTTTCTTTTGACTCTGTCTCTTCTTAGACAACACTATTTGGTCATGTGTCTTCATTCTACTTAAAACCAAGATAAATCGCTTTCTCTTCAGAATAAACACCTTATCAACTACTCTGTCGACATATTCCTTCTGTCTGATTGCTTGTGTTCTTCTTTTATACATTTTCATAGATGTGAACAAGTTGCAAACTGTTCAAGTATGGAACATTATACTTCTAATTTCTTTGAACTGCTTCTGCCTTAAAACTCTCCTTTTTTCAATGACTTCTTACTTTTTACATCAGAGACTTTATGTGCTTTTGTACTTGGTGCTATAGTTTTCTTTTTCTTTACTTCTTTTTGTACTTTTTCCAGTTGTACTTAAACAATTTTAAGAAATGTCTCGGTCCTCTTTTCTCTTTGAACAACTTTTGGGCATTTTGCCCCTTTTGCACTCTATTTGCTGCTGCTTCTTTCTTCTCTGACTTTTTGTTGGCATGGTAATTCTTTGTAGATAACTAGAAATTGATGTCTTAAAACAAAAATAGAAAAGTACAGTCATAACTTAAATAAAAGGTATCACATTACATAGTTTAACTATTTAAACATTTAGTTTACATTAGGATATATAGCTTAGACAATCTTCAGACTACATGTGTTCACTTTTAAGTACGTAGCACCCATCATATTGACTAGCAACAGCCTACCTTACTGCTCATTTATATGTATAGGTGAGTGAGAGGTTGCCCATACAGCTACTCTAACACACACTTACTCACCCATAGAGTTTCTCACACACCCTCTCACTCACCCGTACACCTACTTACACAGACATTAAGTAAAAAGATCATACCCTATTGATTACCTACAGCCTACCTCAGGGGACAGTCATATGTCATAGAAGAGTTGCTTAAAACTTGAGAAGGACTTTACACGTTAGACGTGAATGTGTCAGTTCTATAAGATATATGTGAATAATGGATCACTGACATAATATCGACTACAAAAACATCCCCATACACAAATATCGACACACAAATATCGACATCCACAATATTGACATCCTATCTTTAAAATGTAAAATACGAAAATATCTGAAAAAAATAAAGATGTAAAAAATATTGATGTACAAAATATCGATTTTTTATATATAAAAATAATGTTTAATAAATTAAATATTAAAATTAACTTTAAAAAAATATTTAGAAATAATGTACATTTAAACAAATATAATAAATACATTTAATTTAAAAAATGTAAATATACATATATAAAATGTAATATATAAATGTATATTTACTTTAAAACAATTAATAAACTAATAACTTTAATTTATTTTAAAATTTTATGAATATATAAAAATCAACAAATAAATATATATAAATATACATATACCTATAACACAAAATCTAATAAAAAAAATTATATTATCAGTTAAAATATTAATATATTTAAAAAAATTAAACTTACATTTTGCACTCCATCGAGTGCAACAGTAAGAAAAGTGTTGGATAGCGTAGGGGTAAAAATTACTATTCCCACTCCAGTGAGTGCAACAGTAGGGAAAGTGTTGGATAGCGGAGGTGAAAAAATTACTATTCCCACTCCAGTGAATGCAACAGTAGGGAAAGTGTTGGACAGCGCATCTGTACAAATTAATATTCCCACTCCAGTGAGTGCAACAGTAGGGAAAGTGTTGGATAGCGGTACGGGTAAAAATTACTATTCCCACTCCAGTGAGTGCAACAGTAGGGAAAGTGTTGGATAGTGAAAGGCTAAGAATTACTATTACCACTCCAGTGAGTGCAACAGTAGAGAAAGTGTTAGATAGCGGAGGGGTAAAAATGACTATTCCCACTCCAGTGAGTGCAACAGTAGGGAAAGTGTTGGATAGCGGAGGGTTAAAAATTACTATTCCCAATCCAGCGAGTGCAACAGTAGGGAAAGTGTTGGATAGCAGAGGGTTAAAATTAATATTCTCAATAAAGTCCATAAAAAAATGAAAACAAACAAAAGATCAACTACAATACAAACATTTTTAAAAACACAAAAATAAAAAATATATAGTAATATTAAAAATAAAAAAATAGAAATATGTTATAATGTTAAAAAAATCTAAACAAATTCCAACAAACATTATTTTATAAAAATGTTTTAAAAAAATTACAAACAAATAACTATATTTATTATAAATTAATTATAATCAAAAACATTCATTTTTACATAAAATAAATATTCGTTATTTCCAACCCTATAACACCACACATTTCACAACACACATCTAAGTTTCTAAAACAATTGTACCTCCATAATTAACATAATTAATTATCAAATAAACTAATATTTTTAATTAAAAATCAAATTAAAACATATAAAAATTAATCTACTAACCAAACATTACCCCTAAAAAACTAAAATCCACACACAAAATAAAAGTAAACAATAACCATAAACATTTATCAATTAAAGAATTAATAATAATGAGCAAATATATATTAATCAATAAAACATAAAATGCTTTCCACCCTCCACCCCAATAAACACCACAACACACACACATAAAAGTCATTACACAATTTCCATAACTAATTTTTTATTTTTTTTTAAATTTCAATTAACAACTTATTAATTATTTGAAAATAATTTACTTCACACCTTTACCACTATAAACCCCACAACTCACATCTCAAAATAATTACTCAATTGCAATAATTAATTTTTAATACATTAATTACCATTAATTATCAATTAATTATAAATTAATTTTAAATAAATTACTTCACACCCTATTCCCCTATAAACCCCACCACCCATTCCTAAAAAATGACACAATCAACATAATTAATTACAAAATATTTAATTAATTAATAATAATTAACAAACAATTGATAAATAATGATTACTTTATTAATTCCCACAATTAACACTATCAATTAAAAATTAAATAAAGATTACTATATAAAAATTATTATTACATTTATTAAAATGAAAGTACTTCCCACCCTATTCTCCTACAAACCCACAACCCACTCCTACAAAAATAACACAATTAACATATTTACCAAATAATTAATAATAATTAACAGCCAATTAATAAGTAATAAATTAATTTCCACAAATAACACTATAAAATCTAAATTATATAAATACTAATAATAAAAAATAGTAATTAACATTACTTTCCCACCCTATTCCCCTATAAACGCACAACTCGCTCCTAAAAAAATAACATAATTAACATAATTATCAAGTAATTAATAAAAATTAACAACCAATTAATAATGAATTAATAAAAAATTAATTCCCATAATTAACACTATAAAATCTAAATTAAATAAATACTAATACATAGAAAATATGAATTACTTTATTATAATTAAATTACTTCCCACCCTATTCCCCTATAATCCCACAACCCGCTACAGAACTAAAAAACACAAAATGTAATTAACATAAAATTAATAACTACTAAAAATTTAACACATATATTAAAAAACAAAATCAATACTTATACAAAAAAATAACATCACATACCTTTAAAATACATACTAAAATACATAACACTAACATAAAAATCGATATTTTAAACAACTATATTTTAACAAACGATATTACTAACTTCGATATATTCAAAAACAATATTTCTTACCTTAATGTTGATATTCTGGACCACGATATTCTTGCTCTCAATATTCCTGTATGACAATATTTCAAACTCAATATTTTTGTATATCGATATTTGAAACTCGATATTCTGTCTGTGCACCGTGAATAACTGTGTGAGTCTATATGAGGAGCTGATATTCCATGAGTATGTGAGTTTGTTCTTAAGTAGCTATCTCTCTTTGTGATATTTATGGTCCTCTAAATGTGTCTGTAAAATATTGGGTTATTTAAGTGTGTGAAACTGCCTTTATTTGCACAACATGTGTGTGAGTGAATCTTTACATGCTTCTTTAACTACCTCACTGGGTGTTTCAGTCTCTGACTGCTTCTCTTTTTTCTTTTTTAATTTTTATTATCGTTTTCAATACAACAAATGCACATATACGACAGAGTGCCATCTTTACCCGCCCCACCCTCCTAGACCAACCACCAAGGCCCAACACAGATCACAGTTATATAACACAGTACGGACCCAGTCCTATTGAGTTGATTAATCTATCTTATATTCACCACTAAATTCATTATATAAGCTAAAATAATTATCAAAAACAGTCCTTAGAAGACATAAAGTGCTAAGGGGCCCATTACGATGCCGGACGGAAAAGCCTTCCGTATCCCATGGTGTCATAAAAATACCTCCCGCATGACCCGCGGCATTTCCGTCAGCCAAATTACGATGCAATGTACGCAAAATCACACCGCGGCGGACGGATGCCACAAAAGACCGTCCACCACGGTCGGAAAAGCTGCAAATCCGACCGCGGCAAACGGGGAAAACTGGTCAACGGCCTGAAATGGCCGCTCCTGCCACGGCATGATTGCACGGCTAATTACGATGAGAATGCGGAGCTGGCCGACCGAGCACTGCGTCCGACCGCCGCGCACGCACCTAGGCCAAATGAATGGCGGACGGAACCAACTACACAACAATGCCCAAAGTGTGCCTGTACTCCCTGCCACCCTCAATCACAACACACATGCCACAATGATACACCCCAACTTGCTCCTGGTAAGGAAAGGCATGCTCAGCATGGAAGAGTCATCTGGAGGTGCTCACTCATGTGGACACACCCACATACCACAGTATAAAACCAAGCCCTCCCTGGACCAGCATCCTTTGCACACCACAAGCCGAGACAGAGAGACAGGACACACCTCACACACTCCACATATCTCCACCACTACCTTGCACCCTGCACCCCTCATTCAATTGCACCATGCCCCCCAAGACAATGCCCAAATCCACCGACTCAGAGTTGAGAGTGACGGTAGATGAGACAATCAAGGTAGAACCACATTTGTCTGGGCACCTTGTCCAACACACCCTACATGTGCGCAAGACTCAGATGTGTGCGAGGACCCACAGCAAATTCAATGCCTTACGGACCACCCTACGCACTGTGCTTGACATCAGGAAGCGGTGGGGTGCCCTCAAGGGCTGGGCCAAGCATCGGGCACAGAGGAATCAAGCGGCGGCCCAGAGAACTGGTGGCGGCCCTCCCATTCCACCACTAACCTACACCGAATGTGAGGAGAAGGTGCTTGCAACATTGCAGCCGGAGAGTCTCACAGGAATCGAGGAGGGAGTGGAGGCTGGTAAGTACTAACAAATGTCTCCCATCACACTGCCATGTACTGTTGTGCACAACAAGTGAGCCTCAATCGCCATCCCACATCAAACTCATGTGGAATGCACGCTTTCAATATGAATGGATCACAAAGTGAGCATTCCCTCACCCAGCTTCACCTCACAGGTAAGTAGTCAGCTCATGCACCCTGGCCTCACTCCCAAACAGCATGGCTCACCCTCCCCACCCCACACCCATGTGTCAGCTAACTCCGTCGACAGTGCCTCCTAACAGGTAGGTAGCCATCTCACTGGGGAGGGGGCCGTTGAGCACTGACAGATAGACCACAACTTCCACAAGGCCCTCTGTCTTCCCTCACAGACAGAATGGAGCCAAATGACCCCCACATTCCGCACCTGGTAGACAACTCTAGAACCCCCCCTAAGTTGTAGGCAGTGCACATACAGCCAATACCATCGAGAGGCCACATGATTCACAGTGTCGGTGATGAAGTCACATGTAACTGCAAAGCAAAATACAAGAACGCCATCACAAAAAGCCAATGTGAAAGTCCCATTGCCTCAAAGCAGAGAGACTCGGGTCAACACAACACATGCATGGAAACCCTGTCAAACCTCACAAACCACAGGAGGCAAGTACAAAAAGTATAACACAAATCATGAAGTTGCGGCATAGTAGTCAGATACTCATTGAGAAGACACAAATGTCCAAGCATAAACTGAATCGGATGAGCAACAGGTTGGTACCAGAGAACATGTCCTTGGAAATAAAAAAGCTGTACAAATGATTATGTTGCCGCAGCCATGACACATAGCCAATGAGCAATGTATGTACCTCCACATCACGTTAGACTACTGACAATCTGTTATGAATGCATAGTAATGCCAAGCTAAAAAGTAAGGCCACCTCAAATCAAATGTGCCAAAAATGAACATCAAAGTAGCGCTGTGTACTGAACATGCTGACAATGTAACCTCTCTTCAACAGGTGACTAGCCAGCAACAGCAGGTGCCCATGCCATGGAAGAGCCCAGCCAGTCTCCCCCCCAGGAAGGAGAACCCTTGGATGCAGACTCCCTGGTCTTTCCGGGTGAGGAGGACCGACCTGGCCCCTCCTGCGTACCCAGGACAGCTCAGTATCAGGCCCTCACTGTCCCCACCACCACCACCACGACTCCCACAACAGCTGCACCGCCAACGCAGACCCTGCAACAACGACCTGTGTGGCAGCCACCTCCACCATCACCACCGCTGCCTCCAACACTGTCCCTTTGCCTGCAGTTGCATATACCACCAGGCAGACCGGGGATGCTGGGGACATTGTGCTGCTGCAGCGCTTGGCACCACCACAGGTCCGTGGAAGCAAAGCAGGTGGGAGGCCAACTGGGGGACAGCCACAGGAGGACAATGAGGCTGAGGCCCTGGACACCATGCTAACTGTCCTTGGTGCATACCAGCAGAACCACAGGCAGATGGGCCAGGGCCATGAAGAACAGCGGGAACTCCGCCGGCTGCAGAGCTCCATGGACACTCGCTTGGGACAACATGTGGAGTACATGGGCCAATATGTGGGTGTCCTGAGGGACATGCATGCGGCTCAAATTGCTGCCAACCCCCCCCCTGGCCAGCAGGATGATAGTCACATCACCACAGCAGCGGCCACAGGGAGGGGTGAGTCACACCACAGCAAATCTTTAGACACCTCTGAGAATGCAGCAGATTCCCCCCCTGCCAAATGGCAGAGGGGGCATCCAAAAAAGACACCGCTAGGATCACAGGGCACCGCACCGTGCCGTACTACTTCTCGGAGCAACCGCTGATGTCACCACTGTAACACCGACCAATGACTGTCGTTGCAAATACAAAACCACATTGCCACAAGGATGGGAGTGTTAGCTTGGACATTGGAACTCTACCATTGTGTGTCCTACCCTAACTATCCGTGTACCATCACCTCCTACTTCACCCCTCACCTGTCACCTGTCACACATCGCAAAATTAACACAACTCACAACAGTATGCCTTTGTGTCAAGAGCATTCTCATCACAGTAAGTGGCGTGTTGACTCACGTTGCAATGTATCCGAATATGTAAAAGTGAAAATTCCATTGAGAGAGTGGAGGTACCTGGAAAGACACAAGGAAACAACAGTGCGTTGCCATATTATGCAATAACCGCAAAAGCACACCACGAGGCAACACTGTACAATATGCATTACAGACAACACCGGCAAACACCATCAACATGGACAGCAGGGGGACTGGAGCACATAACTGCACCTCCCAACACAGTTTCGCCCTTAGCATCCTGGTGAATACAGTCCAGTTGGAAAGCTTCCTCCTGTTACCGTTGTTGTGTGTCACCTAGGTTGGTGCAGGTCAGTGCTGTGAATCTCTAGACACATGTGTGTTGCGTTATCATCCCACATCAGTAGGGGTAAGATACATTGTGATCGGTGTCTGCTGAGGAAGCTGCCAGATTCTACTCGGGTCTCTGTACCTCTCCCTGCCCAACTCAGGTGAAACACCTCAGTCACATGACAAGTAAGCATCATGACTGAACTGCATATACCAGAATGCCAAATGGTGAACTGTGCTGGGAGGTGAAGCAGTGTGCTCCCATCCCCCTAATGACATCATCAGGGACATGACGGAAGTTGTCACAGATCACACAGCGCAGAACAATGAAACCCTTATCAGTCTGCCCACAAGAGCCAGCATCACAACACATTCTGTCATGTGGACAATGGTGACATTGTCGCATTCACACACTCAAGTACTGTTGCACAGGGATTTTCAAATGACATGTACGGTCTATGCATGTTTTCCCACATGTACACCAGTACCTGACAACATACACATGCTAAACCTGTTTTACAAACAAAGTTACCCACGCTAAACCTGTTTTACAAACGAAGTCATCTTCTCCTGAATGGGCACAAGTGCTACGGTCACAGGGCAGGCATCGCGTATATAGGAAATGTTGCACGCTGTGTTCCTTGCTGTAGCAATGTCCTCCTCACTCCCCTATATGTGATTGTGGATATCCATTTGTGGCGTCACATTCCCACTGCGAAAGCGGACTTCAATAAGGGTGCAGGCACAATGGGCTTCTGTTTCAACAAGTAGTCGCTCCCACACCAGCCCTGAGACCTTTGAATTCCAGGTGCCTTGACCGTCCCGCGCGATTCAGTCAGTGCTGAACACGGCACTCCCACTTTTTTCCGGGGGACTGACACAAGAATCATCGAAAGCCTCTAATACTGAAGGCCATTGCACACTTTTTTCCAAACTCGTGGGCTCTGGCCTTGTCCCTTCGTTTCATGCGATTTCTGGAGTTCTACCGGGTGTCATTCCTCAAATTTATCGACTGCATTTAGCGGTTTGGTATCACTACTCGTGGCTGTACAGCTGAGCGCTGGTTCTAAGAGTGCTCTCACGCCATGTCTGCCCATCCTGTGGTCCAGTCGAACTCCGGTCAGTTGCAACTGTACTGTGACCACATGCAGCTCCTCTTTGGATGTGTCCCATTAGCTGTGCTACGCATCAGTTATAGGCTAACCTTCTGCTATGCCTATTTCACCTGTGTGCAGCCTGTGTTCTACTGCCAAAGATGCCCCTTTCAGTAGTGCCCGGATGTCTGCCTTTCAAACACATCCCTTGCTGCCCTGGATCATGAGCTGTGGGTGAGTCCTTTGTTGGTCCATGATCAGGACTGCTCCGGTGATACACATTTGTGGGATGCTTTCCAAAGAGTCAAACAGGCTGACAGCAGCACCTGTGCGTTTTCACAAAGGCCCCTGTGCCATGCCTACATCGAGCCTCTCCCCGGGTGCCATGGGATGCTCCTTTCAACCTCGTGGTGCGAGGAGCACATCTGTTCCTTCATACTGCTGGATTGGATGGCGGTCCTTTTTGCTGGAGATGATTTGGATCGTCTTTTGGAACTGATTGCCTTATAGTCTACCTGTGCCTTCTTGGATTCGTAACTACTTAACAGCAACAGGAACTGTTGGTGACTAATTCAATGTCCTTTTAACTTTTTCACGCCTACTAACAGGAATTGTTATTCAGCTCTCTGACTTTTGCCCTATCTGCATTTGCTTTGACTCTGCTGACCTCTACGGTCTGTTTCGCTTGGTACCACATACCTGAGCAAGGGGAGGCTGTCATCTGACCGTCATGGACATTGTTGACTGGCATGAGCCCGGCTTCCATCATGCAGCTGTAGCACATGAAATTCACATGGCGTAGTCGTTTTGCAAGTACATTAGTATTTGTCTGTCACATGAGAAGTGTCTGCAGAGCTTGTTCTCTGCGCGGTCCAGGAGCACTGCCTGTACTTTCTGTCCGTGGTCAGAGGGGATTGTCCGTTGTCATTCTGTTCTGGTCAGGCCCTAGCACCCCCACTCAACTAGGTGTCACTGCTGCTAGGGGACACGGGTGCCTTTTAGATGTCATGGGGAGGCGGGCTAGTTGCCCCACACTTGGAGAGTGATCCATCCAGTGATGTGAGTGACACAGCACATAGGATGTACATTTCACTGGCTGGGCAATGGGTCTGCTGGCAAAGCCCATAGACCTGTGACATCTCATTCAACTCCTCCCAGCAAGGGGTGGGGGGATATGCTCGTGGGTCATCGCCCAGAGGGATTATTGATATGACATCTTGCTTCATGTGTTATGGATGTGTCACTATGGAAACTGTATATGTACTCATGCATTCTCAACTTATTGTGGCACTTATGTTGCCTGTATTGCAACTGTAGTAAAAAAAGCACATTTCAAAGCGTTTCTTGTCTGCAACTTAACGACTTTTGTACGCACGCTTGCAAACCTCTGAGTGAGTGGGAGAGCTAGTGAGGCTAATGGGTGTTTCTGGGTGCTCAGTCCCTGCCTGCCCAAGTTCTCCAATCCCGCGCATAGTCCTGTAGGTGTACAAAATGCCAGTAACAGATCTCAAAGTTTGTTAGATAACGGCAAGGCACGCAGATACAGTCATATTCGGTCATTGTTCACTTACACTCAACGGAAGTAGTTGACGATGAGCTGTTGTCGCCGGTCAAGGCCTTCTTCCTCACCACTGTCATCGTCACTGGGCATGTGTGGGTTGGGTGCGGGGGGCTGCTGCTGTTTATCGTCGTCCAGAATCAGGGGGATCCTTCTGCGCATGGCCAGGTTGTGTAGCATGCAGCAGGTGACTAACATCTGTCATACCTTCTGTGGTGAGTACTTGGGGCACCACCAGTCTGGTCCAGGCATCTAAATCTTGACTTCAGCAGTCCAAAGTGCGCACCAACACACAACGTGTCCTCCCATGTGCATCATTGTATTGGACTTCCCCTGGCGTTGTTGGATTCCGCAGTGGGGACAGCAACCACGGACGATTGGGATGCCCAGAGTCACCTAGTTGTGAGACAGACAGGCAAACATTGTGATCTGAATGTGTGGGGAGAGCAGCATGTCACACATACATCACAGTCATTGACAGAGCCCACTTACCAACAAGCCAGGCCTGCTCGGGGTGCAGATTGGCCAACAAGTGGTGTATGGTGCTGTTCCTCAAGATGTAGGAGTCATGTGCCGACCCAGGATACCTTGCACACACGTGGGAGATGTGATCCGCCTGGCATACCACTTGCATGTTGATGGAGTGGTAGTGTTTGCAGTTCCTATAGATGTGTTTCCTTGCCTGTGGTGGAACGAGGGCAATGTGGGTACCATCAATGGCTCCCACAACATTTGGAAGCCTCCCAGGTCATAGAACTTCCCCTTCACAGCTGCCAATTCATCCCTCCTCGGGAAGTGGACAGGTTTGTCCTGGTAAGGCATCTATGCTGACAGGACGTCACGCAACACCATGCTGAACATGGGCTGTGACATCCCCTCGGTGCTGGCCACAGTGTACTGGAAAGACCCAGTACTGGAGAAATACAGTGCAGCCATACCCTTCACTGTAGCAGACAATGCAGCTGGATATTTTCTTTTGGGCTTCAAATGGGGCTCCAACTGGGCACATAGGTTTCGTAGTGTGCGGCAATCCAAACGGAATCCCCGGATGATTTTGATGTGCTCCATCGTCGTCAGGTCGGGGACAGGGTGAAAGATGGGTGATCTCCTCCTACGTATGTCAGGGTACACAGGCATGGGCTGAGTTCTAGGTGAAATGTTGTGCACAGTTTACCCAGATACTCGCACAACCAAAACATTGACAGGCCTCATGGTCACGTGAAATGCACAGGTGACCTGCATTCAGACGTTGTTTTTCTTCACTCACTCGACATACTGACACTATGACATCCAAAGAAGTCGATGTGTATGGCATGTAGTACACTGCTAATTCAAGGATGAGCTGCCCTGTGGTCAGATGGCACGGCACTAGTGTTTCCCAGCATCAGTGCTGGGTTGCATGTTGCTGCTGTCACTGCACGAGCGGAAGCTTCAGTCCCACAATACGCAACACCATTACGGGATGTGGCAGTGAGTGTCATCTGGACAACACTACATGGTTGTTCAGCACGGTGGACAGACAAATGTGGACATTATGGGGTCAGTACTGCATGAGTGTGTGTGGCATTTGCGTAACAGACATTGCAATGCTCACCTGAATGAGGCACAAATGCACATGAATTGTGTATACATGACCACATGGCTGCCAATGAGCGATGATGTCGGTCAGAGCTATGTTTGTTTGTTCCAGTTGTGCACTCCTATGATGTGTGTGTGAACATTAACAGGCAATGGCAGCTATGCACACTGCACACCACACCAGTACGTGTGTTGGGAGTGCTAGGGGTTACATGTATGTCTGATTTGCAGACAGTGGACACCTCTGATTGTCTGCCTACTTCACTGGCCCTTCACAAGTTGACCCCTGGCCAAGGGACGCCAGTCAGTTGTCAAGGGATGTACAAGCGATGTTCACAGGTTGTATGTTTTATTCCACAACATTGGTACAGTGTGAGAGACCTTTGTCCTTTTAGACTCCTTCCCTCATTTCGGTCCATGCTGGCCACGGGGCATGACTATCTATGTACTTTCACTCTCCTTTTCTTGGACATGCCATGTGTGTGTAGACTTGACTCAAGGGTCACACTCTCTCATACCTTTACAGTGTAGTGGGCAGCTGTTCACTGTTCTAGTTATTCTGATGTACTAGCCACTCCCAGATGGCTGGCTTACCCCCCACCCCACAGCCACCCAGCACAGGCGTCACTGGACATGTGACCCTGCCAACAAACGGGGCCGGACGAACGTGCCCTGGGCCAGTTCTCCTATACATGTACGGTGTCTGTGTGGTTACTTTCTAAGCATGGGGGCCTCGTGCCCCACAACATTACACATGGGGTGCATCATTCACTTTAGGCATATGAGTTGTAATGAAATGAAAATAGGTGCTTATAAAGCTCACGGCTACTCCACAGAGTGTCCAGGCGCTGAAAAACCACCGAAAAACAGGAAGCCAGAGCTCAAGGCCAGGCCAAGCCGAGAGGAGAATTACTGCTGGAAAAAACAGGTTTTTAACTGTCTCCTAAAAGTGAGCAGGTCCTGGACCTGCCTAAGATGGAGAGGCAGACAGTTCCATGAGTGGGCAGCCAGCACTTGAAATGAGCGACCCCCCACCCGGGAGTAGGTAAACTTGGTGATAAGCATTAGAGACTGCCCTGAAGACCTCAAGGCTCGTTACGGCACATAATGCTGGACCCTACTACTGAGATATACGGTGCCTGTGCCATGGAAAGCCCAAAAAGCCAGGTCCAGCACTTTAAACTGGATCCTCTTCCATACCAGAAGCCAGTGCAAGGCCTTCAGATGGATTGACATGCGTGCTCTGGGACCCACCATGAGAATGGCTCTGGCCGCCGCATTCTGAGCCACCTGCAGACGATTCAGTAAGTACTCAGGTAGGCCCAGGTATAAGATGTTAACGTAATCTAGCCTAGATATAATTACGGCTTGGACTACAGTCTTCCGATACTCGACCGGTAGTAGGGGAAGGACATTTTTCAAAATTTTTAGCATGCCAAAACACGTGCCGGAAACGGTCTGGATTTGGGCTTTCATTGTTAGAGTGGCATCTAGCTTAACCCCTAAGTTCTTCACAATACTGACTGGAGCTGTGGGAGGGGACATATCCCGAGGCCACCATTGGTGCCAAGATACGCAGGGTGGACAACCAAACAAAATAATTTCCGATTTTTCAGGGATGCACTTCAATTGGTTAAGCTGTAACCAAGAGAAGAACGCCATCAGACAGTTGTTAATCTCCTTGCCTCTGAAATCAGAGCCATTGTCACATGTAAACAGCAGTTGTGTATCATCGGCGTATGATACTATCTTAGCACCGTGGGACTCAGCTAGAAGTGCCAGAGGAGCCATATAAATATTAAACAGTGACAGGCTCAAGATAGACCCCTGCGGGACCCCCACCTTCATAGGTGTAATGGGGGCCGAAAAGGGGGGGACCAAATTTCCTGCCGGCGATCGTTCAAAAAGGAGGCAAACCACTTGAGTACCATGCCCTCAATGCCGCATTCCAACAGACTTTGCAAGAGGCGGTCATGGGGCACGATATCAAAAGCCGCGGAAAGGTCTAGAAGTATCAGCACTGCACTTCCCCCTTTATCTAGTTGCTCTTTGATGGTTTCAGAGACTTCCGGTAAGGCTGTTTTGGTGCTTAGATGGGCTCGGAATCCGGACTGACTATCACGGAGTACATGATTGACTTCCACCTATTCTGTCACTTGTAGATTAATGTACTTTTCTAAGACTTTGGAGAAGAAAGGCAGCAGTGATATAGGCCTATAATTAGAGGCTACTGTTGGATCTGCAGAGGGTTTCTTCAATAGGGGAATAATTTTGGCCTTTTTCCAGCGACTTGGGACCTGCCCCTTTTGTAATGAAGAATTCAAAACCAGATTGACAGCTGGATTTAAGGTTCCTGCAATAACCGACAGTATTTTAGCTGGGCAGGGGTCTGAAGGGGAACCCAACTTCAATGAGTTCATTATCTTGAGGGATTTCTTCAAGGAAATAGGCAGAAATTGAGTAAAAGAGGATCTGGTTCCAGAGCTCGCCAAACATAGGGGCCTCGCACCGTCTTCCTTAAAAGAAGATGAGGTCATAAAAGACTTTTGAATAGTACAGATTTTATCGTGGAAGTAGTCAGCAATATGATTCACCCAAGCAAGAGAGGGGGTAAACGGGATTCCCACCGCGCTCAGGGAAGAGAAGTCTTTAACAATTTTAAAGATTTCCTTACTCTTATTACTTGCTACCTCGATTTTAGAAGAGAAAAAGTGTTTCTTTTCCTCACGGATTCTGTTATAGTGGGCTTTCAGAGCTTGTTTGTATCTAGCTTTGTCCTCCGGGTTGAACTTGATCCACCATACTCTCTCCAATCGTTTACAGGCACTTCTGTTTTTCCTAAACTAAACCATGGAGCAGAGGCGCGGTTAGATTTGGCCACTCGGGTGGTGAGGGGAGCCAGCTCACGAGCACGGTCCTCTATTCAGTACTCCAGGCTGAGAGCATCTGTCTCAAGGTCGCCACTAAAAGAAATCGGATAGTGACTCAATGCTGCCCTCATGGCCTCTGGTGTAATGGGTGATGTAATTTGCATGTCGCCAATGCTAATGCAGTATGTGTTTGCATGCACGGTAGCTGGTATCCGCGGCGATGACACGCATTGGCCCCAATTGGATGATGCAGGGTTGCGGTCGCAGCTTCCCGGTCGCCGCGGTGTGGCACAAACTATGCGAATGAGCCATCAGCCAATGGGAGCCTTCGGCGATGTACATGTTTTGATGTTGCGGTGTGCACGCTCTGCTACTGCGGGGCTCGTCATTGGCCCCAATTGCCTTCAGGGGCACCGAGGGTCACTCATGAGGATTGGGTGGGCCTCGCACTCTGCATTTGGCAGGTTGCCACATTCCTCGTGGTGCCGCCA
Organism: Calotriton arnoldi; assembly: GCA_963921515.1. Taxonomy (NCBI): domain Eukaryota; kingdom Metazoa; phylum Chordata; class Amphibia; order Caudata; family Salamandridae; genus Calotriton; species Calotriton arnoldi. Next base: position 112,237 of record CAWUFW010013223.1, read on the forward strand.
CGCTTGCTGGGAGTTGTAGTTGTTCAGGGGTTGCATGCGTGGATATGTTTGGTACGTACCTCTGCTGTTGGGTGCGGCGGCGTCGTGTCTGCGGGAGCTGCAGTAGGTAGTGCGGCAGGAAGGCCTATTGCGCTGGATCCATAATGGCTCCGGGGGTTTAGATGGGTGTTGTATTGGCTCTTCCTCTCCGTTGTTGTGTTTCCGCCATCCGCAACGTGGTGGTTTTTACGCGGCAGTGGGAAGGGCTGTTTGCCACATCGTAATCTGTTTGGCGGACGCAACGTGTTTCCGCACGCCGGTCCTGCTCTATTGGCTCCGTCAGCCAACCTTGCGTGCGCTAAAAACGTGCAGAGCCTGACGGACCGCTGCGGACGGTAAATGGCCTCTGTGGGACCATTGCAAATTGGTGGTCGCAATGACCGCACCTGGGGTGGGAAAATGAACGATTTCCGCCACCAGCACGGATGGGCTTCCGTCCGACATCCTAATGACCCCATAAGTGTCAAGTACAAACTGCATTTGCAATGCAATTTACCCTAGTATTAATCTTCCAGGTATACGAATTCTCAGTCGTATTCTCCCTCAGGGCATGTTGCATAGATAAAGATATATTTATACATACAGATAATATCCCCAGATAGTCTATAAAGTATATAAAGTGTACAGTGCAAAGTGCAAGGTGCAGCAGCTTGAAAAAGAAAAAAGAAAAGATCTTTGGATCTCCCCAGTTGAACAAATCAGTGTACAGAATACTGAATATACATTCTATAAAATATACAGTACTGATAACTTTATTTACCCAGACTCTCAATTTTTTTCCCCTTTTCCACTTTTTTCTTTCTCTTTTCCCCATTTCTTCTTCTTCTTTTCCTTCTTCTCCTTTCCCCCTGGATTCAACACCCCCCCGTTGCAAAGGCAGGTGGTGAGCCCACTTTCGTCAGCGGGTCCCAGATAACCAATCCCTTTTTTTTGGCACAAATACCCTTCTTGGCGTATCTTGCTTTCTCCAAATTGTGAATTGAGAGTAAGCGGGCCAACCACTGATGGAAGGAAGGGGGATTGTGATCCTGCCATGCCGAGGCAATGCATAGCCTGAATATAGCCATAGCAATAAAAATCAGGGCCCATCCCTTATTTCATTCTATGATATCCTGTACTCCCAATAATATTGTAGGAGGAGTTAAAGAAACATTCCGGGATAAAACTATCTTAAAAAAGCCTGAAATATCTTCCAACAGAGGTCCAAGCTTCCCATAAGTTGCGAACGTATGTACAGAATCAGCTCCTTGTTCACAGCAATGGGGATACTTGGTACCTTTACCATCGCCCCATTTCGCAAATTTGCTCAGGGTATAATATAAAAAAAACAAGTTTTGTAAAACTGGGCTTGCAGATTAGCAGAGAGTAAATCACTTTGTGTGAAGAGGACGGCTTGTTGGAAAGCATTATCCATTATGCCAAATTTCATCTGCCATTCACCGGAGACCTTACTCAATTCATCAGGCATCAGACTATTGAGGATGCCATAGATAGTCCCTATTCGTGGCACAATATTCTCGCCTAATTTCTCCATAAGATCGCACTTGACGTACCCCAAAGGCCCACCTCCCTTGCGTTGTAAAAAATTCCTAATTGATAAATATTTAAAAAACCCATTATGGCTAAGGCCAAATTTTATTTTTAAATCTTCAAAAGCCATAACCCTATCAGAGGAATAGAAAGCTCCCAATTTATTAATCCCAGCTTTAGACCAGGTTGTAAAATAGTGTCCCCCAAATATTTCTGGCAGGTTCTCGTTGTTTCTTGTGGGCGTATAATAATTCAATCTGCCAATCCCCAATAGTTTGCGGACAGCAGTGAAGACCTTATAGGTCCCAGTGATGGTCTTGAACCTTACTCTCTTGAAATATCCGAATTCTAATTGCTGCCACAAGCAGCCCCAAGCTTATGGACCGATCAAAAGCTCAAACAGAGAAGGAAGCTCCGTCGTTAGAGCTTGAGAGCGATCCTGCAGCAGTACGGGGCATAGCTGCATAATAGTGGCCCAAAAGTATAGCTTTCGATTTGGGAGCAACCATCCACTTCTCTCCCTGGGCAGTGATAAGTGTTTTAAAGATCTCACATTGAAGGGACACAGGCGGGTCTGTTAAACACCCTGGGATATACCTTGATAGGAGGGACTTCATAGGGGGGACGTATTAGAGGGGTAGCGATTTGAGCCCGACGCTGCAGCCTATTCCAAACTATTCAAACCAGGGCAGACCCCCACGGGAGATGGGTCTTAACAGAGTGTAGGCCTTTATCTAAGCCCTCTTTTACATTATGCTCTATAGACAGTAGCACGGCAGATGACCCTGGGGTAAATAATTGGCTTACTGGGAAACTGGCACACTGGCCTCTCCCAACCAAAATTTGTGGGGACCTGAACATTAACTTACCCTGTGGCTGGGCCATGGATGGCCAACAGTCCTATACAGGTCGAAAACCCAAAGTTCTACAGGCACTTAGGAATCTATTTCATGTTCACTGGCTAATTGATGTATGGTCTCATTTAAGACAGCTCAATTTTGGATACACCTATTATTCGGCCCCACATCAGTCACATGCCCATTTAGATTATTTTTTAGTATCCGCCTCATTGATTCAGGCTGTTAATATTGAGCTTGCCCCCCGATTTATGTCAGATCATAATCCTTTGATTTTAGGGGTCAAATGGATACACCTTAGTAAAGCGATTTCTTCCTGCAGCTTTGAGAGAGCCTTATTATTTAACAAGGAATATTGTGACCACATGAAAGGCTGGATCCGGGAGTTCTTGGAAAGAAATAATGGCCCTGCTCAATTAGGGGTGATCTGGGATGCCTTAAAGGCATGCATACGGGGAGAAACGCTCCAGTTTTCATTAAGGAATCATAAAGAGGAAAAACATTTGCTTCAAGAGCTCCAAATGAAATTAGCAAGCACTGAAGAAAAACTTATTGGGGCAGTCCAACAAAGGAAGGAAATGGATCTGGCACAATTAGAGGTTGCAGCGACCAGGGAAGCAATTGGGAAAATCTTAGCTGAGAAAGCTGCTTCCAAGTGGGCTGCCTCTAGGGAAAAGCTTTACAAATGTAGTGATCAAATTGGCCATCAGTTAGCTATGAGAACCAGACAACAAATCACTTTAAATGGAATATGATCAATTAGAGACCCAGCGGCCGGGGTAGTATCTGAGCCAGACAAAATCAGAACAGCTTTCCTCCAGTTCTACCAAGCTCTGTATACCAAGAACGGGGCCAGTGAAATAGCGACCTGACAAATTGCCATCGATAACTTCTTAGATCCAATTTCGATATCTAGACTGAGCCAAGAAGATTGCAAATTTTTATAAGGTTCCCCCTCCTGGGAGGAGATTGCTACCGCATTAACTGGTCTACCTGATGGGAAGGCAGCGGGCTCAGACCTCATTCCGGTCAAATTTTATAAAGTCTTTATTTATCAAATCAAAGAGACATTCAAAACCATGCTTGAACACATTTGTAATGGCTCGGCCCCTCCTCCATCTTGGTCACTTGCAAAAGTCATTATTATCCCCAAAAAAGAAAAATCTCTCCAGGAAATGGGCTCTTATCGCCCAATAACTTTAATTAACGAAGACTCTAAAATCTACTCTAAAATGTTAGCCTCCCACCTATCGGTAGTAATTGATAGACTAGTATCTAGATGGCAACATGGATTTATTCCTTAAAAAAAGCACAACTGATCATATAAGGAGATCTATTACATTGTTTGATGCAACACAGGTTTCAGGAGACCCGATGGCGTTCATTTTGCTTGATGCTGAAAAGGCCTTCGATCGGGTCTCTTGGCTTTTCCTGTGGTCCATCATGCAGAGAATGGGGATAGGGCCCGGTTTTCTTCAGGCTGTTAAGGCATTTTACATAAACCCCATGGCCTGCGTTTTGACAAACAGGACACAGACAGAGCAATTTGCAATAACATTGGGGACTCACCAAGGCTGCCCCTGCTCCCCTCTGCTCTTCGCAATGTACATTGACTCGCTTTTCAAGAACTTAGAAATCAACCCTGGGATACCTCCAATAAATAGGCATGGATTCAACACTAAAATTATGGCTTACGCCGACGATTTAGCGCTCGTGACTCCCGATGCTGTAAAGGCAATCGAGGCAATTGAACTGGAGGCTCAAAGCTTCAGAGAGGTCTCGGGCTATGCTTTAAACAAAGAAAAACCCCAGATTATTGTGAATGAGAGAATTAAATGGGCTGATCACAGGGTGGTTAGTAAGGCAAGATATCTTGGGGTAAATATTCTGTCCAATAGCGATATGATTTTTGAAGAAAATGTAGCCCCCTATTCTCAGAGATGAAGAGGTCATTGCATCAGCTACACAATTTACACCTCTCTTTAGTGGGTAGGTGCAATGTTTAAAAAATGATCTTTTACCCAAATATTTTATATTTTTTTAGCGCTATCCCTATTGAATTCACAAACCCAATGTTAAAGAAATTTGATCATCTTTTCGCACAGTTTTTATGGGCCTACTCCCAGCCTAGAAGATTTTTAAAATACTCTGACAGCTTTTCTACTTAGGTATGTCAGATTTAAGTCTTGGAGTAGGATGGATGTATAATGGGCAGATAAGTTTCTATGAGTGCATATAGCTCTTTGAAACATCAAAGTACATCTTTTACTTTTTAAGCGAATAGCTCCCTGCGCTATGGCGTCGCTACAGCCTACCTTATTGTTCAGTTATATATTGTTTAAGAAAAATATATACCTTGTGTAGCAGTTTAAGTGATAAGACAGTCCTACCAATAAACCTCCGTGCACAGATCAATTCAGACTTATAATTCATATACAGATATAGTGCATCATTTCTACTTTCAAAACTGATTGTTGTATTCATCTTTTACAATGGAACAAAAAAGACTACAGCTCCCAGAATCCAAATAAAAACATTAGTTATAAGCAGCACATCATATATACAAATATAAAACTTTGACATGATATACTATCAGATTACATATAGGTTTAACCATTAGTGTGCAGTTTTTCTCCATCCAGTTCCAGAATGCAGTAAACGTAAAGCAATACAAGTACATGATTGACCTCAATGGAAACACATTCTAAACTAACTTGACAGTCATCTGATCTGCTCCTGAGACAAACTATGTCTTACCTACCAATTAATAGATATATAAAAAACTTACAGTTTGATTTGTGTATTATCCTTTCCTTTTTAAATAATTATATATATTTCAAAATCTTTTTTATTACAATATGACATAATTATATTCTTTATTAATCATTTTTTGACTTACGATTTTTTTTTATTAACATACCAGAAGATTGAGTTTGTTGGTAAAATCACTTTTTTCTCTTATTAGGTAGATGCAATATTCCTAGGGTTTGTAAAAACAGCACAAGAATGGCACTCCACTCTCATACAAAGCAACCATATTTGGCAACCTTCTGAACTTTGCATTGCCTGATACTGCAAAAGTCTGTGAATAAAAACATTGCTTTCAAAATTCATTCTTGTAACTGCATCTCTGAATGGTTACTGTCTAATAACCCTTTCAGTCCAGTTTGGAGGTAGCCAAAAAGGCATGCCTTTGTGTCAACACTGGCGACTTAATTGTGATGATTGTTATGTAGTTGGAAAAGAAAAATGGAAAACCTACTTCCCTTAATACTTTTATGTTTCTATCACTACACTACACTTTCTTGGAACATCCTCACTAGGGAATCTTACCTACTTTATAAAAGAATGAACCTAAACCTCTCTAATTTTTAGAAATGAATACCTGTTTCTTTTACACCCTTCCACTAAGACCCTTTGAAAATTCTACATAGAAACCCACTAGAACCTGCCATAGCTTTTCTGAGGAGGCAAAGATGGCGGGTTACTAACTGAGGGAAGCCGCTGAATCAGCGGATGGCACTCAGAGTCGGGAAAACAGGGTAGGCGCGGACTGCAGGAATCCCCAGCAGTATCCACTGGGGCAGTCAGTCATCAGAAGCAAGCAGTGCGTTACCCGATCTGAGGCAGCGTGGCAGACCTGGTAAAATGAAACGAGAGACTGGAGACAAAAAACTTCAGTGAAATCTACGCTACAGGTAGAAGGAGGGTCTGTACAACCCACTGTTGCCTCAATGTTTGCATGCCTGTCAGTAGATCCCCAGAAGAACAATGTACTACTGAAGGAGGGGGGGGGGGAAACCCCAATAAAAGAGCCTGGGGATGGTGACGTAGTTGGAAAAGATGTGGTTGAAGCAAGATTAATGGTCGGTGGAGCTGATAGCTCTGTGCCCCTAGCTGCTATACGGAACTTGGCCTCAGAGAATTCAGTGGGTAGTGAAGGAAAAAGTCCACCAGACATGGAAGAGCTTACGACACATGGAGCAGACAGCAAGGAGGCTTGTCAGATTAAAGGAGATCTTGGGAATGGGAAGTTTGTGATACCCCTAAGCGCAGGGCCTTCCAGCTTCACAAGTCAGCGTGGAGGGGCTCTCTCATCTGAGCTGTCAGACAAGAAGTTCTTCTCTTTGACAGATGATTCAGACTCTACTGGGCAAGAAAACACTACCTCAAGCAGTGAGGCTCTCTCTGACTCCAGCAGCAGCACTTCAATTGAGGATGCTCAATTGACACAAAGGAAAAAATCTGCTAAAAAGAAAAAGAGGAAAGAAAGCCTGAAGAGGAGCGCTGGTAAACAGTTAAAATGGGACTACTCCAACACTCAGATATTGCCTCAGAAAGATGAGGTGGAAGAAGGTCCAGACAAGGTTACACAGCATAAGGAACCCTCACTGATGGCTATCTTTATGTCCATTAAACAAATGTTGCTGCAAAAAAAGTACAAGCATGGATCTGCAAGCGTGTGGAGAAATTGTTGAACGTTTAACATCTGTTGAAATGCGGACAGAGGTACTAGAAGCCGAGGAGGGATCTCTGAATCTGGTCAAGGTGCGGCTATGTCAGACATAATGTTCAACTTTTAAGACCAAGAAAATCACCAGCAAAGAAACAACTTGCAATTTTTAGGGATTCCGGAAGGATTGGAAGGTAGCAACCCTAGAACCTATAGGGTGAACTTCCTGAAAAACGCATTCCCTGACCAAGTGAACTGGGATTGGGACTCTGAAATACAGAGGGCTTACCGTTTTCTGCTAACCTTGAAAAAAATACCCCCAAGATGTGAGAGAAAGACCTTGAGCTATGCTGATATTTTTGGGAAATGTTCTATTGAGGCAACTAGTGTATGATCAAGCCCATCCCAATGCTCCAAAATCCTGTAATGGTGTTTCATTCTTTGGAAACCGGATTTTGAGCACGCAAAAGTGGAAAGAAGTTGGCGCTTACGGCAACTGTTTCCTCCCTTCCAAAAAATAGGGGCTGAGGTCTTCCTTAAGATTAAGTTCAAAGTAAATATACACAGCTTTACATCAGAGAGTATTTGAAGGACATCAGGAAAAAAGGAGAAGGGAAAGGCCCCTCCAAATGAACTGACAGCTGCTATGTCATGTACCATGGGCTGTAATAATGATTATGAGGGTTGAGCAGCCGGAAACAGAATGTGTTTTAACATTATGAAGAGGGAGATGGTGAGGCAGAGTGTCAGACGTACATCGCTCAGGCTATGCCTGATTACCTGCATGTTTGGGGGGGCAGGGGCTAAGAGGGTGGGGTTTAGGGCTAGGGTGGTCCACATGAAGGGGGTGTGGTAGGACAAAGGAAGGCAATGTTTTTTGTGGGGTTTGTTTTGTCTTGGTTTGCTTTATGGCATCTATGTATGTAGTTGAGGCATAAACTACGTTCTAGGTTAAAGACATCATTAATATGGGAAGACTATGGATAGCTACGGTAAATATCTGTGGCTTAAATCTAAAACAAGACAGATGGTGTCACAAGGGCTGCATTTATTACAGTCTGCCTGCAAGAAACTCACTTAGAGGATGCACAGAAAGGTCTCTTAAAATATTTTGGTTATAGCATAGTGGGGGCGACGACCCAGGGGACCCCCACCCGGGGTGTTGCAATAATAGCCCGAAATAAATCAATACAATTTACCCAGGTTCGGGTGGATGTATTAGGGCGATGGTTCATAGCCGGCTGCAGAGCCCCAGGGATCTCACATTTTACCTTACGCTCCTCATATGGTAGCAGATGATCCTTCCATACTAGAATGGGTGTCTAATAAATTAGCGCATGGGGCACTTCCTATTATCTTATGTGGAGTTTTTAACATTAACCTTGCATGTGACTGGAGGCTGGAGGCTGGGGCAAAAATACGTGGCGAGGAAGCCCAAAGTGTTCCAAGCATTATATAACCTTTGCCAGGTACATGGACTGTGCAACGCATGGGCCATAAAGAGATCTTTAGAACACAGGTTTACTTATTATTCTGCCCCAAATCAGAAACATGTAAGGTTGGATAACTTTTTTTGTTTCATCTATGGTTTTGCATAAGAGTACAATTGAACGATTTCCAACATTCCTATCGTATCATAGCCCATTAGTATTAGAATTGAATGGTGGGGGTCCTCTTTAAAGAACTCCCACCTAGACATTTGAGAGGGCACTTTTACTAAATGAGGCCTATGTAGGACACATGAAGGAGTGGATCCCAGAATTTTTGCGGAGGAATGTGTGTACTGCTTCACTGGGTATTCGTTTGGGACACTCTAAAGGCAGGTATCCGGGGAGAAACAATTCAATTCTCGATTGGAAAAAGGAAAGAGGTAAAGGATTGTCTGCGGCTTAACCAACAAAGTTTGGCTCAGGCAGAAGAAAGTTTGGTTATCGCTCTGCACCAGAAGAAAGGGGTGGAGGAAGCCCAGGCGAAAGTAGGCAGTAATTGGGGGAAGGCTACTTAGGAAAGCAGTAGATAAATCAACAGCTTATCGAGAGGAAATGTATGAGTTTAGTGAAAGGGTGGGTCACTTACTAGCAGTAAGAACGAGGCAAGAAGTTACACACAGCAAGATCAATTTGGTTAGAGATCCCACATTAGGGCTAGTATCTGAAACAGGCAAAATTTGAGCAGCCTTTTATAAGTTTTATCAGGCTCTATACACAGAAGACTTGGGGGATCAGGGGAGTCAAGGTGAGGATCTAATACCTAAATATTTTGATTCCTTTGTGACAGAGGTATTGTCACAGTAAGAAAGGGAGTTACTAGACTATCCATTGAATTGGGATGACATTCTAGAAGCAATGTCAAATTAAACTAGAGGAAAAGCAACTGGTCCCGATCTAATCTCCACAGAATTCTACAAGGTCTTTGGGGAGCAGCTAAAAGAAACTATGACAACTCTGCTTTCACAGACCGCGGAAGGAGCAGCTCCACCGAATCCCTGGGCTCTTGCAAAGATTATAGTTTTCCCAAAGAAAAATAAACCGGTGCATGAGCTTGGTTCTTACCGCCCTATAACCTTAATCAATGGGGATGTTAAATATACTCCAAAGCTCTAGCCTTGCGTCTGTCACAGGTTATTCATAGGATTGTTTTCATGGGGCAGCATGGCTTCTTCCCTGGTAAGACCACAATAGAACATATCAGAAGGATCATTACCTTGTTTGATGTCAGACAAGTGTCAGGAGAACCTATGGTGGCAATTTTGCTTGATGCTGAAAAAGCATTCAATAGGGTCTCCCGGCAGTTTCTCTGGACTACAATGCAGAGGAAAGGGATAGGGACTACTTTTATTGGAGCAGTCAGAGCTCTGTATAAGGACCCTCAGGCTAGAGTTTTTATAAATGGGGAAATGACGGAGCCCCTTAAAATTACGAGAGGGACGCCTTTACTGAAACACCTGGAACTTGCCCAGGATATTCCCTCGTAATTTGGTTTGAGTATGAGAGTAAGGTGTTGGCTTATGCCGACGATATAGCCTTAGTTACCTCTCACCCTGGACAGGCTATTGGGGCAATAGAAGGAGAAGCTCGGAGATATGGTGTATTATCAGGATATGCCCTGAACAGGGATAAGACCCGGATTGTTATTAATGAATTTGCATCCTTTGTTGACTACAGGATAGTTAAAAAAGCAGTGTATTTAGGTATTACGATTAGCTCTGATCTTGATGAGGTGGTAAATGAACACCGTGTGCAGAAGAGACCAAAAAGGCACTGAAAAAGATGGATCACTTACATTTAACACTGATTAGTAGAAGCAATGTGATTAAAATGTTTTTTTACTAAAATACTATACTTCTTGAGAGCAATACCCCTCGTTTTTATCGAGTTTTTGGTTTTGAGAGCATTTTTGCACAATTTATCTGGGCATATTCAAGACCAAGAAAATCCTTTACATTTTTATCACTACCCAGGGAACGTGGTGATTTGGCCCTTCCTATTATTAACTTATATTGGTGGGCTGCCTCATTGGTACAATATACAGTACTTTTTAGGGTAGATACCATCAGGGGGAGGACAATGTACCCCACACCATTGGAACTATTGATTGGTCCCGAAGCCTGGGGGTGCTTATGGCACCAGCTAGGTTATGGCTACTACAAAAGGGTACCGTTTATGATTTTGCTTACGGCTTTAAAGGTATGGGCATCTATACATCACCTATAAGGTCTGGGAAGGTTGAATTATTATACCCCTTTGTGGTGCAATAGGAACCTGCCAGATATTTTTAATGACCTTTATTTTAAGAATTGGATAAAGGTTGGAATGAAGCAAATAGGCTAATTTTATTCATCCAGTAGAATAATAATCTACATTAAACTAAGATTGAAATTTGGTTTTACCCATAGGGAATTTTTTTAATATCTTCAATTTAGAGATTATTTACAGAAGAAGGGGGTGGGGTGGAGAGATTTGGGAAGAACAAACTTGTGGACGAAATAATGCAGCCTACCTCTCCTAGTATTGGGAGTTTGTACAGATTGATTAACGAATATATGAAAGACGACTCGGAAAGCTGCTCTACTAAGTGGCAAGAGAAACTAGCTATTACTGATGTAGCCTTTCAAAGTGCTTTTTTAAGCACCCATTTGAACTTAATACCTGCCAACCTCCAAACACAGTATTATAAGACCTGCTTTGAGCTGTATTATACACCGTATTGGATATTCAAATGGACTGAGGGGAAAGGAATGCATTGTCCATGCTGTGTGCTATATAAAGCAGACTTAATTCATATGTTTGCCGCATGTAAAGAGCTTGGGTCGTTAATCAAAAAGATTAATGAATTTCTAAAAAGAAAACTACAACTGCGTGTTGATGTTAATTCTATTGTGCATAACTAATCTGAAAGTAGAGGACGGAGGTGCCCTAATGAACAACAATGGCTGTTTATAGATTATGTATTGCATCAGCTTGGATGGACCCAGCCCCTCCCTCATTTCAACAATGGCTAGCCCAATTGTTGGTTACAAATAATCTAGAGAAAGTTATATATATGTGAAATGGACATAGGACGAGGAAGAAGGGGATAAGAATTTGGTAGTATCTTGCCAATTGGGTTGAACATTCGGACACCTAAATCGCACCAGCATTTTGTGCTCTTATTATGCTTCTAGTTAATTGGAGTTTGAAATTAGAATTAAGTGTGTGTGGCTATTAGCCCCAGTAACATTGCATTTGCAATATACATCGCACTGTAGCACTTTCAACTTACTGCTAAAAGATGAATTAGAACAAGAGGTGAAATCCACACCGCCTGTGAATTTTTTTGTGATGTATTAAAATGTAAAGGATAGGTGGGGAGGGGGTGGACATAGGGCTTGGGGTAAAAATGTGGGGGAAGAAAAATTGTTTTCTTTGTCTCTCACTCAATAAAAATATTAAAAAAGATAAAAAGAAACCCACTAGACAGTAGGTCATAATTTTATAACACAGTCCAGAAGGTCCTTAGTAGTTACAAAATGAACTACATCAGGTCTGGTTTACTGCACATACTGTAAAGCATATCCAACTCTCTATTCCAGAGCCAATGCAACATCTATTTACTAATCATTTCCAAATGCAACATACTATTATTCACCTGCATATTCCCTTCATCCAATCAAATTGTGAGTTTATTTCAAACGATCAGCACACATGCATTTTCACTGTCTTTTATAATACCTACTGTAAAATTCAGCTGCAGACCTGTCCTGAGTGCTACTCCTTCTTCCTACAAAATGCTTATAGTGTGGATTGTGGGCCACAGCAATAGCTATTGGGCTAAAGAGGCTGCCAAAAACAAAGGTATTGACAGAGACTTGGATTTGCCAAATGTGGAGATTAGTTGGTTTGGCCAGAGAGGGTTAAAGTTTCATGAGTCGCTGCCTTTGGTTAAAACCATTGTGGATTTCCAAGCTCCTTACCTTACAATTGTGCACTGTGGATGCAATGACCTGGGCACATTGACTGGGGTAGGGCTGGAAATCCAAATGAAGGATACTTTTGCAGAATTGATGTCGCTTTTCCCTCACACTGTCTTGGTGTACTCGAATATATGCCAAAGACATAAATGGAAGTGGTCAAACCAATTCTGTCCACAGATTGACAAAGCCTGGAAACATGTCAATAAAACTGTTTCTGCTTTTCTCAGAGACCATAACATGGACTCTTTCTACAACAACAATCAGCATTTTGACATGCATGGAATATATAGATGTGGAGGAGTTCACTTTACAGATAAACGAAACAGGGTATTTCTAGGCAACCTGGAAATTTGCATACATTCTTATATGTAGCTGTTTTATAAACACTCTCAAAACAAAGGCTCTTATCAGAGCCACCCAAGTTCCGAAATGTCGTTCATTTTCTTGTTAAAATTTTGGGGATTTTTTTAAATTTGCTGTGACGTCGCGATGATCGCGATCACGTCACGAAATCGCAAAACAAATGCAAACATTCAAACACCACATTAAAAAAAAAATCCAACTATTACAATACACACATTTCTAAATTAAAGAACATGTTTGTGCACATTTATTGGTAGTAACTTTTTGAAAAACTGTGTTTGAACATTACTTCCCATCTTTGTAATTACGCTGAGTGTCGCAATGACTTCAGTTACCGCGAGGATTGTGCCTTTTGTAAGAAGTGTAAAACACATATATGTACACATTTTACAGTATTTTAGACACTAGGGGGTTTAAAACTGAGAGACACCTTCCTGCACAAAAACAATCATCACTGACATTTTCCTCCTTCTATGTATGCTGTAGAATGCAGCACACATAGAAAGAACAAAAAACAAATAAAAATAAAAGTATTTATCCTCGTTTCACCACTTTAATGGCTCCCCTTGAAAGGTGTTATTTTTTGGCACTGCCTAAGATTTACCAATCCTTGTAAAACTGGGGCAGTGTCAAAAAGCCATGGGTGTGAGGTGGGAACACCCACAGCAACACCCACGGCACACCTCTTTAACACACAATACTGCATGAAAGAAGCCCCTATTTAGGCTTTGTGTGGCCTTGAAAATATGAGCCAGCACACAGCCCCACCGAAGTGTCAAAAAATATGACTCTCCAGTGGCACTAGGGGCTTACAAATATGCCCCAAAATCTCTCTGACATTTCTACAGCAAAGTCTTTAAGCATAGGATTAGCACAGTGCCATCCATGCTGAGCTGAAAATTACAACATCCTTTTATCACTCCAAGCACAGTATTACAGCTTTGGATTGTTAAAATACCATCCAAGCCAACCTGGACAAAGCTAAAACTCTCTATAGAGCTATAATGATAGCAAAAAATGCTTTAGGGGTTTCTTTTATTAATTCCGAGTTGGCTTGGATGGTAGTTCAACAATACAAAGCTGTAATATTGTGGCAGAAAGCTAGCTCTTGGTCTAGAAAGAGAGCTTTTTGTTATATGGTGTAAATCTTTAAGAAGTTTTTGAGATGTTAAAGGAAAACCAAATTTGCATATATAGGGACGCAGATTCTGTGAGGATCCAACAGTCCCCGTGCTGATATCAGATTGGGTGCCAACACTTTAACCAGGAAATGTTGGCAGCCGTCTTGGGACTTGGCTTCAGCACCCAAAAAAGCATTATAAACAATAGAAAAAGGGGCAGGGTATGAATACCAGGACCCTCTAGCACTGGTCCTGGTGTACCGCAGTCACAAATCTGTGGCAGAAACAATAAAAACAGTTGTGTTCTCCCACCCTCATGTACAGTAAAAGTGTGGGCCAGTTCCCGGGGCCATGAAGGTCATTACAAAAACAAAGTGGGCCTTGTCGTCCCTCTCCTAGTACTTTTTTTAGCCCCAGGTACCACCACCTTTCCAGGGCTTTGTAAATATTAAAGTGGGGTTACAACAACCCCCAACATAGGACTTTTTGAGCCCCAGGGACTTCCACCTCCCCAAGGCTTTATTTATTAAATGGAGGGGGGTCTCTTGGACCCCCCACTCCTGGGGCTGTTTGAGTCTACGGGGACCACCACCTCTCTGAGGCAAAAAATAAAAAATTAAAGTGGGGCTGAGCAGACCCTTCGGGCCCTAGGGACTACCATCTCCCAGAGGCCTACCTTATCTTTAAAACTTTGAAGGAGGCCATGCAGCCCCCTCCTGGGCCATATATTGCCCCCGGGACTACCACCTCCCCAGGGCTGGTCGGTGCTTTTTAAAGAAGGAGTGCTGTGTGGCCCCTCTACTGAAGCCATTAATTTCCATGGGGACCATCACCCCCATGGATGGCTCCCTATGTCCCAGGGTGGGCATAGCAGTTTGATTTTGCTTGGTGGGAGCTGTGGAAGCTCCTGCCAATGAAGAGCAAACACTAACTTGGCTTGCAGCAAGCAGAAACTGTCAAACTGCTCCTGTTTGCTGGAAGCAGAGTTTTCATCTATTTCCCTGTCCGATATTGTGTGGGCAGAGAAGCAGATGAAAGATTGCTCCTACTCGCAGGGAGATGAATATTCATTAGCTCCCTGCGTGTGGGAGCAATGTTGGCTACTGTAGAAGGCGGGGAGCTGGCTGGTACTGTGTGGGCCTTGAGGTTCCCAAAGTGGTCCCTTACAGTGGTCACTGGGTGCCCCGGGTGGGCTCCAAGGCACCCAGGAGAGACGTGGCTGGGCCCCAGGGTAAGGGGTACCCAGGCCAAAATCACCCTGGGGAAGGGGCCACACTGCCCCGCTCCCCCATTGAGGTTTGGCTGGGCCCCAAGGTAGGGGCTCCCTGGAGCTGAAATCAGCACAGGGGGGCCACAGGGCCACCCTCCTCAATTGATATTTGGCCGTGCTTGTGGGATGGGGTCCCCAGGGACAGAATTGGCCCTGGGGGGCCCACGGGGCCCCCTCCCCTTGAAAAAATTATAACAGTGGGTCTGAGTTTTAATTACCCTGAGTATGAAAATGCGCAAAATCATCTGTAAGATCCCCTGTTTCGGCCACGCCTCCTTTTCCTTAATAGTCTTTAAAGGTCTTCCCGCCTTTTTCCACATTGGTGGACAGCTTAACGAAAGGCGCTCAACCACGTTTCCAGATGATTTTGGCTATGCGTCATTGATGCAGAGGAATCCGAGAACATCGCCACCAAACAAAGAAGCACTTACTTCATTTAGTTAAAAAGAACTAACCCTATTTGTTGAAGAGTCACCTCTTTGTAGTCTTCTCGTCTTCTCTTGAAGAGGATTCCGATTATCACATATTTGTGGATGAAGATGCTCGAGAAGCAACCACTTTGCTGAAATTACATGCACACAAGGTCACTGGAAACGTTAGCTTGTGGTACTTTACGCACCTGTAGTGTGGAATATGCACAAGACACTTACCCAATGAGGTATCACTTATTAAATACCCAACCAGATGAAAAGTACTGCAGCTAGTTAGACATTTTCAGCAAAAATGGGATCTCTTCTTTGAAAAAACAAGGTTTTATTCTGGCCCTGGTGCTGATTTCACAGAAAGTAAACCTCACGGAAAGCACTTACAAATATAAACATAGCAGGTGCCCCAGTTGAAGTTCCACTTCAGTAAAGCACAAACACTCCTAACTTCTTGGACTTGGCGAAGACAGACCAAGCATGTTTCCACTTGCATTCCAAGTTGAAAAGCAATATGAAATCCTTAATGAAGGTGAATTTATCATTGAGCTATTGAGGCACAATGTGATGTATAGTGACTGTGATAAGTGGCTTCTGTACTGGTTCTGACTTGTTGTCTCCTATTGAGAGCAGAGTCCATGGTTCTTTCTTTTAAATACCCTAAGTATGCAAATGCCCAAATCCATAGGACAACTGACACACCCACTCACAGACATACACAGGCACTCACACACCCACTCATAGACCCACACAGGAACTTATATACCCACTCAGACACCCACACAGGTACTCACCGACCAACTCACAGACCCACTCATGAACACAGTCAGGTACTCATAGACCCACTCACAGATATACACAGGCACTCTCACAGGTACTCACACACCCACTCACAGACCCACACAGCACCTCACACACCCACTCTCAAAGGTGGCAGGTTACAGTTAGGATTAAAGGGTTACAAAATGTAGAAATTCACTAAATAAAGACAAAGGCAACAGTGATAATATAGTTAGAAAATATGATTCAAACAATTCTTGTACTTCACTGAAAAAACAATGATTACAGGGAAATTATAGTTAGGCTCAGATTTCACTTGTACAAAACCATTGAAATTCATCAGTTATAGTTACCTGATCTAACTATAACTTCCTTCCCCACCTTACATATTACATTACTTATCATATGGTCAGTGACTTCACTGATGACATCACTGATGACATCTCAAATGACATCACTTTTAGATAGTCTCCAAAGACCCACTCACACACCCACTCTCACTCCATACAACTTCTCATATGCCCACTCATATACCCACACAGCCACTCACACAGCCATTCACAAACCTATTCAATTACTCACACACATCCACTCACTCACTCATACAGCCACTTACACAGCCAAACCACCCACCCATAAAGCCACTCACAGACCTACTAACACACCCATACAGCCACAAATACTACTATTCTCTCACCCATAGAGTCACTCACTCACTAATATGGCTACTCACATAACCATTCACTTACCCACACTGCCACACATACTAGCACTCACTCAGCCATACAGCTATGCACAAAGCCTTTCACTTACTCATACAGCTACTCACTCATCCATTCACTAAACCAGTTATTCACTTACATACCCATTCACACATCTACACAAGCAGTCACCCACCCACTCATTCACCTATACATCCAGTCACACAGACACTTACTGTGCAAAACAGCCACTCACACACACCCACGTATTCATACATCAATTCAAACAGCTGCTAACCTACCCATATAACCACTAAAACACCCACTCACCCATCCATAGAGCCCCTCACACAGCCACTCAGTCACCAAAACAGCTACTCACACACCATCCTACCCATATAGCCACTAAGGCAGCCACTCACACCTATACAGCCAAACACACTCAATCATTCATACAGCCATTCACAGTCCTTCACACACCCATACAGCTACTCACATATTTCCTTATTCACTCATACGTGCACTCACACACATACAGCACTCAGATACCCACTCCCACACTGACACAGTCACACACCCAGTCAGATGACATATGTTAGATGCAGTATCACTCATTACTAGTATAGAAAGAATAGTAATTTAACTTATTGTAGGAAGCTGGCTCTCTATATAGTGTACTAAAACAAACTACACTGTGCAGAGAGTCAAGTGAGACCCATATTGGTATTCAGAGGCAGAAGTAGATAACACTAGGGCCAAATCAAACTGAGAGGGGGGAACATGGCGGGTTGCTAACGTGCCAACCATAAGTTTTCGTACCTCTGTCACATTGAGTCTTACTCTCTCTATGGCGTCCTGCGGATTCTTCCAGTGCAGCCTCCTCTGTTTCTTCTTTCGCTGCTATAGCAGCCACAGTTGGTGCCTCTCCCGGCAGATCTGCGGGGGGGCCGAGCAGCAGTGGCACAGGTCCCCAATGCCTAAACGCCACCTAAGTGCTCCGGCAGGATCGTCGTACGGCAGCTCGGATTTGTTTCCAGGGCACCGGGGGAAGAGTCAGCACTTTCCTCCCAGCGCCAAATGCTTCTCCATACAACACGAAGATAGAGGTGGCAGAAGGGGGTCAGTTTTGTACATATATGACCCCCAAAAAAGGATCAAAACCTCGCTCTTCAAGGAAAATAAAGTCTCCCTCCTCCAATAAGGTGTTTGACCTGGTAGCTTGCACATTTAGTAAGGAGGCGACGACAACTGCTGTAGAAGTTCTCCCAGCTGACTCCTGCACCATTACCTTCGCCCATAAAACAGGTAAAAACAGATACACCCTAAGGAAAGCAAAGTTTTGGGGGGGAGTCACAGTGCAGCAGAGTTAATCAAAACCCCTCAGCACAATTATTTCTCCTGAGGTCAGTCTGGAAGGGGCCCAGAACCAAAACCCTCCACAAGTAGTTACCCGTAAGACTTTAAAAGGGGCATAAAATCCGTAGTACCCTCTACCAGCGTTTCGGGAGACAGAGCAAAAATCACTCCTTCACTGAGGTCGTACTTAAAGATTAAGAGCATAGAAGGGCCACAGCCTAATCGTATCCGTACCCAGACAATTGAGCCCCCCATATTTTCCATTGAGATGGAGCCATTATTGCCCTCACAGCATACATCCCAGGTCCTACATATTAATAACCGCTCATCTCCCCTTGCGAATGACAAGCGCACCAATAATCCCCCATGGCCAGCCCTATAGTTACCCCGGAGATAGGAGTAGGAGGCGCTCCTAATAACATTGAAATCATAGGGGAAAAGACAGGGAGGGACCAGAGCTTAGAGGGAGCAAGTTCGCCAGGAAAGGATAAAGAAACTTTTAATATGGACATCACTCAGATTCTCCTCTCCCTATCAAACGACATCAGAGGGAAATTCGCTATTTCAGTGCAGAATCAAGCCAATATTCAAGAAGCATGTGAGGGTTTTAGAGGAAATGTTGTTCGACATCACAGAGAGACTCCTTATTATGGAAGCCTTCCTGTGGACCTTGCAAGAGGAAGTAAAGAGTAACCAGAAGGAGATATTAGCATTAAAGGCAGGAGAAAAGGAGCTGAGAGACAAACTTGAAGTGTTGGAAAACAACTCTAGAGAAATAATTTAAGGATCATGAGTATTCCTGAAGGCACTGAGGGTGGAAATCTAAAGGGCTTTGTAGTAGATTTATTTAAAGAATACTTTCCAGAAGTGGCAAAATTAGACTTAGAAAATGACATCCAGAGGGTGCATTGTGATCCTTTTAGAAGAATTCCGGAAAAAGAAAAGCCTAGGAAAATTCTGATACATTTTCGTACTTACACAATCAAAGAACTAATCCTCACAGCCACCCTCAGGTGTAAACATTTTAAAAAGCAGGATTGGTCCTTTACGATAAGATTAGATATTTCCAAAGCAACTCAAACCCACCAATGGGAATTAGGAAGGCACATGCAGGATTTGAAGGCTCTAGGGGCAACAGCACAGTTGAAATTCCCGGCGACCCTCAGAATAATGTGGAATAATAAAATGTATAACTTAAGAGAGGTTCCTGAGGTTAAAAATCTTATTGCTCAGATTAAGTCTCACAAACACCCATAAAAACTTTTAGCTCACTATACATGTTGGAGGTGTGAAGCTCTAATAGGGTATGGTGGAGTACCCAGTTTGGATAAAGGGATGGTTCCCTAGGGTGGGAGGGAGGGATGGGACACAGAAAACTTTACACATTTTAGTCTATTTGAGCACAGGGCGGGGAGCATTTAGGGAAAAAAACAAAAAAATACTGGTCCTCATTGGTCCAAAGGAAAATAATACTAGCATGAAGAGGGTGGTCTGAAGACTTTCACAGTGAGAACATGGGAAAGAATGGTCTGTAGCATAAAAACACTCTCTTGGAATGTCAAAGCCTAAGGGTAAATTCTGGACGAAGGAAGATTTTGGAATTTCTCAGACTCTCCGATAATGATGTCATATTACTACGGGAGGCACATTTCTGACGGGAAGAGTGGCAGGGAGTGCTAGATAGGAACAGATGGATTACCCACCTTGTATGTACAAAGCAGTCCTGTAATCTGAAGGGGGTGGCAGTTCTATACTAGAAAACTGCTCAAGCCAGGTTGGAGGGCTTTGCAGCCCATTCAATGGGTAGATCGCTAATAAGCTATGCTAAAATTCATAATATAGGTTATGCATTTGTGGCTTATGATGGCTCAAATAACGATGACCACTCACCACTTAGGGAATTATACCAACAGCTTCTTGAAACAAAAAATCACATCTTTATGTGAGGAGATTTCAATACATTGCTGGACCCAATCCTGGATAAATCTACAGCCAGACCAGCAGTGAATTGTCCTAAAATGATGGATTACGTTCTCTACTTGATACAAAATGTAGCTTTGGAGGATATCTGGAGATTGGAAGCAGGACAGGAGAGAGGGTATACCTTTCAGAATAAAAAGCTGGCTCACTCTTCTAGAATTGATTTCTTTCTTATTGATTGGAAACTTAATAACAAAATTATCAGTGTAGCACACCAACCGTCACATTTATCTGATCATGAGGTGGTTAAGTTAGAGATCTCGGCTGAGCTCCTCGAGTACAGACAAGGTGGACTCTGGACAGAACCCTGTTAGGGGACCCAGAAATAATAAAAACTCAGAAAGACAATACAGTTTTCTTCTTTAAACAAAATTAACATTACGCCCGCCACAAATTGTTTGGGAGGCTTACAAAGCACATCCCCGTGGACAATTAGTTAGTATTGCAGCATATAAGAGGAAGGCTGGGAAGAACAAAGTAAGGGAATATGAACGGTCCATTGAAGAAATATAGGGAGAATTAATAGATAGTGAGTCTATGCAAGATTCCATAAAAGAGGAGCTACAAAATAAACTGAGAGAAGCAAAGGAGATCTTATCAGATTATTTGGAAGGGTTAGTGAAACAGAGATGGGAGGTTAGCAGGTTGGTGAACCATGAATATGGGGAAGGCTGTGGAAAGATGCTAGCGTGGAAGGCAAGACAAGACTTTGTTAGAAATTAGATAAAGGAAGTAATAAACAACAAAACAAAAAGTAAATGCACGGAAGATCGATCAATTGGGGAACACTTAGGAAGACAGAGGGTAAGATAATAAATAAAACAGATCAGGAAAAAAGTTTTAGAAATCAAGGATTAAAAAGAATATAGAAGGAACAAAAAGTAGGCCACAGCACCATAAACATCGAAATAAACAAGTTGGCCACGCCCATGCGCTACTGTGTGGTGCAGTTCATATGCTATTTCTGCCCAAACATGCAATTTGGGTTGCCGTACGGCAGTAACATCACACGAAATGGTGGGATAAGCAACTCCGTCCACTGGTGGAACTCCACATAGCGGGGTAGAGTTATTTTGTGGCTTCAAGGAATTCCGTGTAGCGCTGCTACGCAAACTCCACCCACTCTTAATTTTAGCGTCGTAAAAAGCTAACATTATAAAGTGATTAAAGTTCAGTTGGCACACTTTTTTTGATAGACATGCCAGTGAATGTCAGTGTAAATTTATAAACGTCCTTATTTTGCACAGATCCAATCCTTGCAAAATGAATATTTTTTGTTTTAGACTTCTGTATGAAAACATACGGAAAAAAGTCCTCAATATATCAATTGATTACTGTTGAACACTGCAAACACTGCTACAGTTCAATTTGTATACAGGAGACTGTCTACACCTTCCTTGTACCTCTTCAGCTATTCCTTCTTCAACATTCATATGTACCATCCCCTCTTTTGGGACTGGACCCTCAGCAGCCAAGGAGACTTCAACTAGTAGTGCGCTAGGAAGAGTGTTTGCAAAGTGGTAGAGAAAGGGGACAGGGCCATCAAGACCTCTCAGCAATCCCACAGTGTGGGACTTGCTGAAGATAACAGGAAGGATAGTTGGCACACATGGACGGCCTTGGGGGCCAACAACTCCTCTTGTTACCGCCAGTAAGTCACACACAGTGTGATTGCTTAGAGGTCTTCGGAGGCCAAACCCTCTTTCTATACCACTCTGCCAACGCACCTCCTGGCACACTGATGGTTGAGGAATGAAGTCCCCTTGGCTCTAGAGGTTACATAGGGGCCAACAAGCTCTCCTGTTACCTCCAGTAAGGAACACTCAGTGGGATTGCTGAGAGGTCTTCGGAGGCCATGGGGAACAGGGTCAAGACTGATTTGCATATGGTTGGGTCAAAACTGGGGTGGTGTGGTAAGAAAAACAACAAATGATTAAACTTAGATCTTTGTGACTGGGGTGAATGTTTGCATTGTTTAGCATTTCGTCCATCATTTGTTCCTTTTGCTTTTGTCGCCTTAAGTGAAAAGGGTATGCCCAGACTTGCGTTGCATGCTCACTGCGCGAACTGGATTCCAGCTAGCATGGCTGATGAGGGGTGATGCCAGAAGTTGATCTCAGGATGCTTGTTTCTGATCCAGGGAGAACTTGGCTTGGCAGCTTTGGCTGGAATGTTCCCATGAGGAACAGGATCAAGACTGATTTGCATGTGGCTGGGTCCAGACTGGGGTGGGATGGTGAGCAAAAGAACAATGGATTAAACCCAGTTCTTTGTGACTGGGGTTGAATGTCTAGATTGTTCAGCAACCCGTCCATCATTTGTTCTTTTTGCTTTTGTCGCCCTAAGTGGACAGGGTATGCCCAGACGAGGGCCCCTTGCTCACTGCACCAGTGGATTCAAGCTAGCCTGGCTGATGATGGGTGATGCCCTAAAACTGGTCCCAGGATGTTTGTTTCCAGTCCAGTAAGGACCTGGCTTGGCAGTTGGGGCTGGACGTTTCTCATGAGGAACAGGGTAAAGAGTGATTTGCATATGGCTGGGTCCAAACTGTAATGATGCGGTGAGCAAAAGAATAATGGATTAAACCCAGATCTTTGTGACTGGGGGTAAATGTCTGCATTGTTCAGCATTCCATGAATAATTTGTTCCTTTTGCTTTTGTCGCCCTAGGTGGGCAGGGTATGACCAGACGTGGGTCCCTGTGCTCACTGCACCACTGAATTAAAGCTAGCCTGGCTTATGAGGGGTGATGCCCTGAAACTGGTCCCAGGATGCTTGTTTCCAGTCCATGGAGTACCTGGGTTGGCAGTTCGGGCAGGACTGTTCCCATGAGGAACAGGGTCAAGACTTATTTGCATATTGTGGGTCCAAACTATGGTGTTGTGGTGAGCAAAAGAACAATGGTTTACACCCAGATCTTTATTACTTGGGGTGAATGTTTGCATTGTTCAGCATTTCGCCATCATTTGTTCCTTTTGCTTTTGTCGCACTTAGTGTGAATCGTAGGCCCAGACGTGGATTACGTGCTCACTGCGCAACTGGATTCAAGCTAGCCTAGCTGATGAGGGGTAACTCCTTAAAACTGTACCCATGATGCTTGTTTCCGGTCCAGGGAGGGCCTGGCTTGGCAGTTCGGGCTGGACTGTTTCCATGAGGAACAGGGTCAAGACTGATTTGCATAGGGCTGGGTCCAAACTGTGGTGGGGTAATATGCAAAATAATGATGGATTAAACACAGATCTTTGTGACTGAGAGTGAATGTTTGAATTGTTCAGCATGCCGGCTATCATTTGTTCCTTTTGCTTTTGTGGCACTAAGTGGGAAGGCTATTTTCAGACTTTGTTCAGGTGCTCACTACACCACTGGACTCAAGCAATTTTTTTATTTTATGTATTTGAGTTTTATATAGCGCTGGCTAGACCCGGAGGTATCAGAGCGCTTTACAGAAGGATCCACAAAATTACAAAATTACATCAGTTACAAGTTACATCAGTTCCAAGAAAACATTTCAAGAGCGTCAGAAGATGAAGTAAATGGAGCTTAGAAGGGTAAGGAGGTGGGGTAAAGGTATAGGAGGGAGAAAGGATGGAGATAGGATGGATGGAGAGACGAAGGAGAGTCTGCCCAAAGTCCGGCTGGGTAGGTGACGGCCAAGGGGGAAGTCCACAGCCCATCTCCTCTATAGCTATCAGTTAGCTCCACCGGGCATCAGTCAAGTGGCTAGGTCTCAATGAGAAAACAGTTAGAGAGCAAAGAGGAGGAATAAATGGAGCATAAAGGAGAAAGTGGGTGGATTAAAGGGGTAGGAGGGAGAGTACGATGGAGAGACGAAGTAAGGTCTGCCCAATGTCCGGCTGGGTAGGTGATGGCCGAAGGGGTAGTCCACAGCCCATCTCCTCTATAGCTATCAAGTAGCTCCACCAGGCATCGGCCAAAAAGCTAGGTCTCCACGGTCAGAGGTAGGTTCACAGATTCGGTATCCTGAAGGGTAGGACGGATGGGGGATGAGTACGAGGTCTGGTCAAAGTCCGTTTTTTTTTTCCAGAGGAGTAGCACGACGTGGTAGGGAACACAGTGGCAGCCATCTTGGGGTCAGGCAAGGGATCGACAGGTAGTAACAGGGAGGGCTCAAAAACTTGCTTGCCAAAAGATCATGGTGGCCCCCATGCCCCTCACCACAGACCCGGCCTTGGGGAGCATCCACAGAAAAACCAAAAGTATGCAGCAGCAGCTCAGTGCGTGAAACACGGACGCGCTCGAAACATGCAAATTAGATGGGAGCCATCGCTACCTCAAGATCGAATGTGGAATGTGGGTATGAAGCACTCCGGGCCCCCTCTGTGCAGAGTCCGATGATCAGGCACGATTACTGCCTGAAATGGTGGTTCCCTTGAGGCAATAATGTCACCTGGCGGCCATCTCAAGGTCAGGCAGTGGCTATATGCTCCCGTGTATCAGTGATCCTGTGCCTTCTTCACATCTGCCCATGACATTATAGGGAGCCTTACTTCAGTCCTCCTTAACTCCAAGGGACTACAGGGAAGCCTCCTGCCCTTCTCCTGTGTGAGGGATGATGACCTCCATTTTGGGGTCAGGCGGGCCGAGATATGTGCTATTCCTCCTTTACTGTGGCCGTGTTATTGTACCCCCTGCACTCAGGAGGAATATGCCCTGTGCTGGTGAGTCCCGGGGGCCCCAGAAACCAACTCACCCCACCAGGGTCACTTTTATTCACGGCCGCCGGGCCCTTACAATGCTCGAGGCTCCCACAGCTCTTCTCCGGTTACCCGCTTGCTGGACTGCTGGGAACAGCACTACTTGGTCTCCAAAAGGTGCCTTGGGACCTCTGCTCCGGTCCAACTTGGACCTGTCTCGGTCCTGCCTCCCGGCCACTGGCTAGCCGTGGAGCGTTAGTCAGACCAGCGCCATCTTAGGTCACGCCGCGTCGGTCCACTTCACCCTCCCAGCCTCCCCTCATGGGCACACCTGGTACCTCTATCTGGGCGCAGCTCAAGGCAGGAGTCACAAAGCGGCAGTCCTCCAGCTCCACCACCTCAGCCTTCGCTGCAGCCCTTCAGCGCACCAGCGCTCCACGCCGAGGCCAACTTGTCCCAAGTCGCTTGCACCTTCAAGATGGTGGGTCCGCTGTTCCTCGCAGATGTGCCCGGCTAGCTACCCTGGCTGATGAGGGGTGATGCCCTGAAACCGGTCCAAGGATGCTTGTTTCCTCTCCAGAGAGGACCTGGGTTAGCACTTCAGGCTAGACTGTTCCCATGAGAAACAGGGTCAAGACTGATTTGCATATGACTAGGTCCAAACTGGGTTGCCTGGTGAGCAAAAGAACAATGGATTAAACCCAGATTTTTGTGACTGCGGGTGAAAGTTTGCATTGTTCAGCATTCCGTCCATCATTTGTACCTTTTGCTTTTGTGGCGTTACGTGGGAAGGGTATACCCTGACATTAGTCCCGTGCTCACTGCACAACTGGATTCAAGCTAAACTGGTTGATGAGGGATTATGCCCTGAAACCGTTCCAAGGATGCTTTTTTCGGTCCAGGGAGGACCTGGCTTGGCAGTTCGGGCTGGACTGTTCCCATGAGGAACAGGGTCAAGACTGATTTGCATATTTCTGGTTCCAAACTGGGGTGGCGTGGTGAGCAAAAGAATGTTGGTTTACACCCAGATCTTTGCTCCTGTGGGTGAACGTTTGCATTGTTCAGCATGCCGCCATTATTTGTTCCTTTTACTTTTTCGCACTAAGTAGGAAGGGTAGGCCCATGCATAGTTTACGTGCTCAGTGCTTAATTGGATTCAAGCTAGCCTGGCTGATGAGTGGTGACTCCATAAAACTGTTCCCAGGATGCTTGTTTCCAGTCCAGGAAGGACCTGGCTTGGCAGTTCGGGCTGGATTGTTCCCATGAGGAATAGGGTCCAGACTGATTTGCATATGGCTGGGTCCAAACTGGGATGGCGTAATAAGCAAAAGAATGATGGATTAAACACAGATCTTTGTGATTATCGGTGATAGTTTGAATCGTTCAGCATTCCGTCTATCATTTGTTCCTTTTGCTTTTGTGGCCCTAAGTGGGAAGGCTTAAGTTCAGACTTTGGTTAGGTGCTCACTGAGCGAATGGATTCAAGTTAGCCTGGCTGATGATGGGTGATGCCCTGAAACTAGTCCAAGGATGCTTGTTTCCGGTTCAGGGAGGACCTGTCTTGGCAGTGCTGGCAGGACTGTTCCCATGAGGAACTGTGTCAAGACTGATTTGCATGTGGCTGGGTCCAAACTGGGGTGGCATGGTGAGCAAAGGTACAATGGATTAAACCCAGATCTTTGTGACTGGGGTGAATGTTTGCATTGTTCAGCTTCTGCCCATCAGGGTAAACCCAGATGTGGGTCCCGTGCTCACTGCGGCACTGGATTCAATCTAGCCTGGTTGATGAGGGGTGATGCCCTGAAACTGTTCCCAGGATGTTTGTTTCTGGTCCATGTAGGACCTGGATTGGCAGTTCGGGCTGAACTGTTCTCAGGAGGTACAGGGTCAAGACTGATTTGCATATGGCTGGGTCTAAACTGGGCTGGCGTGGTGAGCAAAAGAACAATGGATTAAAACCAGATCTTTCTGACTGGTGGTAACTGTTTGCATTGTTCAGCATTCAGTCCATCATTTGTTCCTTTTGCTTTTGTTGCCCTAAGTGGGAAGAGTATGCTGAGACGGGTTTACCTATGCTCACCTTGCCACTAGATTCAAGCTAGCCTAGCTAATGAGGCGTGATGTACCAGAACCGGTCCCAGGATGCTTGATCCAGTCCAGGGAGGAACTGGCTTGGCAGTTCAGGCTGGACTGTTCTGATCAGTAACAGTGTCAAGACTGATTTGCATATGCCTGGGTCCAAACACCTTTCAGCAACTCTGCTGTGTGGGACTTACTACAGGTAGCTGGAGGGCTTTTTGGCCCCCAAGGACACTCTAGAGTAAAGGGGACTTCATCTTCCAACCAGCAGTGCACAATGAGGCACGTTTGCAGAGTGGTGGAAAAAGGGAGCGTGGCCTCCGAAGCCTTCTCAGCAATCACGCTCTGTGGGACTTACTGCAGGTAACAGGATGGCCAGCTGGCCCCCAAGGACCCTTTGGAGCCAAGAGGACTTCATCCCCCTACCAGCTGTGCACCAGGAGGTGCGTTTGCAAAGTGGTGGAGAAAGGGTCAATATGAATTATGGACTAAATTGGAACAAATAAAAAATGGATCTAACTTCAAAAGATTGTTGAATCTTATCTACTCGTAAAATCTGCAGTGCATCCTGGGTTGGGACCTGATGAGGCACCAACATCTTGAAGTTATACTTCACACGCACAGATGGATCATGTTAACAGGGTTGCACACAGTGACAGTCAGCCTTTGAGCATCAAAATAATTTGAGAAATAACAAATTGGTGTGCATTCTACCTCTTGATGTGTACACAGCCCTGTGTGCATACCCACATGCACTGCATGAGGTATAGGTGAGTCATCCCTACTGCAAGCCTTATAACCCTTAGCAAGGTGCACTATTCCCCATGTGTGGACATAGATGCATGAGCAGATATGACCCTGCCATGTCCAAGCTATTCTTGAATATTGTAAGTGCACAGGGAAGCCATAGAGAGTACATGGGCTGGATACTTGTCATTACTGGTGTGGTCTCTGACTATTCCTAGCCAACCTGCTACAAAAAGACATGTTTCTGAGCTCATGCGGTGAGAGCCAGTGCTCTAAGATGCCAGTAACAGACCCAGGTCTGGGCGGAGGTGCTTCACACCTCCTCCAGGCCAGAATGCAATCTCAAGTCGGGAAGCTTCAAAGGCAGTGCCAACTTTAAAATCCAAGCAAGGCATCTCCAGATAGTGGAGGATGCCAACCCCTCTTTCCTGCTCCATGTTTGGTGGGAGGAAAGGCAGGAAAATTAGTTACTTGTGGAAGTGTGCCCACATTCAACCAGCACCACCCCTAAGGTGTGGCAGGCGATGTGGATACTATGTTAGCAATTCCTCCATATTTAGATGGTAAGAAATCAACCTATCAGGGCTAGGGTAGTGTTCCTTCTCTCAGGAAGTGGTCACTTAGAAGGTGTAAACACCCTAAAAGTAGGTAGTCCTTTGGCTTTTACCTGTCTCCCCCTTTAACAACCCTAAGTTTAGTATTTAAGTGGCATCCCTGGACCGTGTAACCTAGATTCAATGGACCTAAGAAGAGCAACAGACAAAGAAGAGCTGCTGACCTGAGAACCGACAATGTACTGCAGAAAACTGGTGCCAAGTCCTACCCGCTGCTTCCAGGACTCAACCATCATGGCCTGTTGTCTCATACTGCAACTGTTAGGCCTTGAAGAACCCCGGAGCACCGCCGGTCCTTGACACATTGCAGAGAGCCTCCTTGGAGAAGAGGAGCTACTTCCCTGCAGCCCGCAGGCACCGAACAACAAAGTCCAGTTCACTGACCTGCTACTCTCCAGTGATTCTGAAGAAGCAGGCAAGCAAGAAGAAGCATACCAGCCATGGAGGCTTAGATCTGCCCCCCCCCATCAAGGGAGAGAACACCAGGACCTACAGAGCCATGCTGTGCCAATGCCATGAGTACCGGACCCCTGCACCAAAGACTGGGAAGAAAAAGTCTATTCCGGACTCCAACAACACAGGATGCAGACACCCATCATGGTACTGTGAGACCCCTGAGACCCACTCCGTGAGTGGCCCAACTGTCTCAGAATTGCCTTTGAAACCTGCCTGCCCCTGACCGGGACAACCATCTTAAAGCATGATGCTCAGCTGCCTTATCTGCTCTGCACCTAGCCTGACCGGCTGTGCTCCCATGGTCATGAGACCTGCTCCCTTGAGTTGAACACCCCTGGACTTACCTTTTAAGTCCCTCTGTGCAGCGTGTTTTCAGGTGGCCTCCTTTTTTGTAGTGCCTGCTACTATGGACCTTAGCACCCTGCTCGCTGCTGATTCTGGGTCGCATCCAATCTTCTGCTGCTGGAACATTGGAGGTGAAGGTGAACCTCGAGAACCCAATGTCTGTTTTTCTATGCTTTTTTCCTAGTTTCTCCCATTGACTTTTATTGTGCATAATTGCGCACAACAGTGATTTCCTTTGTCATAACTTAAAAACTACTTACCTTAGAACGAAGTTCTTGGTCTGATTATTATATGGAAATCAATGTTATTTTTGCAATTTGGTCTCCGGTTTATTCTTGAATGTGTGTCTCACTTATTGCCTCTGTGAGTACAAAAAATGCTTAGCACTACCGTCTGATAAGCCTAACTGCTCGCCTACACTACCATAAAAAGTGCATTAGTATTATCTACTTTAGCCTCTGTATACCAATAAGGGTTCCACTGGACTATCTGCAAAGTGTACTTTATTTTAGTACACTAATATAGAGACCCAGCTTCTTACACATACCTACTTAAACACTCCCACTCCCACTCATGGACCCATTCAGAGACTCATTCACCCACTCACCGACCTACTCAGAGACTCACACAGCCACTCATAGACCTGCCCAGACACTGATGCACCCACTCTTAGACTCACCCAGAGACTACTGCACTCACTGACTGTAGGAACGTGCCTCTTATGACATGGTTAACCCCCACTTTTTGCCTGGAACATAATGTGATTTCAACTGAAAGTGCACTGAGTCCCTGCTAACCAGGTCTAAAGTGCCATAGCTCTTTCCCAAATCTGTAACACTGTTCCCCTATTGGCACAACTTCAGGCCCCCCTGTAGGTCCCTAGTAAATGGTACCCCTGGTACCTGGGGCATTGGCACTGAAGAGGGTCCTCCAGGGCTGCAGCACGATTTGTGGAACCCTAGGGACCACTCACCAAGACCATGCACACTGCCATTGCAGGCTGCATGTCTTGGTACAGACAAAATTGAAGAGGCAACATGGCAAACATCCCTGTGTGCCATGCCCACAGGCAATGCATTAGATATAGATAAATTACCCCTACTGCTGGCCTTACAGCCCTAAAGCAGGGTGCACTACATCATATGTATGGTCACATATGCCTGAGCAGATATGACCCTGCAACATCTGAGCCATTCTTGGATACTGTGCATGGAAGCCATAAAGAGTACAAGGGATGTACACCCATCATTATGAGTTCCCCAGCACCATGATGGCTTGACTGTACCCAGAGATGTTTGGTACCAAACATCTTATCTTAAGAAACTAACACTGACCCCAGTGTTGGATTTATTAATAAATGTACACATACAGCATCTTAGAGGTGTCGCTTGGAAACCTACCAACTAATAGTGTGGTCACCGACTGGTCTCAGCCAGCCTGCCACCACTAGATATGTTTCTGACCTCCTGGGGTGACAGTCTTCACTCTCAGATGCCGGAAACAAAGCCTGCTCTGGGCAGAGGTGCTTCACACATCCTCCAGGAGTCCAGGGTGGGAATCTTCAAAGGTGGTGCTATCTTTGAAATGCAACCCAGGCCTCCCCAGTTAGCTGAAGATGCTAACTCCTCTGTCTAGACCACACTTTTGGCAGGTGGACATGCAGGAAAATTTGTCAGATTAGGAGGTGTGCCCACAGTCTGCCAGCACCACCCCTAATGTGGGATAGGTGATGTGGGCCTCAATTTTCAAATTCCTCCATCTTTTGTTGGAGAGTATTAGCCAGCCAGGGTCAGCATTATGCCCACAACCCAGTGGAAGTGATAATATGAGTATTTAGTCACCCTAAAGGTAGGTAGCTCATTTGTTACTACCTGGCACTCCCTTTAATGCATCTAACTTTAGTATTTAGGTGGCATCCTTCAACTCTGAACTTTAAATTTGATGGACCTAAACAAGAAATGGACAAAGAAGAGCTGCTAAACCCGAGAACTGAGTGCCTGCTGTGGACATATGGCGTGAAACCTTGCCTGCAGCATCAAGACTCCGCAATCAAGGTGAAGTGTCTTGTCCTGCTTCTTT
The DNA here is from genome assembly GCA_963921515.1 of Calotriton arnoldi. NCBI lineage: Eukaryota > Metazoa > Chordata > Amphibia > Caudata > Salamandridae > Calotriton > Calotriton arnoldi. The sequence goes on from CAWUFW010013223.1 coordinate 143,535, forward strand.
GTTGCCTCTAAGTACCCCAGAAGACCACCAGCCCTCACTAATTGCCGAATAACTCAGTTGGGGTAAAAGAGTTAATCCCCTACAGACTGCAGGCACTGTACCAGCATAGTTGAGTTTACCGACTTGCAGCTACCCAGCCCTACCAATGGTGCAGCCACCCAGGAAGAGGTACTCATTCTCTGGGAGATCAGATCTGTCTCTCCACTGAATGTGAAGACACCAGGACCTACGTGAGCTGTGCCACACAAAGACCCGGGGTACCAGACCCCTGCAACCAGTACCAAACCGAAAGAGTTTAATCTGGACTCCAACTGCCCAGTAAACAAGCACCAATTGAGCGACATCAGAACCCCTGAGACCCACTTCATGTGTGCACCAGCAGTCCTAAAATCGTCCCTGCAATCAGCATGCCCCTGACCTCGGAGACCACATTGAGGCATACAGCCCGGCTGACCAACCTGCTCTGCACCTAGCCTCCCTGGCCTGGGTAATGATGAATTGGCTGTGCTCTGGAGGTCCTTGCAACCTGAGCCTCCAATTGGGAGCCCTGGGACTTGCCTACAAGTCCCCTTGTGCAGCCTGCTTTTAGGTGGCCCCCCTTCTTCGTAGCGCACCAGCTGCCAACACCTTCATCACCCTGCTTCCAGCCGAATCCAGGACTCTACCGATGAACCATTGGTGGAATATTGGACCTTGGCCTGCTGCTTTACTAACCCTAGATAATGAACCCCTAGCATGATTTTCTATGCATTTCTGGTTTTTCTCCCATAGGAAACCATTTTGCTTAAATTACGCACAATCGGGAACTATTTTTCAAACTTCGCTAAATTATAAGAAATTAAGTACATACCTGTGATGGAAGTTCTTGGTTTAAAAATATATATAGAAATAAGTGTTATTTAAAAAAGAATCTCAGCTTTATTCTTGAGTGTGTGTTTCATTTATTGCCCTTTGTGAGTACAAACCATGTGTAGCACTACCCTCTATTATTATTATCTACTTGTGCCTCTGTATACCAATCTGAGACTCACATGTTTCTTCACACAGAGTACTTCTTTTAGTACACTATATAGAGAGCCAGCTTCCTACACTGACACACCCACAATGAGACTTTTGTACCCATTGAAATTCCTACTCAGAGGCTCACACACTCACCCACAGATCTACTCAGGCACTCACATACCTGATCACAGATCCACTCTGAGTCATGCACCCACTTGCATACCCACTCAGAGGTTTATGCACCCACTCACAGACCCACTCAAATACTCAGACACCCATCCATTCACACACTCAGAGGCTCATGCACACACTCACAGATCCACTCAGACAGTCACACATCTACTCAAACTCCCTCTCACGGACTTGTGCACCCACTCAGAGACCCACTCAGATACTAATGCACCCACTCCCAGACTCATTCAGAGTCATGCACCCAGTCACAGAGCCACTCAGAGTCTCATGTAGTCACTCACAGACCCACTCACAGACCCACTCATAGACTTGTTCACTCACTCGCTAATCCACTAAGACAGTGATGTACTCATTCAAAGAATTAATGAGACATTCATTCACTCACATACACACCCACTCAGAAAGTGACAAATTCACTCAGAGACCCACTGACAGACTTATGCACCCACTTACACACACAAACGCTCACAAAAGTACTCACAGGGCCATTGTCACATGCATAGAGTCAAACTTAGAGTTAAACATCCGAAATGTGGTGCTGTGCATTGGATCTGTGCTTTTGATTTGCAGATCTGCGATGGAGTCGCAACTCCAAAATATATATATATTTTTAAAGGATTTATCATGGTAATTATTTACTGTTTTATAACAGGATGGCTCCTAGAAGAGCCTTTGGGTTTATTGTGTGTAGATAAAAACTACATATAAAACAGAATGGTCTTTCAAGTTGTTATTTAATATCCTGTTGCCTTTCTCAGAAAAATGTACTCCATCACTTCTATATATGCTCCATGTCAAAGCACAAGTTGTTGTTGTAAATGGAGCCCATGTTGTGGTCTCTAAGGAATGCAGAAACACTTTTATTGGCATGTTTGCTGGCTTTGTCTATTTGTGGCAGCATTTTTCTGACCATTTCCATTTCTGCTTTTGGAAAATGTTGGAGTAGACCAAGGCAGTGGTGGCTCCTCCGCAATGGTGGAGGAGCTTTGCCCCACTGCCTGACTCAGAGCCAGCAGATGTTAAATAAAAAGATGTTCATGCATTGTCTTATTTTGCATTTGTCGGCTCCTAGCCAGTTGTGTTGAGAGGTGCAGGCCTAGGCATGGGAGGGGGTTGAAGGAGTGACATGTGCATTCCACTCCCTAAGTGCGCATATGTGTTCTAGCTGACCGACCGATTACGATGTCGGATTCCGACACCCTTTCCAAATCAGTCTGTCCAACACAAAAAGGCTGTCGGAGGCTGACTTTGGGGGCCCATAGTGGGCCCCCCTTCACCTTCACCTTCACCTGGAGGCCTCTGAATGGGCCCCGTGGGGGTACCCATGGGACCCCTTTTTATAACAATGCAGTGTGGCAGGCACCATGGGGTGCTGGCCACAGTGTGCAAGGTTTTCCAGAACAACCCCTTTTTTCAATGGGAGCCTGTGTTGTCAGTCAGAACACTGGCTCCCATTGAAGTCAATGGGAGTCGGCCCGAATGGTGTTCGGAAACATCATAATCGGTCGGTTGGACTCCCTGAACCCAAGTCGGTCAGAAAGCATTCCGACACCGAGTTGGTCGAAATGATTTCAGACTGACATCGTGATCGGCCCCTTAATTGGCCAAAGATCTCCTTCATTGCGCTTTCCAATCCTACCCCAGTAGGAGTGCTTAGGTCATTGCCACCACAATGCACAATTAAGAAGTCTGGATGTTGGCAATCTGCAATGCTCTCAACCAAAGGCAGCAATTGGTGTCACTTCAGCCCTCTCTGGCCAATCCATGTAATGTACACATTCAGCAAACCAAGGTTCCTGGCAATACCACTCTTTCTAGCATAATCTGGCCCAAAAGCCATAGCTGTGACCCACAATCCACACCATTTTGAAGGAACGAGCAGTAGTACACAGGAGAAGGCTGCATCTGAATGTGACATTCGGTGGAATGGCAGTTAAAATGGAGGAGTGAACTTGGTTTAAGAAAAGGACGTATTTGATTGGGTGATGCAAATAATTAGATAGCTATAATAGGTGGAGTTTTAAAAGATAAAGTATGTAGATCTGTGATAGGCTCTGGATAACTTTGAGAGAAGTTGTTGTATTGTGGATATGCTTACATTTTGAAGCTCCCAACTGCACCTGCTACAGTTGAAATTGAAGCTGGTATTCTCCTGAAAGGGTTGTTGAATTTTGACTTTCAAAGAAGGTTGCTGTGATGCACAGTAGGGGGGGCGCTAGTGTGCCGGCTGCAAAATGGCTGCCACATAGTGAGGCTCTGCTGGCTGGACTGTAAATCCGTTATTTATCCAGCAGCCAGGACGCCCAACGCGGGTTGAAATTGAGAGGACTTGCTTCCAAACTGCATGCGCTATCACTGCGGGTACAAATTGTCGGATTTGGGCTGTATCCAGACTACGGACGGCGTGGAGGCATGGGTGAGGCCTGCAAGTGCAAGATGCAAGATGGCGACCCCTGCCTGCGCCGAGTCGGAGTGACGGTGGTGGGCTCTGTGCGCTTGCTGCGGCTGAACGTAAGAGAGAAACTACAGTGGTTCTGTTGGGAAAAAAATAATTTCCTTACAAAGACGTTTATAATTCATAGAGTATCATTCGATTGTGATACTATTGGAACACAGAACAAACAAACAAGAATGCACTTCTTAGAATAGCAATTTTACTTCTCACCAAGTGAGGCAATCAGAGTATGTATTTACAAGGCTATCAATAATGAATGCACAAATATAGTGACATATAATACAGTGAGGTGGAGTGCTCAGTGACTGTGGTGCTGTGATTGTTTTATATACAGGATTAAGGGTGAATTATATACAAGTTATCAAGATGGATTTTCAAATGAAAAAATGGTCAGAACAACATTAATCAATGTCTCCGGTAGATGGCATAGATGCTCATTATTCAGAACCGTGAGACTTATTGTAGCTGAGCCAAACGTTATCGCCGACGTTTCGACCCTGACAACAGCCTGATTAATTGATGTCACAGCGGGTCTTCTTCAAGGCTAAAGATTTTGTTGGCAGCCCAACATGGGGGTGAATTCCCTCGGAGTGGCCTCATCGAGTGGAGGCTCATGGTGGCCTGATGGATTTCAGGAAGACACAAGGAAATCTGAAGACGATTTTGCCGGAAAATTCAATGTGGAATCAATGAGGTCCTCAATCATGTGGATACGGGCAGACGTGATTAATCATCAGCCCAAGGTAAAGCAAACGCGAGTTATGCTCCCCAGAAAGCAAGGCGGTCAAGATTCCTAATGACACGTCCTCCTCCAGTGGCAGGCTGAATGTAAAGCGGCCCGCCCGCTGCTGAGGGGAATTTCTGCAGACCGAGTGCTCTGGGTATCTGTATGGAGCACGCTAAGCCCTGTGGAGGAGTGCGGAGGTGGTGACCCCAAGTAACGTCCAGACCTGCGGCTGCTGAGGTGAGCGCGTTCTGGTGGGGCACTGTCAGCTGGGAGACCGCCCGGTGGCGCGGCAGGACAGAACCGGAGCTGCGGCTGTGCCTTTTGCGACAGCATCCTCCTTTGGGGTAGAGGGATGCTGTGGGTAAGTTGCAGCTGAGGTGCACAGAGCCACGGGCAGACGGGGTTGGCGAGCACGTTGGTTGGGGGAGCAGAGCTTCCCGAGTACGTCCCCTGCCAGTAGACTTGGAGTTTGGTCGGAGCGAGCCAGGCCCTGCTCTGCGGTGAGGGGCCTCCAGTGGAAGATGCTGGTGTGACGGAGCCGGGCCCTGGGACCCCAGGGACCCGTGTCTGCATTGAGGGGGAGCCGATTCCCGCTGAGTCCCTTCGGCCACTTATGTGCTGGAGCGGCGCCCTCATCGGCCTGCTGCACTGGAGCACCTTGGAGAGCCCTGTGGTGAAATCCATGGTGTAGTTGACCCCTGGAGCGACACTCGGACTGTGGCGTTGCTGTGTATGAGGCAGAGAGACTCCTGGCCCCCCCGGAACTGGCGGGTGGCACTTTGGGGGCCCGGGCACAAGCGAAGCCAGTCCCTCAGAGTGATGTTAGTTGCTGCAAGGTACTAGACGGCCATTACTGAGGAGTAGCCCCTACTGTGCACACGGGCAGGAGACTGTGGATGCGGACCCAAAAACGTGCCGAATTGTACGGACCGCTGTGACTGCCATAAGGGCTGGGATCCGTGCTTGCCTGCACCCCGCCTTGCTGGCCCTAGTCTTTGCAGAGGGTGTTAAGGCCCCGGCCCATCCTGTGGCTGGGGACCCAAAGACACGCTGAATAGGGTGTGGGCCACCGTGACAGCTACAAGGGTTGGGATCCGTTCTTGCCTCTGCCTCGCCTTGCTGGCCCTTGCCTCTGTGGAAGGTGTTGAGGCCCTGATACATCCTGACTGAGCCTGGACTCGCCAAGCTTGGGTGGCCCTGTTGGAGAGTGGGTCATCCCTGGTTGCGCGAATGGGTAGCGCACCATGGGCAAGACGGATGCACGACATCCCAAGCTATCATTTGAACAGCGGAAAACTCCGAGGGGTGGTGCTCTCGTGGCGGAGGAGCAGCCAGAAGCCAGCATGACATCTACAACCTCTGAGCCAGACATCCATGAAATGTTCACTGAGTTGAAAGATTACTTGTCGGCCATTGACCTGAAAATAGACTCAATGTCTGACCGACTTGACTGGCTCCATGATAAAGTATCAAACCACAACGAGCGCTTTGCGGAGGTTGAACAGCGAACCTCTGTGCTGGAGGACGACGGCGCAGCGACTCGTGAAAAACTGCTTAGCATGGAGAAGGTGCTGGAAGTCATTCGAAGCAAGAATGAGGACCTCGAAGCCAGGTCTCGTCACAACAATTTACGCATTCTTGGGGTCCCTGAGACCACGGCAATAGCCAGAGTGGAGGACTATGTGGAGAAAATGCTCAGAGCTCTTTTTGGCGAGGCCCTATCGGCAATGTGCATCGTGGAGCGTGCCCACAGGTCCCTCGGCCCTAAACCTCCTCCGGGCGCTCCGGCTCGGCCAATTATTGCCAGACTCCTAAACTATAGGGACCGAGATGTCTTTCTGCGCAAGGCCCGTGACCTTCAGGAGCCGAGATACCAGGGCAACCTCATCTCCTTCTTTCCCGACTTCACCCTGTCTGTCGAGGCCGCTCGTCAGGAATTCATGCCAGTTAAAAGACTGCTGCAGCAGCAAGACATCAAGTACTCCCTACTGTACCCTACGAAACTTTGCATCTTCCACGCTGGCAAAACTTCTTTTTTCACGGACCCCAAGCTAGCTGCCAAATTCACACGTGGTCTTAAGCACCCCCGACCGGCGGCACCTGTGGATGATGTCCTGAATGCTGAGGACCCCCTTGATGAAAATGACTGACGACTCGATGGGGACCCGCAGTGCTCCTGTAACTGGGGGCAATTACCACATGATAGGGCTGGACTACTCTTTGTGCCCATTTGTAATTACTTTCCGTCGTACCCGCAGTGACAGACAATTACCTATCTCATTTGCCTGACTGCTTGACAATGTGCCCACCATGGGTGTGTTCTGTCCAGCCACGCAGCGCTGCAGTGCTGGGGAATGCCGAGCACCCTAGTGCCTTCCCCTGGGATGAGTCCCACAATTCTCTCTATGTCTGGCCTCTTGAGGCCTTGTTGGGGTTGGGAAAATGCTCTCCAGCCATGTTGGGCGGCTGTAGTGGATGGGGGTGGGATGTTTGGGTGGTGGGTGATTCACCTGTAGTTTGCTGTTCCCTCCCCCTGTATTTTCATCACTTCTCTCCTCTTCTTTCCCCCTCTGACCTTTAGCCTAGGGAAGCTGATCTCTTTGTCGCTCTCTGTGTGCATGGCTACTGTACACCGCATGAATGACCAACGGCGCAACCTGTGCTTACACCTGATTCTTTTGACCCTCGCCCCGCCCTGTGTGCATGGCTACATGCCGAATGTGTGTGTGTGGTTTGAGCAAGGTTTGTGTGATGCGAAGGATGGTGGCACCTTGCCGCCGCTCCAGAGCTGCCGCTGGGTCCACGGAGTCGTTGCACCTGTCGGATGCCTGTTACCCGTACCTGTGCGTGGGCATGCTGGGCGGAAAGTTAATAGTGGGCTGCTTCAGCTACATCAGGGAAGTGACTTCCACTCTCTGCCAATGGCCTCTTTTGGTGTGCGTGCATTATAGTGGCTTGCAAATAGTGGTCTTTGCCTCCCTTCCAGGTGTGCACGGACGTATGTTGCTACGAAAATGACTGCGACAGCTGACGGGGTGCGCACGTTAAAGGCTGTAACCTGGAATGTGAGAGGCCTGAATGATGGCAGAAAGATGCGCTTAGTGGCGGCGCTGCTAAATCGATGTGGGGCAGACATTTGTTTTTTGCAGGAGTTACATCTTGTGAGAGCGTCCTGTTGGCGTTTGTGGGTGGGATGGATGGATGGATGGGCAAGACGTTTGTGGTGGGATATTCCAATTATGCCAGAAGCACAGCCATTATTCTCTGAAAGGGCCTCCCTTGGCACACGCGCTCTCCAATTTGTGACCACCAGGGCTGGTATGTGATAGTGGCGGGAGTGCTTGGCGGATGCCCAGTGTGGCTCGTGTCAATATATGGCCCCAACACAGATGATACCCAATTTTTTAGCGAGGTGTGGTGGCTGGCGGACACCCTTGGCCCCGGGGCGGTGTTCTAGGGGTGATTTTAATGTGGTTCTCGACTCTGATTACAATAGGTCAAGCGCCTCTCGCAGGCCTCTCGCAGACCTCACCCTCGTGCCGCGGCGCAATTGAGTGGTCCAGAATTGACTACTGACTCATATCCCGAGATGCGGGCTCCTGGGTCCGCCGCTGTGCTCATCTTGCTCGCACCTTATCGGACCACGCCCCAGTACTGCTGGAATTTACCATGCCAGATGCACCGACTAGAGCCTTCAGCTGGAGACTTCCCACTGTGGCCCTTGGGGATCAGGTGTTCCGCGAGGAAATTGGTGTCGCCATCATGGACTACTTTGACACCAATGCCGGCTCCGTGGACTCTCCGTCCACACTCTGGGAGGCGTTCAAGGTTGTCATCAAGGGACAGTGCATCGCCAAATACTCTGGTATCCTACGATCATTGTGAGGTGACCTGCGTTGGCTACAGATAGAGATCCGGTCTATCGAATCAGATTTTTTTGCATCCTGTCGGCTCGTGACCCTCGGGCAGATCAAAGCTAAAATAGCAGACTTTGAGGAAGCTGAGCACAGAGAAGTGCACTTCCTGGGCTGGGAGGCGCACGCTCGACAATTTAGGGAGGGAGACAGGGCCGGCAAAACCCTTGTGGGTCTCCTTAAGAAGCCGTGGGCAAATGATTATATCTGCGAACTGCGTACTGATGAGGATATGGTGGTAACTGGGCAGGAAGCTGTCCAGGCTGAAATGGTCCACTATTACTCCTCTCTGTATGCGGCACGACAATTGGAGGCCCTCCCTGATCTACTCCCCTTTTTCAACTCCATTGAGTTCGGTGTGGCTCAGTGATGTGCATCGGGGGTACCTAGACAAGCCATATTCAGTGGAGGAAGTGATTAGAGTAATTCGGGACTTGCCTGGGATAGAGCACCTGCGCTGTATGGCCTCACCCCTCCCTTCTATAAGGAGTTTGCGCCGCTTCTTGCCCCCCACCTCCTCGCATGTATGAGGATTCACTGGAGAGAGGCGTTCTTCCCCCCTCCCTACGTGAAGCGCTCATCGTGACCATTCTTAAGCTGGATAAAGACCTGCTATTATGTGACTCATACAGACCACTGTCGATGATTAATGTAGATAATAAATTTCTTGCTAAGTTGCTGGCTGCACGGTTGCTCCCATTGCTCCCTATCATACTTCGGCTTGATCAGTGCAGCTTTGTTCCTGGCAGGAGCACTGCCCACAATCTCAGCACTCTCTTCGTAGTGATGCAGGAGGTGGACCCCTCCCTGCCGGCAACTGCTGTTTTCCTGGGTGCGACCAAAGCATTCGACACGCTGGAGTGGCCGTACTTGTTTTTGCTATTAGCTCGCATTGGTCTGAGTCCGGCCTTCCTTCAAAAGATAGAGATACTCTACAACTCTCCGACTGCCCGTCTGCGAGTCAATGGGGTCATCTCTCCCCGGGTTGTCATGGCCCGGGGCACGAGGCAGGGGTGTCTGCTTTCGCCCCTCCTTTTTGCTATTGCCATGGAGCCTCTGGCCGCTAGATTGCGGCAGCACCACGCCCGAAGGGGGCTTGACTTTACGCCCAGGATTATTCTCGAGTCAATGTATGCGGATGATGTGACCCTGTACGTTAATAACCTGGCCACCAATCTTGACCCCCTTATTTGGAAAATCACCAGATTTGGCATCCTCATGGGGGTTAATGTCAACTGGGGGAAGTCCGTGATCTTTCCTCTCACTGCCGCTTCGGACATTTTTCAGTCAGAGCTCCCGCTTAAATGGGCGGACTCCCCTGTGAAGTACCTTGGCATATGGGTTAGTAGGGATCATGAGGAGCTGTTGAGATACAATTATGTTAGGCTCATGGAATGGTTTGAGAGCCGCTTACCCCGCTGTAGGGCGCTCCCTCTTTCTCTGGCCGGCCGGATCGCTGTGGCCAAAATGGTTGTCCTGCCTAAATTTTTGTATGTTTTTGTGAATTTCCCGCTCCCCCTCACATCTGAGTTCAGGCGACGCCTCCGATCCAACTTGATATCCCTTGCATGGGTGGGAGGGCAACCTCGGGTAGCCTGGGAGACACTCATGCTCCCGTTCGAACAGGGTGGCTTGGGAGCGCCTGATATGGAGCTGTACCACAGCTGCGCGCAGGCCCAATTTGGGTTTCATTGGGTGTATCCGACCCTCTTTATGGCGCACACCGCTCCCGAGAGCAATCTGGCAGATCCTGTCCCACTGCACATGATGCTGTTCCGCCCGCAGAATCGCCCGAGATCTGGTATCGACACCGTGGGTTGTACGGTATGGGTCTGGCAGCAGCTTCGATGTAATGTGCATCTAGATACCTTGTTTGAACCATCAGTGTCTCTCACTAGACATCCAGCACTGCCCTTCATGAACGAAGCGGGGGCCTGCCTAAGACTGCGCAGGCTTCAGCTACAAACGATGGGGCATGCCTTCCCAGATGACGTCTTTGTTGACATGGACACCGCATTGGGGGAGGAACATACTGGCCTCCTTGACCGACTGACTTACTTCCAACTACAGGTGGCGTTACGAGCGCTATATCCTTAGTTTCCGATTGTGCCCCCCACTTTTCAGGTTCTGGATGCGTTTTTGACTAACCCCTCGCCCAGCAGGCTCATATCACGCCTCTGCTCTGGCATGCAACGCGAGTCTCCAATTTGCGTCCCCCCAGCCCAACGCATTTGGGAAGAAAGCTTGGGTACCCCGTTTGAGGAGGGGGTATGGGAGTATTGCTGTGCGCAGTCAAAGGACCTGTCGCCCAACTACAGACTGAGGCTCATCCACTTTAAATTCCTCCATAGGATATATCGGACCCCTGTGTGGATGTGCAGAGTCGGGCTGATCAGTGATGCGCGGTGCGTGCACTGCGGTGCGCCTGAGGCCTCCTTCATGCACCTGGCCTGGGAGTGTGTGGAGGTGATGAATTACTGGGATGGGGTATTTGATATACTGGATGAAATGCTGGACTGCCGGATGGAGCGCTCCCCGCTCACTGCCTTTTTTGTATGTCAAGAACCTCCCAGTGAATGTGAGGAGACTGGCTACTATGATGCTGTTGCTGGCCAAGAGACGCGTTGCTATCTGTTGGGGTCGCAGGCGCAGGCCGCACAGAGATGAGTGGCTTAAAGATGCTGCTTTCTGTCACAGTCAACTGGCGGAGTTCTGGGATCTTATGCTGACGCAGGCTCACCCTCATAACATATGGGAACCACTGTTAAGCTTCCTGCAGGCACACTCTGCTGATCCTGCACCTGATGCTGTGTTGGAGAGGTGAGAGAATGTGATCCTTTGCGCACTACAATTGGGTCTGTCTCACACGCCGGATCACCTAGCCTTCCAACTTAGTCGAAGAGTCTTCCCTCCCCCTTCCCCATTCCGTCTCTTGCTTCTTTACCTCATCCCCTCTCGCTCTTATTCCTCATGCTATTCGTCTGTAACCTCCTACTCTACTTTGCCTCACCTTGTTCTTCCTCTGTTACCGGCGCATGGCCGCCAATGTCTAGATGGTTATATGGACTGGCAAGACGGTGCACTACCTCAGAACCGCAAGCGCATTGTGACATCCTTTTTTTCTTTACCTCAGACATGTCTTGAATATTATTCTGTTAAATGTAAACGAGGACAATTTTGCACGTACATGTATGCTGTTTGCTATGTTATCTGGACGGCGGGCTGTAGCCTGAGTGTGTTAAAATTTCATAAATAAAGTTAAAAAAAAAAAAAAGAAGGTTGCTATGGCAACAGTGGTAAAACAGTGCAGGGGAAGGGTTCTATATACACTGTAGTTTGAAACCACAAAGCAAAATCTATCAGAGATAGTATGTGTTCGGAAATACACATTGCCCAATTCAGTACTATGATAGAGTGTCAAATGTAGTTGAAAAATGTGGTACTATTATTGTAAATGGTTCTATGGACTCCAGTATAGATTTGTGACTCTGTTGCAAAGTTACAATTGAGATCCACACTGGATTTGGGTCTCCAGCTCCGATCCAAAACTATAAAAACATGGGAGAACTGTGGACTATCCGAGTTAAGACAATTTTCTGTTTTGAATAGGGCGATTTCTTGGCAAGAAATAATAGTTAGGGCGGAGGGTTGTAATAAACCTGCTTTTTTTTAATATCTTCAAATTGTCCATTTTTTAACAGATATAAAATAAATTTTTGATGCTCCAAATTACTTAATATCAACCCTTTATGGTACTAAACTACATGGTGTGGGGAATTGGTATCGGCTGTTACAACAGCATAGCCAAAATCCCCTAATAGAGAATCATCTAGCGAGAATCGCCAGTGAAACCCAGTGTTCCTTTACTCTTAAGGATTGGGAAGAGATTAGCCTTTTAGGGAATAAAACACTTCGAGCAGCAAATTTTAAGAGAATGTCTTTTCTATCCCGTTGGCTTTCTTATTATACTCCGGCGGCACTTAATAAAAGGTTTCCGGAAGTCCCAAATAAATGTTTTAGATGTCAGAGAGATGGGGAAGGTGGATGGCATCATATTTTTTTTACATGTCCTCGTCTGAACTCTTTTTGGGAATCAATTTTCATTGATATTGGACAGGCTTTGGGAAAGAAAGTACCGTTAGAGGCCGATGTTGTACTATTTGCATTTTGTAAAGATAGATTGTTATTAACTGAGGCTGAAAAAGTGTTTTTGTGTATCTCCTGTACGGTAGCACGCTCGTTAGTTCTCCAAAATTGGAATTCAAAGGAAATACCTTCCCATTTAAAATGGTTTAAAAAAATGCAGAGAACTCGTAATTTTGAGGAAGCCTATGCAAAACGATTAGGAGCGATAAAGACATTTAGAAAGAACTGGAAGTTTTTTAGTGATTTGGAAAAACTGAAAGATATGAATATTTGATAAATATTGGATATGTACCAGCGAATTATATTTATATTTATACTGCATTTGCACTTTTTTATCTTTTTGTACTGTATAAGCACCAGCACTTTATTTACCCTATATGTACTGTGTTTTGAGATTACTGCACGGAAGATGTTTTTTATATTGTCTTTTAAAATTTGGGCTGTTTTTGATATGATATTTAAGAATGATGTTTGTTTTTATACCTACTGCTCCGCTCAATAAAAAAAAAAAAAAAAAAAAAAAAGAGATCCACACTGGACATCACAACAAAGTTGCAAACCCACCCACAGGCACCAGCAGATTAGGCTTCTTGTCAGGAGGGTATAAAAGAGTAAAAAAAACTGGCCAATGAAAACTGGAGTAAGAACAGGAAAAAATTAAGGAAATATTTTGAATTCCTAACAACATCAGTGTCACTGGAAAAAGAGAGGGACAATTGCCCTTACTGGTTCCTTCTTACATGGAGTGGAATTTATCATTTTCCATGAGAAGCACTTTGAAGCAGGAGTGTGTTAAAATGCTGATATCATAGTTATATATCATAGTTATATATATATATATATATATATATATCAAGCATACGCTGTTACCTCGTAACTTTACAGCAGCCGCGGACACCAAACGACTTTAAAGCAGTTGTTTATTCAGCAGATACGAACAACTCGACGCTGCTTTGGGACCCAGTCCCTTATTCACGAGTGCTGTGGCTTACTCTCTATTGCATTTAAATAAACATGTGACCACCACCATAATGGAGCCTGAAAACAGACTTTACATAAAACGAGGAGTTAACTCACTCCTACCTCACCCAAATGTGCTTGCATGTTATTTTTACAAATATCGTTGTAATTACACCTTTTACATGAGCGACAAATCTGTGTGGCAGTTCTAAACATTTAACACATTGAAAATAAAAAATGACTTTTTAAAGTGCCTACACATATGCTAGGACAATTAATGGAATGAAATAGATGATTTTTTTTTTTTAAAGTAGAGAGATAAAAGGATTTTAGGAAGTGCTATCTGTGGAAGTCTTTTTTCATGTCTTTTTTCATGCTTTTTGTCCTAGCATATGTGTAGGCACTTTAAAAAGTCATTTTTTATTTTAAATGTGTTAAATGTTTAGAACTGCCACACAGATTTGTCGCTCGTGTAAAAGGTGTAATTACAACGATATTTGTAAAAATAACATGCAAGCACATTTGGGTGAGGTAGGAGTGAGTTAACTCCTCGTTTTATGTAAAGTCTGTTTTCAGGCTCCATTATGGTGGTGGTCACATGTTTATTTAAATGCAATAGAGAGTAAGCCACAGCACTCATGAACAAGGGACTGGGTCCCGAAACGCGTCGAGTTGTTCGTATCTGCTGAATAAACAACTGCTTTAAAGTCGTTTGGTGTCCGCGGCTGCTGTAAAGTTACGAGGTAACAGCGTATGCTTGGTGTTATGAGGCTCGCCCCCTTGCTGCGGACTGCCGTTGTGAGAGGAAGGGGAAAGGCGATTTCAGTGCACTGAGCTGCGATTTTGGATATATATATATATATATATATATTATCTTATAGTTAGGACCTATTTTCCATAGGAAATCCGCACCATTCTATTTGAAATAACTTTGGCGCCGGTTGACGAATCTTCGCGAAATTTTCCAACTTGTTGGGGCGCTCCGGTCCGCTCCTATCCGGAAAGTCTCGGGGTGATTCGGTAAGCGGGGGCCGAGAAAAAAGGGGGGTCCCAAAACGTGTTTTCCCCATGCAATTTTCCATAGGAACCTTTAGTCGCAGCTACAGTCCCGAACTGCTGAACGGAATTACACCAAATTTGCCAAAAAGGTAGCCCTTGGTTCAGGGTCGTGCCTTTTGCTTAAATGGTGTAAATCCGTTCAGTAGTTCCTGAGAAATTTGAAAAAGAAAACACATATATATCTGGGTGGAGCCTAACCACACATGTCATCGTGAGATCTGATTGGCTGTCAGCACTTCATCCTGGAATTGCTGGCAGCCATCTTGGGACCAATATAAATGATAGTACCCCACTGAAATGCATTGTAGTGAATCGAAGATTTTGAGGGTTACCAAAAGGAGAACTATAAAGGGTGATAACAGACTTTAGTTACATTAGAATTCATTTGTTGATGGTACCATACTAATTTCAGGAATTGTGGTGTGTTCTAAGTTGATTTTACCCTGTGAAAAACCTTCTGCTGGGATATCATGAATCATGTTTGAGAGAAAACTATTTTCACATGCTTGTCCCATACAGTTTTGGAAGGTGCTCCAGAAGCTAAAATGAGAGCATATTTTCTGTAAATTCACATTATCTTTCTCAGTCATGTGAGAATGAAGTCTGACATTCTCAGTAAAACATGTACATCCAACAAGGGCAGAGACTGTCAGTTGATTCCTTTGTGTTCTACTGCAGCTTACCTGAGTGTTCTAAAGAACAACTAGAGTGCTAACAGCCTTACTTATGACAAAAGTATGGCACACCTGAAGCCATCTTGATTGGAATAAACTGGTAACACTTAAAACATTTAATTTAAAAAGGAACAAAATGATGGGGTTCATTTTGTCATAGAAATTATGGTTAGTGCTGTAGAAAGAAAAATTAGGACATGTTTTAAGTGAGATCTCAAATATCTTCCTGTTATATTTCAACAGGAGCAGCCTGTCAGTTGATGCCTTTGTGTTCTACTGCAGCTTCCCAGAGTGTTCTAAAGAACAACTAGAGTGCTAACAGCCTTACTTATGACAAAATTATGGCACACCTGAAGCCATCTTGATTGGAATAAACTGGTAACACTTAAAACATTTAATTTAAAAAGGAACAAAATGATGGGGTTCATTTTGTCATAGAAATTATGGTTAGTACTGTAGAAAGAAAAATTAGGACATGTTTCAAGTGTGATCTCAAATATCTTCCTGTTATATTTCAACAGGAGCAGCCTGTCAGTTGATGCCTTTGTGTTCTACTGCAGCTTCCCAGAGTGTTCTAAAGAACAACTAGAGCGCTAACTGTCTTACTTATGACAAAATTATGGCACACCTGAAGCCATCTTGATTGGAATAAACTGGTAACTCTTAAAACATTTAATTTAAAAAGGAACAAAATGAGGGGGTTCATTTTGTCATAGAAATTATGGTTAGTGCTGTAGAAAGAAAAATTAGGACATGTTTTAAGTGAGATCTCAAATATCTTCCTGTTATATTTCAACAGGAGCAGCCTGTCAGTTGATGCCTTTGTGTTCTACTGCAGCTTCCCAGAGTGTTCTAAAGAACAACTAGAGCGCTAACAGTCTTACTTATGACAAAAGTATGGCACACCTGAAGCCATCTTTATTGGAATAAACTGGTAACACTTAAAACATTTAATTTAAAAAGGAACAAAATGAGGGGGTTCATTTTGCCATAGAAATTATAGTTAGTGCTGTAGAAAGAAAAATAAGTGCTAAAACACTACCCCCAGCACGACACCCTACACTACCCAAACATAACTGCACTACCCTAAACCCTAAAACACTACCACCAGCACGACTCCCTACACTACCCAAACACCACTGCACTACACTAAACCCTAAATATACCCCGAGCATGACCACCCACACTACACAAACACCACTGCGTTACCCTATACCCTAAAACACGACCCCCTACACTACACAAACACGACTGCACTACCCTAAACCCTAAAACACTACCCATAGCATGACCTTCTTCACTACACAAACACCACTGCACTGCCCTAAACCCTAAAACACTACCCCAGCACTACCCCCTACACTACCCAAACACCACTGCACTACCCTAAACCCTAAATCTACCCCCAGCACGACCCCTACACTACCCAAACACCACTGCACTACCCTAAACCATAAAACACTACCCCCAGCATGACCCTCTACACTACACAAACACCACTGCACTAACCTAAACCCTAAAACACTACCACCAGCATGACCCCCTACACTACTCAAACACCACTGCACTACCCTAAACCCTAAAACACTACCCCAGCACGACTCCCTACACTACCCATACACCACTGCACTACCCTAAACCCTAAAACACTACCACACGCACGACCCCCTACACTACTGCACTACCCTAAACCCTAAAACACTACCCCCAGCACGACCCCCTACACTACCCAAACACCACTGTACTACCCTAAACCCTAAAACACTACCCCCAGCACGACCCCCTACACCACCCAAACACCACTGCACTACCCTAAACCCTAGAAAAGAAACCCCCACCCCATGCCCAATCCCCCTTACCTCTCACTCCTCACGGTTCCTCTCTCCTCGTGGTTGCTGCTTCACGTCATCTTTGAGGGGCAGTGTACGTCGTTGTGAGGAAACAGAACAGCCTCTGTTTCCTTACAACGACATGGATCATCTACATAGTGGAACGCATGGTCATTTACCATACATACCTTTACAACAAAATTCGTTGTAAAGGCATGCGTGGTAAATGACCATGCGTTCTAAAAAAATGCGTAGTAATGACTTCGTGATGTACAACGCATGCGTGGTAATGCATGCATTGTAATGGTATCGCAAAGTAAAAAAGTCGCTGTAACGGCTGTTTACCGATCGAAGCTGGCCCCTGTTCTTCAGTGAGACGTTTATTTGATTAATTAGGAGGAAGGAATGTGTTTTTTTTACCGAAAAGTGCATTCCCGGCTGTTGTAGTGTGAAAGTGTCCATGTGGCCTGGTTTCACTTCCGGTGAGAGAGTGGAAGAGTCTGTTTGGATCTAAAAGAGTTCTGTTGTTGGACGGGGCCGGCGCGACATGTCATCAGAAAACATAGCTAATGGAAAGCGTCCTCCCTGAAGTGTGGAGCAGTGCCATGAGAGGTCAACGAGTGTGCGCCCCACTGCAGTATGACCGTACCGCGTGACCCATGTGCCGCCTCCAGGGTACGGGAGACAGAAGCGGCATCGCAGGTCCTCTTGTAGACCGTTGTAGCACTAATTCTACATTTTGGTACTAGGGCATTTTAACTTTGTTGTTCCTGCCAGATACAAAGAGAAGATCCTGTGTTATTCAGTGCCCTCGTTACCTTTTTTGTGGGTTGTGGTGCTTGTCACTTCGCTGCCCCGCCGGTGCACACGACTGGGCACCCCACCTCATGTGCCATCTGCAGGGCCTCTGCCCTCGGATCACTGGTTTTGGTTTCTGGAGTGGCAACATAAACAGTTGCTCCCAAAGGACTAGCCTGAACACTTAGGTGAATATCCCCTGCACCAGCATTCCACGGAAATTCTTTCCTAGCTCTCCCACGTCAATGAGCACGGCTCCGCTCGCGACACCGTATGACGTCATCGGAGCCATAAGAGGACCTCGTCAACGTGCTGACGTCAGTTCCACCCATTTTTTCCGTGCCACCGAGGCAAACAGGGGACCGAGACATTTTCAAATGTATACATAGTATAATAAATATATATATATTCACTGAAAAAACCATAGGTTTCAGGCACGTTATAGTTAGAAATTAGTATTTAAAAAATCTTAGAAATTCACTGAAAAAACCATAGGTTTCAGGCACGTTATAGTTAGAAATTAGCATTTAAAAAACCTTAGAAATTCACTGAAAAAACCATAGGTTTCAGGGGCGTTATAGTTAGTTGGACATTTCACTCGTACAAAACCATAGAAATTCCCCCGTTATAGTTAGTTCAGCTAACTATAACTCGCACGCCCGCAATGCACTGCTGATGACGTCATCTTGTGACTCGGTAACCGAATCACAAGAAAAGTGTAAAAAAAAGGTGAACAACAAGAAAAGGGGGCAGGGTAGAAACACCCTGACCCCCTAGGCCTGCTGAGGGGGTCCCCCAGGGCCCAAAAAAGCTTTTTTTTATTTTAAAAACGGCAGAATTTGCGCTGGGTGCGCGAATACTGCCGAGAAAATTTAAAAAAAATGAAGCGCGGACTCCTACGCTTTGTAATTGTTAATCCCCCAGGTGGGCCAGGTCCCGGGGGCAATCCCAAATTATATAGCGGGGACACGCGGGGGCCCCCGCAGCCCTGGAGACCGCCACCACCCCGGGGCTTCATTGATGATTTGCGGGGGCACCAGCCACCCGCAGCCCCGGGGACCACTGCCTCCCCGGGTCTCTCATTGTTTTAAATTACAATGTGTGTGGGGGGGCTCGAGCCCCCCACACACCCCGGGGACCACCACCTCCCAGGGGCTCTGACAATTAAAAATGGGGGGCACGTGGCCCCCCGCAGCCCCGGGGACCGCCACCTCGCCGGGGCTCAGATTTTTTTTTAAAGCATGTGTGTGGTGTGGCTTGAGGCCCCAACACGCCCCGGGGACCACCAACTCCCCGGGGCACTAAATATTCAAATTTGGGGGTCCGTTACGGACCCCCGGCCCCCGGGACCACCACCTCCCTGGGGCTTTAGAAATGAAGGGAGGGGGCCGTGCTGCCCCCCTCCTGGAGCCCTTGATGGCCCTGGGGATTGCCACCCCCCAGGGCTGGCTCCTGCAATGTCCGGGGGTACCCACCCCCGGGACATTGCCGTTTGCTATGGCAGGGCGGAAGCACGGCTCCCGCCCTGCCATAGCAAACTCTGCTTTGCTTGATTGAAGCGAGAGCAGGTAAACCTGCTCTCGCTTCAATCAAGCAAAGCAGGATTGCTGGGTGGTGCTGGTGGGGCGATGAGGTCCTCTTATGTCCTGAGGACCTCAGGACACAAGTGGACTTCATCCCCCGAGCAGCAGTGGGCCAAGAGGCGCATTTGCAGAGTGGTGTAAAAAGGGGGTGTGGCCTCAGTCCAACTCTGCAATCCAGCTGTGTGGCTCTTACTGGAGGTACCTGGTGGGCTAGTTGGTCCCCAGGGACCCTCAGTATTCAAGAGGACTTAAACCCCCAACTTAGAACATGCCAGGGGGTGCGTTTGCAGAGTGGTGGAGAAAGGGGGCGTGGCCTTTGTCCACCTCTCAGCAATCCCACTGTGTGGGGCTTACTGGAGGTAGTCTGCTTTGTTAACCCAGGTCACCAATAGCGTTGTTTCAACAATGAAACAGTCGCCGTAACTCCTGCATGTGCAGAACCTATCCCTTCGTGTTCTGCTAGAATTAAACCTAACCTACAATTCATGTTTGGAATTACTTTATCCCCCACTCCAGGAATCTGAGCAAATGGAATGTTATTGGCATATAACTTGTAAGAGTACTTGAGTGGAAACCTTTTTGGTACTGCTCTGCTATTTTTGCGGGTTGCATTAATAGCTACTATAATCTCACCGTCTCTTCTCGTTTTAGAATGAGTGATAGCAGCTACGGAAGCCGTGCGTACAGCCCCCTTTGGGGCTTCATCACCCAATGAATTCCCTTCAACGTGAACGCCATCACGCTGATGACTCAGTGTATGTATCACGTGAGCCCTCTGTAGTTTGGTTTTCAACTCCACTACCTGTTCCCATAGCATTTTATGCTTAATTGTGCCACCTTTTTCATCTTTGAACCCGTTTTGAACCCAGTACTGCAAATATTCATTGTATGACTGCACACAGTAAAAGGAATTGCACACAATTAGTGTGGGAAATTTCTCGATCCGTATTTGCCAGTGCTAGTATCAGCGCTTTCAACTCTGCCAACTGTGCTGTGCAGTCTCCTAGGGACTGCGTCTTTGAGCAACTTGGGTGGAACTTTCCATCCCGCATGTGACCTTTAACGATTGCACATGCTGCGCTATATTGTTGCTTACTCCCTATGGCCAGTTGAGCAGATCCGTCAGTGTAAGTGATATATTCATACTGATCTAGAGGCATTATTTCATTTGGTAGAGGATATTCTTGTTCATATTGCAGGAATGCCTGTGTTTTTAAATGTTGGTTGTACCTGTATTCTACATCTGTTGCAATACGATAATTAGCCCATTGTATCCATCTCGAATGTAAGGCTTTATCATTAGGAACGCTTGCCGGAGCAAGATGGCGGCTGAGTGAGTTGAGTCGGCCGTAGGTGTCTCCCAATGTGATGGTGAAATTAAACTAGGAGACATACGATGAGAGGTTAAAAAAAAATGTCGAACCCCCAAGCAGGAAGCTTAAGAGTAAGCGGCTGTGCCGAAACCGGCCGAACTTTACCTGACTTGCAGTGCTGGGTTGCGGTGCTGGTGGAGGTCGCGGAGCAGCTGATCGCCAGCTGTAGAGGCTTCGAGCGGGAACTGACCCAAATCCCGACGTGGTGCAGGGGATCCTCAACTTGTCCAGGAAGCATGGGTTCAAAAGCGAGCGCAAAAGGCAGAGGTGCAGCGCTCCATATCGGCCCCCAGGAATCCCCCCAAAGAAGCGCGGTGGAAACCGAGCCGGTTCCCGTCACAGCCCAGGGACGCAGACAGAGGATCAGAGAGGAGAATCCCTCTGACAGGAAGGGGAGGGGCGCTGGCGCACAGCCCCAGCCGCATTGCACCGTCGTCTCAGTCATCGAGTTGCTCAGAGGAGCAGGGAGCTGCTCCATAGCTCAAGGAGTGGAACAGGGGAGTGAGCAGACTGAGAATATCGGCGAAGTAAGTGAGCAGGTCCCAACGCCGGCCGGTAAGGATTCAGGGGATGTCGGGGAGGGGTCTGTGGAGGCCGAGACACTGGATAACCATATCCAAGGGCGGATGGAAGTTGAAAGTGGGAATTTGAACAATGAGCATCTACAGCAGGAGGAAGGGATGGGCCGAGATCAGGAAGTAGGGGTGGCAGTGCAGATTGAAGATCCTTCCGGCAATACAGATATTGAGGGAAAAGGCCAAGACACAGGGGTCCCCTTGAGAGGCCTGGAGGAAATAGGCCAGCCGGCGGCTCGGTCACGAGAAGAAAATCCTACCAAGAAACCTAAGACCTTTGGGGGGAAAAAGGGGCTCAAAATGGGCCTGACAGATCTATCGGGGACAGCTGAACGGAACCCCCCCATACAAGAGCCTAGGGGGAAGTTAAAACCCGAGGGTCTCTCTAGGATCCATAGAACCCCGCAGGATCGCAGGGAAAGAGATATCGACTCAGAGGCGAACGACTATTTTTCATTATCGGATGCCACATGGTCAGGCTTGGGGTCAGATTCTGGGCCCTACACAGAATCAAGTGAGGAGAGCGGCGCACTTGGCATGGGCACAGGAGGCAAGGGCACTATCGTAATGACACGGAAGACGCACTCCAGAGTGGGTAGAATCGATAACCAAAGGCAAAAAGATCTGAGATGGGATTACTCCCTTGGAGATCAATTGATGGGGGATAGCAATAAATCTCCCAGTGAAGAACTCTCTGTGGCACCCCCAACTCTGGAATCCATTCTGCAGTGTGTGGTAGCACACCGAGACGAATCTCGTTTGGAGAGTAAAAGATCTCAGAATGCTTCCCGTAAACTACAAGGGGCAATAAGGAAGGTCGCAAGAACCTGTAAGGATATAAGCGACCGGATGACTGAGATAGAGTCAAGAACGGCCTCTTTGGAGTCGGAGGTAGCAGGATCAAAGGGACAAGTAGAAGCCCATGAAGCACAACTCGTGGACATCCAGTGGAAGCTGGAAAAGAGTGAAAATCGTCAAAGGAGGAATAATTTGCGATTCCTGGGTATTCCGGAGGGAAAGGAGGGGTCGGATGCACGGTCATACATGGTCCAGATGCTGCAGAAATCCTTTCCAGAATTGGAAGGCTGGAACTGGCATCAGGAAATACAAAGGGCGCATCGAGTACCGTTTACTATCCGACTGCCAGTTCGCCCAGATGCTAAACCAAGGGCATTTCTGGTCTATTTTGGAAATTATTTATTGAGGCAAAATGTGTTTGAAAAGGCAAGACCAGAAGCACAACGTACTGTGGATGGGTTCTCATTCTTCACTAGACCAGACTTTTG
This sequence comes from Calotriton arnoldi, assembly GCA_963921515.1. Taxonomy (NCBI): domain Eukaryota; kingdom Metazoa; phylum Chordata; class Amphibia; order Caudata; family Salamandridae; genus Calotriton; species Calotriton arnoldi. The sequence goes on from CAWUFW010013223.1 coordinate 166,108, forward strand.
CAATATTACCGTGGAACGACGTTGGCGTCTGCGTCAGATGATTAAGTATTTTCAGGACAAAGGCGCACAGGCCTTTCTTCTAAACCCGGCCCGACTAAAAATAATTTGGAATGATCAAATTAGATTCTTCACATCGGAGATCAAGGCGAAGGAGTTTTTAGACGCAGGGGGGAGATGACTTTTCTTTCTGATGGGGCCTTCTTTTTTCTTTCCTCTTTCCCGTCAAGTGTGTCTAAGGCATAGAAATTACCCAAAGGGGTTCAAGAGGATTCTAGATTAGATTAGATAGGGCTCTAAGAATATAGCGATAAGTAGCTGTTTTTTTTTTTTTTTTACATTTTGGGTGTCCTTTTTTTGTATCTTTTCCCTTTCTTTTGAGTGAGGTAACATCAAGGGCTGAGGGGGTTCACAGGGGGCACACATATGCATCACACATACGTATTACACATACGTCACCATCGGGAGGGTATCACTGTTCATCAACCACAGACCTAGGTAGGTCTGTTGCTTCATAAAGCAGGGAGGAGGGTGGGGGGGCGAGAGGGAGGGGGGAGGAGGGGAGGAGAGGGAGGGGGCAAAAAATTTAGAAAAAGCAGAGGTATGCTGTAGTCGGATTGACACTAAGATGAAGGAATGGTTCAAGGGGCAACCCAGGTATCAAACAAACTATAGAGATGGGTAGGCTGAGTATTTGTTCATTAAATATTGGGGGCTTGAATGACAGGGGTAAGAGAGATAGGTCAGCAGAGGTGTTACGAACATTGGGTGCTGATATCATATGTCACCATGGCAAAAGAGAGGGCTTAATGTTATCCCAGGGTACACCCAGGTAATTAGTTCATTACAGACTACCAAGACTAGAGGAGTCGCAATACATATCTCTAATCGGATGCCACCAATTGAGCAAACTCTATCGGATAAATGGGGAAGGTGGGCGATTGCTTCATTATCTAGTGAAATAACATTATGTACGATCTATGGGTCAAATTTTGATGACCCAGACTTTGCTGTCAGAGCTAGAGCTTGAACTAGATTCCTGGCCATCCCAGCTTATAATTTGTGGTGATTTTAATATCCATTTAGAAACACATGACCCCCCTTGGGGAGGGTATCAGGGGAGGAAGCCACAAGTTTTTAAAACTTTAAAAGCTCTAGTGGACAGTCATGGATTAGTGGATATGTGGGCTTACAAAAAAAACTGGGGACACAGGGTATACCTATTTTTTATGCCCACATAGGAAGTATGTCAGACTCGACTATTTTTTTGTCTCCGCCTCTCTTAAAGAGGGAGCTAACATAAGGAAATTACCTAAGGTCCTGTCGGATCACAACCCACTGATGTTGGAAATTGAGGCTCAGGGGCACGAGAGATCTTTCACAAAATGGTCTTTTGATAGAAAACTTTTGGCTACTGAGGGATTTATAGAACACATTAGGGGGTGGACTAGGCAATTTTATGATATGAACAGATTCAGCACATCGAGAGAAATTGTTTGGGACGCGTTCAAAGCTGGGCTTAGGGGGGAGATCATTAGCTACGTGGGGCATCATAGGAAGGAACAGAGAGAGGTAATACAGCAACTTACGGTGGAGCTTTCTAAATATGAGGAAGAGCATATGGCAGCTATTGGCAGAAGGCAGGAGGAATTACAAAATCAATTAGAATTAAAATGTATAAGTACTAAGGCAAAAATTAACGGAATTTACAACAAAACAATTGCTGAAATATTCCAAACTCGGGCCAGGGATAATTATGAATATGGGGAGATGACAGGGAAACATTTGGCACTCTGATTGAAACAGAGAGCGGCAGCAAATAATATTTCAAGATTAAAGAGGAAGGATGGTAAAATCGTGACAGAGCCCCAAGATATTGTAAAAACATTCGCTGAATTTTACGAGGACTTGTATAGCTCCAGGGACAACTTGTTAACAACAGTAGGTATGGGAACCAATATCATGCCCCCAATTATCCAAGAATTGGAAGAAGACATTTCATTGAATGAGGTTATTGAGGCACTTCAGGCAACGGCGTATGGTAAGGCAGCCAGCCCAGATGGGATCCCAAAGGAGATCTATAAAGCTCTACAGATGGAGCTGGCTCCCCTGTTGCTAGACCTGTTCCTGGCAGTGCAGCAGAAGGGGAGTCCGCCCCAATCCTGGCAGGAGACTAACATTGTCATCGTTCTGAAAAAGGGAAAACCTGCTGAGGATCCAGCCTCGTATAGACCTATCTCCTTGATAAATGCTGACGAGAAACTTTATTCCAAAATTATAGCGCTTAGATTAGCAAAAATAATCGCCTCTTTGGTTAGTCCATGGCAGCATGGTTTTATTCCCGGCAGAGGAACGACGGACCATGTCCGACGTGTAATATCATTATTCGACATAGTGGAAGCTACAGGGGAGCAGATGTCCCTAATATTACTGAACGCACAAAAAGCTTTTGATCAGGTCGAGTGGGCATACCTGTGGCATATTTAAGATCAAATGGCTTTGGCCCTCGCATATTGACTGCTCTAAGGGCAATGTATGTACAATCTTATACAAAAATACAGCTGATGGGGAGGGAATCGGAAAGGATCAAGATTGCACGTGGCACAAGACAGGGCTGCCCATGCTCCCCCATCATTTTCGCGCTCTATATTGACCCTTTAATCAGATCAATGTTAAACGATGAGGCTATTAAACCGGTAGTGGTCAGGGGATATAACACCAAAGTGTTAGCCTACGCTGATGATATTGCAAAAACAACAGTTGATGGACAGAATGCAGAACAATGTCATACATTCACCCCAGTACAGAGATCTGGGCCTAAATCCCCGACCCACTGGAAGCCTTAGGAAGGATCGAAGTCCTGGCGTCTGAATTTGGGCGGCAGTCGGGGTATGGTTTAAACGCCAATAAAACTAAGATCGTCTGCTCCAAATCCACTCCGTATCAAGATCCACGGATGTCGGAGGTACCTACATACTTAGGGATAAACATAGCTGCGGAGGTTGGGACTATCTGGGATATCAACTCGGCGCCTCTTATAAAGAAGATAGGTGATGACCTAAAAAGAATGGACAATTTACACCTTTCCATTATAGGAAGAGGAAACGTCCTAAAGATGACAATGTTTCCCAATTTTTTTTATTTATTTAGATGTATACCGCTGGAACCATCAAATGTGTTTTTTTTTTTAAATAGAAGGGATTTTTTCACAATTTATTTGGGGGTATAAAAAGATTAGGAGATCATTGAAGTTGATGACTTTACCACAAAATCGAGGGGGATTGGCTGTCCCTCACATGTTATATTACTACTGGGCTATAACACTGCAGCAAATTACCAGTCTTTTTAAACCTAAAATATGGTACGATTCAACGCTGGGAGATCAAGATAGGGAGACTCCCCCCTCTATATACGAGCTTGCCATAGGGGATGCAGCACCAGGAATTTTACTGAGGCAGTTGAAGGGGAGTTATTATAAGAAAACGCACTTCAAATCCCTGAGAGCAGCCTGGAACGTATGGAGAAAAGTTAGTAAGTTTATGAAAATCCCAAAGGTCCAGAGATATTTACTGTTATGGCGATCGTCAATCTTTCCGTCTTCACTTAACGATATAATAGGTAGAATCTGGGAACAGGCTGGAATAAATAATATAGGAGACATTTTTAATCAGAATGGGGTAATGTCATTCGGAGAACTCCAGGAACAATTTGGGGTAGACACTAGGACACTTTTTAAGTATATACAAATCAGGGAGACAATCAAACCAGTTGTGTTGCAGCTCACTAGTTTGGCTATAATTCCACTGTTAGAATGTTTAGTGTATAGGCAGCCCCATGTCAAAGATCTGTATTCTATATTGATGAATGCTAATCAAGATGATATAGCCAGGTCAGAAAGCTCATGGGCCGTGAAGCTTGGGAATCAGGATGTGGATATGTGTAGATCTTTAAACTTGTCTAAAAGGATATTTCTATCTGCTAACCTCAAAGCCCAACATTTTAAAACAGTATATAGACTATATTTTACGCCGGCAAAACTGTTCGCTTGGGGGAAAAGGGAAACCAACTGCTTCCCAAGATGCGGACAAGGTCCGGCTGATATGGTTCACATGTTTTCCGGTTGCAGCAAACTGATTGTTTTGAAACAGGGGATTGAAACCTTCTTGAATCAATTCACAGGGCGGCCAGTCCCATTAACTTCAACAATGGTGCTACTTGGCTTTGATGAAAGCTTGCAGATGGAATTGACCCAAGTATATTTCTGTTTTATGGTAACGGCCATTCTTCGTATAATGATCGCAACAAAATGGAAAGATGTAGACCCGCCGACATTTCAGGAGTGGTATGCTAGACTCTATCATGTGTACAATCTGGAGAAGGCATTGTATAAATGTAAAGGGAGGAGAGCGAAGAAAAGGGGTCGCCAAGTATGGGGGCTTCTGATGGAGTAAGATGGGAATTAGGAAAATAGAACTAATAAGCTTAGCTGAAAGGTGTTTTCGTTTTTAGTTAGCCTTGTGTATATCTCCGTCTTCAAACATTCATTTTTCTTTTTTTGTTTTCTTTTCTTGCCTCCCTTCCCTGTGTATAATAGGTAGGATAAACTGACAGGAAGCAAATTATGGCTGAATAATTATATATGAATGTATGTATAGATGGAAAACCGATGAATTGCACCTGGTCATTATGTGTTGGGTTTCGGGTTAATTGAATGTACTGCTTTTCTGAATTGAAAAATAAATAAAAAAATTAAAAAAAGGAACGCTTGCCTTTGTCGCAGCCTTTAAGGCTGGAACCGGAGTTACTACTATTAGTCGTTTCCCTGAGCCAGTGCTCTTTCTCTCACTACAGCAGTCTTGACTGCTGTTGAGACTGCTGTTAGAATTTGTTCTGTAGATGCGAAGCGCATTTCAGCATTTGTGTACAAATGTGATTTGTATGCAATTGGTACTGTTTCACCTTCATTATATGTTAGATAGTGTACCCAGATTGACCCGCAACTATACGGATCACCAGGTTGCATACGTTTACGCGTGTCTGTAAGTGTTTGGAAGCTATCATATCAGCTTGTAAGGAACGAAGTGTATCTGTATGTTCCTGTGTCCATTGTTTTACTGAAAAATCAGGTTTCATTAAATCGTAGAAAGGTTTCACTCTTTCTGTGTAATCCAAAATGTACATTCTACCAAAATTTTGGAATCCCAGTATTGTAATTTTTTTAAATGATTTTGGAGGTTGGAGCAGCGCGCATTTTTCAAAAAAATTGGCTGACAGGCTTTTTCGTTCACTTGAAAGCTCATATCCTAAAAACAGGACATTGAGGTGGGCAATGTTTGATTTTTTAAAGTTGAATTTGTAGCCCTCAGATGCAAATCCCAAAATGATGGTATTCACCCTGTTCAAGTGTTCCTCTAGGTCATCGTCCATCAGATAAATATCATCCACATATTACAATGCCTCTTCGTTTAAATTTTGAAGTAACTCAGTTACTCTGGCCGAAAACAACCCAGGGCTGTTCTTATACCCCTGGGGGAGTCGACAAAATTGACCCTGGGTCCCTAGCGCTGAGAAGGCTGTCATATATCTGCTTTCAGGCACTATATTTTGGCAGAAAAATCCATTTGAGATATCAAGTGTTGGTTTATATTTTTTCCGCACAATGTTATTCATTAATGCGGCACTGTGTGCATTGCAAATGTCTTAGTGCAAGTGTTTAAATGTCTATAATCTAAAACTAGACGATATGAATTGTCAGGTTTCATGACAGGAAACAAAGGATTGTTCATTTGAGAGGTGCAAGTTTCAATCACCCTTTGGTATTCAAGTTGATCTAAGATCTCCCTGACCTGTTTTTTAGCTTCTTGCTTTATTGGATACTGCCTTGTTGCAGGGATTCTGCACATACACAGAACAATGCGTTGAAAAACAGGACCTCAGTGAATAGGAGTGAAGCAAACTACCACATTAGTACTCAGAATCCCAAACCCACTAGCTATAGTGTCTCATTTGTTCTCCTCCAAATATCATGAAGCTACAAATTATTTGACAACTCAGAACACAACACTCCAGACTCTCTCAGGAATCGCGGGAGCAAGACGTTCTCTTTTTGCACACTCCCTCATACTTGTCCACAATAGAAGAAGAAGAAGAAAACAGGATTTCTAAAGCGCCTGGTTACCCATAGGCATCCCAGCGTTAATGTCTGCTAACACACTAAGCTGTGACCCATTCATTTAGGGAAAAGTAGTGTTTTAATCTGTCTCTGGAAAATGAGGTAGTTAGGTTGAGCACGGATCTGCAAAGGCAGACTGTTCCAGATTTTAGTCACATTATGAGAAAAGAGGCGGCCCCCACTTCGTGCTCTCTTTATTCTTGGTGTTGACAGTAAAAATGTAGTTTCCGACCTTAGGGCTCTGTTTGGGCGGTACGGAGGGATAAGGGACTGAATAGCCAAGGATCCCTTACCTGCAAGTGCCCTATGGGCTATTCATAATACCTTCAACTGAATGCGCTCACGGATGGGGAGCCAATGTAGAGATGCCAAAGCTGGATTAGCTGAAGAACGCTTTGGGATGTTCATGAGCATACGCGCAGCGCAGTTTTGAACAACTTGTAACTTTCGTATCGAAGAGCAAGGAGCTCCAAGATAAAGTGCATTAGCATAGTCAAGACGGGACAGGATGAGAGCCTGAACTAGGACTCTTCTTGCTGGAAAAGGGAGTAGTGGGAGCACTTTACGGACCATTCGTAGAATCCCAAAGCAGCTTGCAGCTACTTTTTGCCCTTGCTCTTTAAAATCAAGGTTCCGGTCGAGCCAAACACCCAGACTTTTGATTTGGTCTTTAGGGGAGGGGGCAGGACCAAAAGAGCTAGGCCATAGTAGCCCAAGATTTGTCTTTTCTTTATTCCCTAGGAGCATTAGACAATAAGAATTGTCAGAGTCACTGAAATAGTTCAAAATGTTTATTTTAACTATTGTGCTCTACAATACAGTATACGAGCCACTACCAGCAGCAAAATGCATAAACTCAGCACAGTTAGCATTGTTACAATTCCATAGAATACAAAGGGAGTAGTCATTAAATAAAGACTGTGGAATAAGGGCCCTTAGGCCTAACCACCCTCCCCTTAGTAAGAAGAAGTTTATTTTATATAAAGGAAGATCTCTGGGCTTTGACAGCAGACCCCATACCTTAAAGCCTGGATGTAAGGTTTACATTATAAGAACAACGGTGCTCTTCTCCATGGAACGGCTTTCTCCAAGTGTGTTAAAACAACATGCAACAACGTAATATCAAAGCACAAGTCTTCAGTACTGCAGCTGTGTGTAGCATGTTATGTTTAGGTGCTAGGGACTGACCAGAACAGAATAACAAGGGGCATTGTTTATCGACCTTACACATCATCTTCAGACTAAACTCCAGGGAAGGCAGAGAACGCGAGAAGCAACCCGTTCCCATGTGAAAGGCACAAACAAAGTCTTGCAAAAACAAAGTCATGTAGTAGCGTGCGCAAAAGCAGCATCATGGCAGCGAAGCTCATGTCAACCCAGCAATGTCGACAATGTGCCTATAAACCATATAACACCCTCCCCTTGGTAAGGTCATAGGACATAGACAATGGACCAAAACAGAGTCCACCAGTCAAGCAGAGTTCAAAGCGTTTGTAAAAGCCAAAATTGGAAAAATGTGAAATTTCAGAACAAAAAAAAAATTCAATATTGTAAATGTGACGTATTGAATGCGAGCACCCTCCAGGACAACAAAGCTATTATCAAGATGTTATAATGACGGAGGTGTTCAATCCATCAAGGTGTATGAGCCGAGGAATGTCATTCCCTCCAAAAGATCATCCATATCGTTGGTAAAAAAGAGGGATGCCATCCAATTAAGTAAGTCGAAGGAACACACGTGCTCCTCATAATCAGAAGCCTTTAAAAGCAGAAGCTGGCAACTTGCGTGATATGCGATGAAACTCTGATGCAGGACATTCTGCGCAGCCGCACAGACATCCCATTCAGCCAATACTTCAAGTGCTGCTGCACGTGCCATACGGCCATCCCCACAACAAGCCTGGTCATGAGCCTCTAAGGGACCCATCAACTGGTTAAAATCTGAGACTGGACGGGACGTATTGGAGAGGCAGATATCCATTGCCCAATAGAAGGGGCATCGCCGACAGTAAAACACTGGTTGCACGCAAGTGAAATAGGCAAAGCGAAAGGTAAATCCATAACTGACGCCAAGCATGGCTAATGGCAAGCATCAAAAACCTGTTACATTCGATCACGGTACAGCTGCAACTGGCCTGGTCTGTGCAGTACCACAAGATGAGCAGCCATTGTGCAGCAGGAACAGGAGAATCTGGATTCCAGCGCCTAAAGCCAAAATTAAGGGGAACCCTCCGAAGACTCTGGAAAAAATAGAATGAATAAAACTTGGGATTACTCCAAATATAGTCTGAAAAGAAGTCACAAGGCCAGATCCCACAGATTTAAAAAAATGTGCAAGGCCTGTGGTGTCAGACGCATTAAATATTTGGTTTATAAGCTCCCCAAAATGTTGTGGGAGGTTGGTGTTCAGAAGGGACTGTATCTCTCCAGAAGTGCTAGCCACCTGTAACTGGAAGGTCTCGCGGGTGGAAGTGAGGGCCACCTCCTGTTGGAATAATAGCGCTTTGAGCCTGCTCAATTTGTTGAAATCTGTTTTCAAAGTCGGAATGGAAGGCCAAATTGAACTATCTAGACTCCCATGTGGGGGTGGAAAAAGTACATTGCTACAAGTTACGTGCTGGGAAACCGTTACTAAATACGGGACTCCTGCCCGTAAACCACAGCAGTCTTGGTTATTCAAAATAAGATAACTGCCATTTGTAAGCAAGGTGAAAGCGGGAATTATTGACAGTACTGGGGAACCTTTAAAAAACAAGCCAGATTGGGCGCCGACACATTACAAGCGCCATGCAATTTAACGTGTTTACAAACAAGGGAATGTCCTACTGTGGAATCGGAGTCCTCCCCGGTAAGGAAAACTTTCTTACCCTCCCTCAGACATCTGTAATTGTAAGGCAGGGACCACAACTCGTGTAGGAATGCACTACCCAGTGGTTCAAAGCGGCCAATTGGAAAATGTTGCATGCATGATTTAAATTGAAATCGTGAAAAAGGGAGAGAGATTACCCCATGAATTAACCAAACAGCAGAGTCAGTTTCCGCTACTGAGAACGGCAAGGGTTCTAATTGTTCAATATGCAATAGTGTATATCCAGCATCTTTCATGGACATAAATCTCTGTTTATCAGTTAGATTAAACAGCAAAAATGAAGCAGTGGAATTTAAGTAATCCCAGGGCACTTTTCCCATTTTAAGAGTCTGCAATGTCCAAGCAAATTGCATAACAGACCTTAACTGGTTTTGACCATGATATAACACAGATACATCACTTTGCACAATATCAATAATAGATGAAACAATATTATCACACGTATAAATGCGTGAGGAAAGTGTGTTTATGCTATTGTCAACTACAGCAAGGACATTTTCTAAATTGGCCTGATGAATTTGGCGCAGACGAAATGTAGCTTCCATCTGTGAAAGTTTCCAAAATTCATTGTATGCTTCATAGATAAACCTCTTAGACCTAGGATTCCTAGGGCCGAGGATGAAATCAGCAAAATCGATGTCATCCGACAATAGTGTTAGGTGTTGTTTCATAGATGCTAAGGTGGAATGTTCTAACCATTGTTGGCATAATTTACCCACTGAGTATGTAGTGACCGAATGTGTTAAGTGATAACGGGGATCAGGTCTAGACTGAATGTAACCAGGTGTATCATTATAGAAACGCAATTGTCATGCATTTGTATTTGTTTGCCACACTAGCCACCCGGAAGAATCAATCCCAGAGACATTGAAAGTCTTATTTCGAAACAAAGCTTGTATTGTTGAAATGGTAAAATTTGTGTGGGTGCACCAATGGTATTATTCCGCTAAGGTTGGAATGGATGGAGTATTTACATTTTTGGCAGTAGCCAGGCCAAAACAAGTGGTCTGGTACATCGTATCATTCAAAAATAACAGTTGAGCTGGGATCAGGCGGCCACGTTGCAAAGCCTCAGATCCCTGAACCTGCCAAGGCTTTGTGCCCCAGATAGATTTTAAATCACCGGTATCTTTCCAGTGATTATAGACCTGTGTAGCCAATTTAGTTCGAAACGAATTGGCGTAAGTCAATTTAGTATGTGTCAGCATAAATTTGGATTGTGAAGACGACTGAAGTTTAAAAAAATAGTATGCCGGGTTAGATACGTCATAATCAGTAAAATATGTAAATTTACCTCGAAGAGTTTTTGAACTCCCTTTAACGGGAGTAGGACAATGTTCCCATTGAGTGCAATTAAGAACGGGATGTGGGGTGCTAGTTTTGTGCAAAAAATGGTGCCCATAATGTTGATAGCAAAATAAATCCCCATAATTGGCAGAATTTAAATACAAATCTTCAGCGTCAAAAGCAGCATAATATTTTAAATCCGAAAACAATGCATGCACTGCTTGCACATCCCAATCATCAGAATGTATGTCCCGTGTAATCACATCTCCTAAAGAGACGCGAAATATGTAAGGTACCCTGAGAACCTCAGTCCGACCGTGGATTTCGAAGGCTACTTTGTCCCAAACGATGCCATCTGGAACTCGGAATGCTGATATGTTAACTAGTGTCTGATCACGTTTCATGATACGGGATGATGTGTGAGGGGCCAGAATTCCATTGACCAACTTCACAGCAGAGCGTTCAGGTAAGTAATGATCATGGATGAGCAAAAAGAACACTGTCACGAATCTAATTGACATGAAGAGAAAAATTTGTATTAGTACCAACCAAATGTAGGTCCAAGGAGGGACCAGGTAAGTCTTTTTGAACCAAGAGAGGAAAATACTTAATTTAGTCGGTGGATCTGACAAGCTGGATGTCGAAGCAGACGAGCCGGAACAGCGGCTGGCATGATCTCCACTGTAGCCACTTGTAGGTCTATTAATCAGAGGTGGAAGTTCCGAGTCCACCAGATGTTCTTGTGGACTGTTCGGGACTTGACTCACGGACTCATCAGGATGGTAAATATACTTGACATCCACAGTGGAAGAGAGAGGTCGGTTGGGTGAAATATCAATTACAGTGTCCATCACTTTCCTAGCCACACGCGGAGCATTAAAAGATGATGAAGTCAGTGGACCCAATGAAATTGCGGTACATGAAACTGTAGGTGTGACGCTATTTAGAATCGGCCACATGGTGTAACTTGACATTGTCCACTGAAATGTATCTGTTGTCTTTGTGACCAGGTAATGATGGTAAAATTACTGTACGAGTACCCTTCAGTCCAAGCACTGGAACCGGTGCACGATAAGAGGGACCAAATTCTTTTTTGTTTTCCAACTTTTCTCGTACCAGATTTCCGATTTTTGGAAGCCAACCGGCAACTGGAATCAGTAGTGCTAAATAAGTGGAAGAAGGTAAATGTTCAGTTGCATAGCTGTCATGTGTCTTTTGAAGATCCTGTAACACAGTAGAATGATTATCTACGTCAAAGATTGCGGCAGCCTCCACAGCGTCTAGACCATCAAGGTCTGGCACAAACATTTTAATGCCAAAGAGCATTTCGTATGGGGTCCGCCCACCCAGAGATCTTCTTGGGAGATTATTAAGTGCACGTTGAACCCCATACAAGTGGGCCAGACAGTTCCTGCAAGTACCTAAGACTCTAGCTGTCAAGGATTGCTTTAAGTCACGGTTCATTTGCTCCACAATTGAATTGCCCTCAGGCCTATATGGAGATGAAAATTGCACCAGCACCCCCATGGACTTCATCGCATCCTTGTACACCTTAGAGGCGAATGCTGGACCTTGGTCTGAATGGAAGGTGCCACAGGCAAACATCCCGACAAAGACACACAAATCTCTGATGACATTTCGAGCGTCAGCACTGCGTTGTGGCCAAACCCAAAGGAATCTAGTGCACGAATCGACTGCAACAAATGTGTATTTATACGCAGTATCAGAAGAGAGTGGACCGCAGTGATCAAGATAAATACAGCCAAAAGGTTGATTAGAAATACACAGCTGTGTTTGCGGCGGGCGTGTGACCGTAGAAGGCTTGATTTGTTGACAAATGTCACAAGAAAGAACATAATTACGGGTCTGTTTATATAAACCACACCACCAATAACGTTGCCGACACCACAACATGTGCAGAAGCCGTGCCCTCGTGTGCGGCTTTGATCAAAGTGGGTCTGCGGTCCAAGTTGGGAATCATCTAATCCCCAACTGAAGGAATCAAAGCATAAGGAACCTGATCAGCAGTTATATGATAAGAATATTTCAAAGGGAAACCATGAGGATGAATAGTTCCATCCCTTGTTGCAGCTATAGCTGCTAAAATATAATTAACTATTTTAGTCATGGATCTTGTAACTGTTGCTAAGGAACACGTGGCTACTGCAAACTTGGCCGCTTCACCAGCCAACGAATTACCAAGAGCTGTGCTCCCGCACACTGATGGCCAAGAGTATGTATAACATATGTGAGGGGCAGACGTTGCTTAAGATCTGCCACTTGAACCCAAAGCATTTTATGCTTGATGCGCTGCCCTTAGAATCTCTATAGTCATTCCGAGACCAAAAGAATAAGTTGTCATTAAAAGACTGGACACAGTAATAGGAATCAAACACAATAAGAGTATTCACATTTGGATCAGCAAACTCGAGAGCAAGAACAAGAGCACGCAGCTCCGCCAATTGCGCCGTACAGTCTCCAAGTGCCTGAGTGTGCACAATGGAACACTTAAACGCTCCATTCACTACTGAGCCGGCAACAATTGCGCAAGCTGCTGAATAAGCTTGTTTGGAACCGACGGCCGGTTGAGCCGAGCCATCGGTATAGATGATACATTTGTATTCATCCAAAGGAAGCATGGACAAAGAAGGAGGATGAACATGTTCATACTGTAAGAACTCCTGTGTCTGAAGAGAAGGATCAAAGATAAACGTGACATCAGCTGATGTCAACGATGCAGCCCATTGTATCCAACGTGGATGTAAAGCCTTAGAGTTTGGCACACTTGCCTTAGTCACGGCTTCCAAAGCAGGAAGTGGCGTGACCATAAGAATGCATTTGCCTTGAGCCAGAGAGCGTTCCTTCAGGATCGCCATCTGTACTGCTGTCAAGATTTTTTCAATATTAGAAAATCGCATTTCAGCTGAAATGTATAAATGTGATTTGTAAGCAATAGGTACTGTGTCACCCTCATTGAACGTTAAATATGTGAAACCCACTGTTCCTGGCATGATACGAATAACCAGGTTTGTGGTGTTGTCACGCGTCAACAAGTAGTTAGTCGCAAGCAAGTCGGACTGTAAAGAATGTAGTACAGAGGTATGTTCCGGAAGCCAGCTGGCAGAAGAGAAGGTTGGTTGTATCAACGCATAAAGCGGTTTGATACGCTGGGCATAATCGGAAATGTAAGTTCTCCCAAAGTTAAAAAAACTCAGCAAACACTGAAGTTTCTTCAGCGTATTAGGTGGTTGCAAATGTGCACATTTCTCTAGGAAATGGGGGGCTAACCCCTTTCCTTCATTATTGAGCTCATAGCCCAAAAAGATCACTGCCAAATGGGCGATATGGGACTTTGCAAAATTAAATTTGTATCCATAGTCGGCAAAGGACAAAATAATATTGTCGTCATCAACATACGAGAACGCATCTGGATCTATGTCATGTAACAGTGACACGACACGTGCTGCAAATGCCCCGGGGCTATACTTATACCCCATGGGCAAGCGCGTACATTTTTTCTGATTCCCGACAGCGGTGAATGCTGTCAAGTCACGACTCTCAAGTGCGAAATTATGACGGTAGAAACCATTGGAAATATCCAGGGTAGTTTTGTATTTTTTACGAACAAGGCTGTTCACCAGCACTGAGCTGTGAGTGTTTTGCACTGCAAATGTGCGACAATGACTATTTAAGTTTCGGTAATCCAATACAAACCGATATGAACCATCAGGCTTTGTTGCGGTAAAGAGTGGATTATTCATTGGTGATATACATGGTTCAATAACACCCTAATACTCTAACTGAGTTAGAATGTCACAAACGTGAGAATTCGCCTCAAGCCTGATTGGATATTGTGGTTGTAGCTGTGGCATAGAACGTAAGGGAATTTCATGAGCCGGTGAATCAACATCCCAACCCACCTGATTACGATACTCTGCCGGGGCCAGGGCCGCAGCCCACCCTGAAGCCAAAGTCTGGGCATGCTCTTCAGGGACATAATGTGAAAAACTCAGAAGTATCACGTCTTCCCCCTTAGGAGCTGCCAACACAAAGGGTGGAGGCCAATCTGCATCCACCAACAGAATGTCATATGAGGACGTTAAGTTCTCCCAGAACACCGCCTTGACTAGACGTGGCATATCACCTTCAATTTGAAAAATAACATTATAAAGTCTATCCGGGGGGGCACCCGGGTGTCAGCTGTCTCTACCGTAATGAATGTATCAGTTGCTGTCACCTCCAGACAGGGACGCAGATCCTCCCGCACTATGGTAACCTCTGCTGCGCTATCGAGCAGAGTCGCTGCCCATGTCCAATACAGGAGTCGCGTTCTCACCGTCTGAGGCATATCTCGCTGTTAAAGCGGCAACCTTTTTCTTCTGAAATGGGGGTCAAAAACGAGGTAGATCCTCTTGTTTTCCTTTGCCTTCAAGCTGTTGAGGCTGATCACATCCCTGTGGCACAGGTTGACTTTTGCCACGATCCTGGCGCCCTCCTCCTCCGACTTGAGAGCCAGATGAGTCCTGTGAAGAACAAGGAGAATGCTGATCAGGGACTTGAAATCTATCAGGAGTCTTAATTTTTGCACGGTCGCGCAAGTCATAAGTATGCTCAGAAGACTCAGGTGTCGGTGAACCAGCATGCGAACCTTGCTTCTGCTGTTGCTGCCCCTGTTTTTTATTTTTCCAGTTCTTTTTAGAAAAGAATGGATGCCCATCTTTATCAGTTTGGGCCTTTTGTTGTGTTTGAGTATGCGTTTGAGTAAAAGGCTTAACTCTCAGACTATTGCGTCCAATGGTTTTATAAGCCTTTGCAATAATCTTTGGCAATTTGCATGGTTTGTCTACATCAGGGACAGCCTCCAAGCGATTTGCCACTTGAAAGGTTAACGCATCGCCCTTGACATTTGCAAGGATCATATCAGCAACCACATCGAACACCCCCACCAGTCTCATTCCCAACTCTACAGCCGCCTCAGCTCTGTGTTCATCTTGAACATGTTTAATCACGAAAGGGAGTACGGTCATGGAAGGAGTGCCGAAACACTTAGAATATACCGCTGCAAACACCTTACCCCAGGTGTTACAATCAGCTAACTCGGGAAGTAAGTCTTTAGGCAAACTAATAGTCGGTTTCGGTTCAGCAGCTTTATTCAGTATGTGTGACAACCAGAAAAGCAACAAATATATATATACAAAAATTAAGTCCAATTACACAGAAATATTCTCATTAATTAGTCACATTAAAATCAGTTAAAATTCAGTTACAAATCATGATACTTTTTCTCACATAAGTTGATTTCAAAATAAATGTTGCAACATAAAAACATATCTCGGGGTCTTTTAATGCAATTAATAAGTTCATAGCAGCATTAGTTGTTCTTACAGTATATATTTTAAGCAATGGTTTTAAATAAGCGAGTTTAAGATGCAAATAAAAATCACAGAAAAGTAGAAAGTGCATGGTGCTCTGTTTAGAATACTCATCACATGGGCATAATATTATAGGCCGTGTTTTCATTTCAGGGAACGCAACTAGGTGATGAGCAATTCCCAGTCTCAGCCTTGTTAGTACAAAACAATGCGAAGGCTTTGTAACTAAAGACAAATAACTTTGAAAGCCATCGGTATCTACAATTGTTTGGTAAAACAGGTATGTAGTTTGCTTCCCAACAGTTCTCATACGGATCTCATTTTTATGTGCCAGGAATGTACCCTTTATTTCCTGCTTTGACAGGCCTGTCACATAAGTTGGGTTTTCCCGGATCTTAATCCTAAATAGATCGTTATGTACATCTGTGATATATTTTAGCCAAGGAATAGATGAACCATTGTCCAGTTGCAGGCAATCCCGGATAATTGTTTGGGTAAATTTTGTCTAATCCTTGGCCCAGATGGATCTCCAGAGCATTAAAGGTCGCATAGCAATCAAATCTGACAAATATATTATTCCCACTTCTCGGTGTACTATCTCGGAGGACGCGGACGCTGGCCGGCATAAGAGATGTTTTAGGAAAGAATTTTCCTCTATTTGCAATGCCTGGCTAGTATTATGGCCCCATATAATGCAATTGAAGTGCATCTAGCTTTATAGATATCTATCATGTCCTTAATACGGCGGTCTCCCAATTTGGATGCAAATCGGAAGACCCCATGCACACTCTTTAGTATCTTCGCTCGGACATTAGATAGTTCATATGACCAGTTACCCTTACCTGAGAAAGTTATCGCCAAATAGCAGAAATTGTTGACGGTTTCCACACTCGTACTATCTATAAAAAATGTTTTAGGTTTCCTGGGTTTTAAGCCACATGCCATATCAAATGTTTTTGCTTTGTTGATTAACAACTTCCTTCTAGTGATAAAATTTGCGAACTTGTCTATTAGTCGCTGCAAGCTGACCGGAGTTCTAGATAAAAGCACAGCATCATCTGCGTAAAGCAGAACCGATACGGCCTGACCTGCAGCTTGGGGTGCGTCCGCCTGCACTAACTTAAGGGCTGTGTCAACTTCATTTATAAATAAAGTAAAAAGCAATGGTGCTAAGACACAGCCTTGACGGATGCCTCGTTTAACCCTAAAATTTGGTGTACACTCACCCCGATGACCATACCAGACTCTGGTTGTTAATCTCTCGTACAACCTTGCGAGGAAATAGATTATAGGCTCTGGAGCACCAAGGTTAAGTAGAACTGGCCAAAGAATGGCATGGTCAACAAGGTCAAAAGCACTGCTGAGGTCTGCAAAACATAAATATAGACTCCCTTGTTTGGCGCACGTATATTTACCTATTAAAAGCTCTAAATTAATACATTGCTCTGTAGTACCTAGCCCTCTTCTAAAACCATATTGAGCCTGCAATAAAATCTCATTCTCTGTTACCCACTCCTCCAATCTTGCAAATAAAACTCTACTCATCACTTTTACTGAGGAGTCTAAGAGGGAGATAGGGCGATAATTTTTAGCTTCTGATTTATTCCCTTTTTTATAAATGGGAATAATAACCGATTGACCCCAAGTAAGTGGTGTGCCCTCGGTTACTGCAGAGTTAAAAACTCTAGTGAGTATTGGTCCCCATAGATCCCATACCATTTTATAGACATCTATTGGGACCCAGTCAGGGCCCAGGGCTTTTCCTCCATTACTACCCCTTATTCCTAACTTGACCTTGTCAAGCGTGATATTTAGGGAAATAATTGGCCACTTGCAATCTGTTAGGCTAGGAGGTCTAAAAACATCCTGATTATATGGATTAAAAATACTGGAGAAATGTAGCGCCCATTCTTCACAGCTAACATGGGACAGTAATTCCGGGAAAGATTCATTTTTGAGAAATGGTGAATTGACAGTTTCCCAAGAAAAGCTTGTTATTAGATGTATTCGCTGCCAGGGATAATTTATCCCACACCTCCTCCTGAAGCTCCCTTTTCCTCACTTTGAGGGCTGATTTATAGTTAGATCTTAAGTTTTGGACTAATTCCTTGGGCTACTACTAAGGGCCTGTTTTAGTTGGTTCAGGGCCTGGGTGCATGTATGATTGAACCATCCCCTACTTTGGGCAGGTTTGCCTCTACAAGGTGCGGTTATTATCTTTTCAATAATTTCATTGATTTTACAAAAATTAGTTAGTAACATTGTAGGATTAACATCTACTTTAAGTCAATCAAAAATCTCCACACCACATTTTATAACAATGTTATTTAGAACTTTGCCTGGGTCAATCCCCTCCCATTTGATTCTTGTACCATTTGGTCTGATCAGGGCAATGTTACAAATGACTGTTTGTTGGAACACAAATTTGTTGCCCCATATTAATATAGGCATTATAATACAATTGTGATCACTAAGTAACAGTTGTGCAATCCTCGGCGTAGAACATAAATGTACAATACTCGTGGATATTAAAACATGATCAATCGTTGTATTGGCATTTCTTCCAATGTAGGTTGGTAGCACCCCACCGTTGCTATCACATGCACATTGTACTAAATCAAGGTAATATTTTGCCATTATTGTGTTTAAGGTACCTCCATAATTATTATGTGGGAAGTGTATTCAGTCGTCCCCTTCGTCGCTCTTGTACCCGCAGACTTTAGTCATGGACAATGGGCATATTTGTATGTTAAAATCCCCTACCCACACAATTGCAAAATTAGTATTCACTACTTTGACCACATTATCTAGCCCTTTTTCCAATTCAAGGACTACATTGTGGCAAGTTGAATCAAAGACATTGTTATAGAAATTGACCAGGACGACATCCCAACCATCTTTGCAGCCAACCACAGTATCTGTGAGTGGTCTCCTTTTTTGATCACTCTTTTAACCACCACAAGGAGTTTATTTGACAAATGAATTAACAACCCACCTTTTGCTCTACCTACAGGAGAGGGTGATGCTGGCAAATCATAAGAGGTAAACCCTTCAAAATGTACTTGATCTGTGCTCCATGTTTCTTGCATACAGATTATGTCATGTTTATTAATAAAATATGTCCAACCTAGTGAATCTTTTTTACTTGCCAGTCCGGCTAGATTTATTCCATGTGACAATTGTATAGCCATTTACTGGCAAGTTCCCTGTATTATCATCAAGGTGTTCACATATTCTTTCATCCTCCTCGCTTGTATATGGAGGCACTAGTGGTGGGCTTATTATATTTAAGGGGGACTTAAGCATAGTTATTAACGACTTATCAGCATTTGATGCTCTATCTCCCGTCATCCCTTCTCCCGTCAACCCTTCTCCATCGTGTCTAACCTCCACACTGGGTAGACGGGCAATACTATGTCAATCATTTTCTTGGAGTGTGCTAAGGGCTTGGAATCTGTTAGACACCGATAGTGCATATAGTGGATGAGCTGGCACTACAGGATTCACACTAGGTGGCCCCCGATCACCTCCCATGTTACATATAGGCCTTAGGTGTCTATAGAAAAAGCCAAGGGGTAATAAAGACACATTGGAGTCATGGTATGACGGTGCAACCGCTCTTTCCAAAGTGTTCCTTGCCCAATTAGGGCTTCTAAAAATGTTGATAATACAATCTCCTTGAAAATTATTATCTAGGGGCCAATCCAGCTTACTCTTCTAGTTAAGAGTATCTGGTCTGCACAGCCCACTGGATAACCACAGTTCTAATTTAGCCAGTGAACCACTTTATTTTTTAAAGTATGGTCCGATTCCCTTTGGCCCCGCTTTAACTGAGGTAGATTCACCATAACTGCCACATATGAGCAACATTCAGGGGGTAAATTTATAGAGATGCCAGTTCTTCCCTCATGAGCCCTCATCTCTCCTAGCTTGTTATGATTCATGATCATCTGAATCCTATCAGTCCTATCCCCTCTAGTAGGGCATGGTTGATTGTTCGGGGTCTCGCTCTGTTGAAGATGAGTTAAGACCCCATTGGGACGATTTTTTCTCCCTAGAGTTGTTCTACCTTGGCCCCCACGATCCCTATTACTAATTGCTAATATGCTAGTTACCACATTAGTGGTGGTAGTTTCCTGTGGTGGTTGTTCAGCAAATCCCCCCAGTGTTGCATTTGTCTTTTCCCTGGTATTATCATCAATATTCTTTAATATGTCACTAAGCTTAACTATTTCTCCAATCAGTTTGTCTAATTTATTATAAAGTGGTTTTAATAATTCTTCTAGATTTTGTGCTACAAGGGCTACAATTTGTGTGGTTTGTAAATCCGTTAAGGGCCCTTGGTCAGGGAGATCTTCATGTACCTCAACTGTCATATTCTGTGGTGGTCCTTTCTTGTTTTTATTATTCCCTGTCTTTGCTTGGATCTTTTTGCATCCTCTTTTCCTTTTTGTGGTGGGTGATCCACTTGACGAATGTAATTGTGGTGCACCAATCTGAGTATGTGGATCTGTACCTGGATTCCCTATACTCTCTATTTTCAGTGATGTGCCTTGTTGTTTATTACAGGGAACTTCCTGAGTATTCTATTGCTGGGTTTTCCCAATACCCACCGACCATGTTTTCTGTTGCCATACCTGCTCCTAACGAGAGGCGGCGTTCCGCACTATCAATTTCAACATTGATTGCACTAACCGCACACACTAGATAAGAATCAATAGTGGTACATGGGGGGTCAACTACAAGTTTTTGTAGTTTACGCTTCGCCATTTCGGTTTATATACTTTAACACAAAAAACCGTGTCCTCAAAGTGCGGAGTGCAAAAATGCAAGAGTTAAAGTGCTGAGTGCGTTAGTTTTAAGGGCTAGGGGTTAGTAGAAGTGCCGAGTGCAATACAGAGGGCTAGGTCTGACAGAATTGTGACCCTCGAGATTTAAATAAAATTAAAAACAAATTAATTAACACTACTCACCATAAGGTATTCACAGTAAATTCAATAAAAAATATACAGTACACTACACATGGATATAATTAAGTACGATTCAGCTGAACCTAACCCTAAATCCTATCTTCTACTACTACTAGTAGCGCAGACCACTTACAAAACCTCCCTACTGCAAAGTCATATAGGAATCACACAGTATTTGAGGGCGGGCACCATAAGGAAAAAGAAGAGTTAATGATACTTTGTGGCTCACCGCCTTATTGCTCAGTTCGGGGTTTGAAGATGTCGTCCAGCCTGAGTTCAGTCCACAGTATGGAGAATAGAATTTGGGCCAATATTCCAGAGGGGTGGCCCTGCCCTGCCTCGTCTGGCCACGGACGGGCACAGACAGGCCCGCCCTTGGCCTGGGCTTTGCCCAGGACTGCAGGGAAAATTTTAAAGCGGCGCCGGGAGGGTGACATCAACTCCTGTGCCGTGCACACACAGGGGCCTGCTGGGAGACCGAATCCCACCCCAGCTGCGTTGCTGGCTCCCGGTTCCTGCTGCTCCTGCTGCGGCTCCTTGCCCCCCCTGGGGTGGAAAACAAGCATTGTTGGGGCTCACAGCCCTGGTTTTCAAATCCCACGCTGTGGGAGTGCAGGCAAGATTTTAAAGCGGCGCAGGGAGGGTGACGTCAACTCCCGCGCCATGCACACACAGGGGCCTGCTGGGGGACTGAGTCCCACCCCAGCTGAGTTGCTGGTTCCCGGTTCCTGCTGCTCCTGCTGCGGCTTCTTGGCCCCCCAGGGGCAGAAAACAAGAGTCGTTGGGGCTCACAGCCCTGGTTTTCAAATCCCCTAATTGTCAATATCCTGTGTTTCTCCACAGGAGATGTATTTGGAAAAACAGCCTCTAGTTGTCCAAATTTTTCAGCAAGCCAATAAGGTAACTTATCCTTATTCTGTGAACGCTTGCCCATTACTGAATTAACCATAAGATTACTGATGGTTACACCACCATGTCCAGCTGGTTGCGCAGCAACCCCAGGTGGTCCCACCTGGAAATTGCGTGTGACATACTGTATAACAGCCCTATGTACACGTATCAAAGATGTATGTAATACGCGAAGGTCTGCTACTACAACAGTTAAATAACGTGGGTGTGGAGTATACCCAGTCAAAACAGGCCACGTGGCCCCATCTATCGATAAAGGGCCTAAGCGGACCGGGGATACCGGGTGAGGAAGGGCGCCATTAAACGAAATTTGGTGTTGCCAAGCTGTAAGCGGAACTTCAAGAGCTCTATAAGGCTGATAAGCGTGAGGAATGGCCTTGGCAGTGTATTCGTGAAACAGTCCATCCGTTCCATCCACCGCCGGAAAGGTGACCCAAGACCTCAAAATGGTAAGCAGGATTTGCCTCCACTACAAAGATAGGCTCGGCACCCGCATCAGGCACTCCATATGGAGCTAACTATGCCTTAAGCACGGCACGGCTATGAGCCGGAATAGCAATTGCCATCACGCATAATAAAGAACAACAACCTAAAGTGCGGCAGCGCAATAACGGGTAAGAGAAAAGAAACCTTTTTTAAAACTTCAAGCTTGAAAGAACCTATAAAACATCAATATAGGAGGTTACACCGTCATAACTGTCTCCGGAAACAGAAGTGAGGGTATTGTGGACAAGCACAAGCACTACTCAAGCGTCTCACAGATAAGAACCAGACCAAACGTTGGTGGCGCCATGTTGCAGGGATTCTGCACATACACAGAACTATGCACATGAAAACAGGACCTCAGTGAATAGGGGTGTACCAACCTACCACATTAGTACCCAAAATCCCAAACCGACTAGCTATAGTGTCTCATTCGTTCTCCTCCAAATATCACAAAGCTACAAATGATTAGACAACCCAGAACACAACACTCCCGACTCTCTCAGAAATCGCGGGAGCTAGCGTACTCTTGCGCTCACTCACTCATACTTGAGTCACTGAAATTGTTCAAAATGCTTATTTTAACTATCGTGCTCTACAATACAGTATAATACAGTATAAGAGCCACTACCAGCAGCAAAATGCATAAACTCAGCACAGTTAGCATTGTTACAATTCCATAGAATACAAAGGGTGTAGTCATTATATAAAGACTGTTGAATAAGGGCTCTTAGGCCTAACCACCCTCCCCTTGGTAAGAAGAAGTTTATTTTGTATAAAGGAAGATCTCTGGGCTTTGACAGCAGACCCCATACCTTAAAGCCTGGATGTAATGTTTACATCATAAGAACAGCGGAGCTCTTCTCCATGGAACTGCTTTCTCCAAGTGTGTTAAAACAATATGCAACAACGTAATATCAAAACATGAGTCTTCAGTACTGCAGCTCTGTGTGTAGCATGTTATGTCTAGGTACTAGTGACTGACCAGAACAGAATAACAAGGGGCATTGTTTATCGACCTTGCACATCATGTTCAGGCTAAACTCCAGGGAAGGCAGAGAACGCGAGAAGCAACCCGTTCCCATGTGAAAGGCACAAACAAAGTCTTGCAAAAACAAAGTCATGTAGTAGCGTGCGCAAAAGCAGCATCATGGCAGCGAAGCTCATGTCAACCCATCAATGTCAACAATGTGCCAATAAACCATATAACAGCCTCTGTGCAGTTGGAGTATTTTTTATAGGAATTACGTGGTGGGTGGAATCTTCATCCCATCCAACATGGTTTTTATATAATGGCGGAGCCTGGGCTACCGCACACTCTTGCGCATATGTGTGTTGCAAGTGCCTGGGAATATAGTCTGAGAAGACTGGAAGAATCACCATTTCCATTTTAAGGCAATCCATGACGAATGCTGGTGGACAATCTTGTTCAGCTAATAAAATATCATAGCCAAACATCAGGTTCTCCCAAAAGAGACCTCTTACTGTTCTACACTTGTCCCCCTCCATTTGGAGCGTTATTTCATATACCTTATGTAGGACACTTACCCTAGTATCGGGTGTTTCCACCATGATATAATCATTCAAGTCCGCTGTCACCAGAAATTCCATCAGGTTCTGGTGAACTATTGTTACTTCTGCCGCACTGTCTAGCATCGTCAAAGCCCATTCCCCGTTCAGTAGTTGAGTCCTCAGAATTCTGGGCATGTCTGATCTGTAGACCTGCAACTTTCTTCTTTTTGAACTGTGGCTTTTTCTTTGGTTTTTCTTCTTTTTTAGAAGTGTAATCTTGAGCGTGCTGCTTGCCTCTGGACTTTGTACGCTCTTCTTGTCTTTCTGACCGTCCTTCCCTCTCGGAGTTTTTCGATGAACCCTGAAAGGAACGAGAGGAACATGTATCAGTATCCTGATACCTGTCAGGTTTCCTAATTTTATCCCTATTCCTGAGGTTATACCTCTTTTCGGAAGGCTCCTGTGGAGGAGATCTACCTCTGTATTGAGATCTGTTTTCTTTAAAGTTTTGTTTTTTATTGTCCCACTTCTTCTTAGTTGAAGCAGGTGTCTGCTTGGAAGTGTCCTTTTCAGAACTGCCCATCAGTTGTGGTTTTAAAGCTTTCCCACCCAAACTGTCTCTGCCTAATTCTGCATACGCAGTTTCAATTATTTTGGGTAGTTTGTGTTCCTGTTCTAAAGGATCGAACTCCCTCAGGCGTTGGCGGATGGGCACTGAAGCTGCTTCCCCCTTATTGTTAGCTAGTATTATGGATGATACCTGGGCATAGTTACCTAGTAACTTCATCCCTAAGTTTAGGGCAGGTTCTGCTCCATACTCATTTTGTACCTGTCTCAATACATCAGGTACTACTGCTAATGACGGGATACCATGAGTTCTGGTATAAATGGCAGCAAAGACTGTACCCCAAGTGGTACAATCCTCTAATTGTAGTGTTATCCCCATGGGCAAGGAGATTGTTAGCAATTTGTGTTTTTTATACAGGGTAGTATTCAGGAATACTGCCTCTAGCTGCGTTATTTTCTGAGCTACCCAGAATGGTATTTGTTTCACGTTTTGTGGGCATTTTACCCATTACTGCGTGTAATGTTTGTGGTGTAATTTTAGTTGCTGTACCCTGAATTAGAGTTCCATTTGTTGCAACTATTGCTGGTTGGACTGTAAGTGTCCTCATGACGAATTGCGTCAAGTTCCTATAGATTTTAATTAAATCTTTATGTTGTATGAGTAAGTCTCCTGGTGGCATTGTGTCAATGTCAGGATGTGGTGTGTAGGCCACTAATATTGGCCATGTTGCCCCTTCTCTTCCAAGCGGGCCGAGTCTTACTCTTCTTCTTATGTGGGGTAGGGCGCCTTTAAACCAGTATAAGTGTTTCTGGTATGTGAGCGGAACCTCTATATCCTCGAACTGATAATATTCCGCTGGTGCATCTCCTTCCGTGTAGGAGTGAAATGTTTTTGTTCTTGCATTTGCTGCTGGGAATTTAACCCACAAATAAAATAACTCTGTT
The DNA here is from genome assembly GCA_963921515.1 of Calotriton arnoldi. NCBI lineage: Eukaryota > Metazoa > Chordata > Amphibia > Caudata > Salamandridae > Calotriton > Calotriton arnoldi. Next base: position 191,191 of record CAWUFW010013223.1, read on the forward strand.
TTGTTTGATTCGTGTGCCTCAATCACGAAAACCACTATGCCACCCCTACCTGATAAACCATGCGCTAGTAGTTTCAGGATGACTGTATTTCTAAAGTTTGGTGCAATTTGTGTTGCGTCTGCATCGTCCTCATCTGTGAGGGGCAGATTTTGTTGCATTGGGTCTAATTCTTCGTTATTTCTGTCCTCAGTCATTTTGTACAGAAGAAGTTTTTCAAGGGAAATAAGATAAGGTGTTTTTGCACAATTTAGGAACAATGTGTCCTTCAAGCTTGATTAACCAACAGCCAATAAATAGGATTTTTTAGCCTACTCATCTGTGGCAGAGTTTGTGCCCACCCGTTCCAGACGTCTCTGGTGTTTTGTGAGTAGGGGTCTCTGAGAATAGCACGACTGAACTACTTTGATTCTACTGTTAAATAAGTTCCCAACCAACGTTGGCGGCACCATGTCGTTAGTTCCTATAGAACCTATACAGGATCTGCGCGTTTGGATAACATAAACTGTGGGATTGGTGGCGGACGGATTCCGAGCACCCCCCACTGGATACGTTAGCCTGTCTGTATTAGCTAGCTCACAGTGCCACTATAATCTCCTCTTATCATGGAGAGAATAGATTCTGGCTACCTCAGAACATGACAACCCTGATCCATCAGATTCGTGGAAATAATATACTACCTTTCGCTCACTCACTCGTGCTCACTTAGTTTGTCTCAGAGACACAGAATAAACAAGCTGGGCATTTCAATACGTATTTATTAAACAGTTGTTATTCCAGTGTATAATAGATGAGCTGCAACAACCATTAGACAGTAGCAGAGATATATGATTAGCAGTACTATGAAAGTAAAGGGATGGTATAGTTCTACAATCTTGCAGAAATCATGAATATATACAAGTACATAGAACACATGATAAAAAGTGTGTACTCCTACGATGTCTCCCTAACTAGATGTATCTAAATGTACCTAGCATCTATGTAGGTGTTGTGCCAAGAATCCCTCTAGGATCTAGTCCACCCCATTACCTGAGAGTTGGAGAATGTGGTACCCCGTCCTGGTCTCAAGTTGGACACCCCAGGAGGGATGTTAGACCACTGCTAGCTGGAGCTTCTGCATGCAGGAACCTCAGCATCTCTGGTCAGTGTGTCAGCTGGGAAGTCACGGTCTCCTCTGTCTTCCTAAGCAAAATGTGTTGTATATATACCCATAGGTCTCCCCAGGGGTCCTACCTTGCTGTGTTACTTGGTCGGCCTAAAGGATGATGTTAGGCCTGAACTTTATACAGAGATATTATACAGGAGATGGTAATCCTACTGTTAGTCCTGCTGTGCTTCCAAGAAGCCTCATGCATAATGTATGAGAATCGAACCAGGGAAAAACCAACGTTCTGAATGCAGTGTCATATCTAGGTAAAAGGTCAGTGTCTAAGAACCGTTATGTATGTAATGTAGGGAAGGATGTAGGTGAAAGGTTGGGATGTTACCTGTGCCTATATAGGGTACCTATATGGAATAGAACAATGACATCTCAAATGACATCACTGATGACATCACTGATGACATCATCCAGTGACTGTTTCTAAAAAGTTTAAATATGTTTTATATATAAATATCTGCCAAGGTGTATTGAAGAATGAGTGGGTGTATGAGTATCTGTATGGATGATTTAGTAGGTGCGTGACTGACTGTATAAGTGAGTGATTAAATGTGTCTTACTGAATGCATGGGTTAGTGACTAAACTGTGTGAATGTCTGTATCAGTCTGTCAGTTGGTGTATAAGCAGCTGCATGGGTTGGTGAGTAGCTACATGAGTGTCTATATGGGTTATTGATTGATTGTATGAGTATCTGTATGGGTGCCTGAGTGTCTGTGTGGGTGGGTGGGGTTATGTGACTTTGTGCATAGATGTGTGAGTGGGTGATTCACTGGGTGTATGAGTTCAAGAGTGCATCTGTGAAGGGAAGTATGGGTGGGGGAGTGTGTGTATGGGTGTGTTGGTAAGTGTTTAGATGTCTCAGTGGTACATTTGTGAGTAACTACATATGTTAAAGGCAGTATATGTGACCCGTTTTAGGCTCATGGGGTAGTATCTCCTTTGAGAACAAGTCTGTGTATTACCTCATTACCATATTTTCTCTCTCTCTTGGTACACAAGCTAATCTGAATAATGTGAATTATCATAGGAAACATTAATCAACTTGGACTCCTTATTTTGGGTCCCTTGACATAGAGTGTGTATTTTATGTTCAGTGTGTGTTTGTCTTCGTATTGTCTATTTTTCTAGTTGCAGGACATGGCACCGGCTTAGCGCCACTGATAAGGATAAGGAATATAAATCACACTATATCACCTTCCTTACAGGCTACCACGTGTCACGATGGATGATGTGTATATCATGTTTTTTTAATGCCTTTTAACGTTGTGTTTTCTCTTCCAGATTACATAAAGTAGTATACCTATTGGGGTACTATATGTTGCGCATGTTTATTTGGCATGCTTACCATGTAGTAGTGACTACTTGTACATACACTTTTATTGATTTTTTTGACATTTCTTTGTATCATATTGTGAGTGTAGAAGGGATCTTTTTTGGTCCTGATGAAGAAGCCAGGGGAGGGCTATGAAACTGGTTGACATAGGAGGGCCTGCTCATTATAGCACAGTACCTCCAACTTGTTCCCCACTTTTAACAATACCAGCTCAAAGGAATATTAAAGTTTTTAATCCATAGAGCCAGGTATTTTTAAATTCATAATCACACTTTCACTCACTCCTGACCCTTCCACTCATGTTCCTACACTACACATAGCCTTGTGGTTTTTTCAACAAAAAGTGCTCCCGCGTAACCGTAGGTTGTAGCACGCCCTGGCCCGCAGCGGGGCGGGAAGACCCCTATGATGAAGCATGACACCAAGGGTCCTTTTGGTGTGTGAGGGGTATTTTAACAAAGCTGTGTGCTTTCCACAACTGTAGGAAACACATATAGTCTGGGAAGACACAGTTATACATCAGTTTGAGGGTGGATCCTTTTGTTTTCTATATATTGACCAGAGGAGGACGTATCCACCTCCATCGCTCTCTTGAGCATCACCTCTTCACTCCCTCTTTTTGGCTTTTTAGGTCTTATCAATGGCCATGTGATGCTCCTTTGTTCGAATGTCTTTTTCAAATTATTCTCTATGGAGATTGAGAAAAGAAACTTTCAGAGCTCATTGACCATGTGAAATATAGGAGAAACTGTAATAAATGTAATCATGTTAGGATATCAAGTGTGAGTATGTATTGTGGCAAATACAGAGCATGTTATCTATATAACATCACCACATGGCTGTACCTGCTATGTATGGATTGTTTTCAGAGTGTAGCACTTCTTCAAATAGATCAACATAAATAATAACCACGATCGAAGCAGCCATGGCTCCAATTGATGTGCCGGAGCACTATCAATATATCTGTTCTTGAAATTTCACGGTGTTTTAGGTGCAAATTACTTTCTGTGTATTTTAGAACAGATGTAGAAGTATTGTCATAGAACCACTCAGTTTTAGTCAAGGGATATTTTACTACTTCGAAAGGAGCCATCCCAACTGAGAAACAATGGTATGTAAGGCTTGATTGCCTAGAGGCACTAATAATTCTTCAGAATGCACCATTTTGGGGATAGTAAAGAAATCCTGAATTATTTTTTGACTGAGTGATGCTGCACTTTCACAGTGTATTATTGTAGTCAATAATTGAGCACTAATTTTAATAAATGTACTTTATCATATTAGCACTCTGGGCAAAGCGTGTTTTGCATACCCTTCAATCAAATGATATTGGGAGCTAATACATTTTATATAATGTTTCTGTTCAAATAATTGTCTTGGTGGAGCCTGCACAGGAATAAGCAGCAACATTTTAATATTACTATGTAACCTATACATGATTCAAGTGTTCTTTAGGCTACATTTTTCTGCCAGTTTTTATTTCATTTATATTTCAACTATTCACTGTTCCTTTCCCTATTAATGCCAATAGTGTACTGTGAAATCCATCTTTCAGTTTCTGCAATAACAACTCTGCCTTTCAGTTTAGAGTAGCATTTGTACTTTTCTGGGTTCTTCATACAAGATGAGGGGTTGCCAAGGTTAGGACTTTGCTGCTGGTTTCAAATGTAATCTTGCCAAATCTGATGAATTTGTAAAAAGTGAGGATCAGGTGGACAACTGTTATGCAACAATTCTATTTGTGTATGTATGAGTAGCAATGTGTCACATGTATGCTCCTCTGGTTAACTCATGTTTTCTGCATAACACAAATAGGCTCTTGTGTATCAAAACACAGACTGGGTGAAGTCATTAAATATTCTAGGAAAATAGGGCTAGATGTACATAGCCTTTTTGAGGTACCACATGGCCTAATTCGCAGAATCGGACCATTTGTGAATGCAGAAAAGTATTTCCAAATGTAAAAGCCCAAACTGTGATTCAGTAACCTGTTACCTAATTGCAATTTGGGTTTAAAAATCAGTATTTGGAAGGTGCATATTTAGGGCGTACCTTCCAAATACCAATTTGAATTGGTATGCACAAATGTTTGCAATTTACCGCCAACTCAAAGTTGGAGGTAACCCATTTACAAATGGGAAGGGGTCCCTAAGAAACCCCTTCCCCTTTGAGAATGGTTAAAAATATATTCTAAGAGTAGGCAGAGGTCCAATCTGCATCCCATGTTCCTTTAAGAAAAACAGCCTGCTTAAAAAAAAGATTGCTTTATTTAAAAGCAATCACATACATGGTGCTCTTTTGACACCAGCAGGCCACCATACCTTTGATGACAGCAAATCCTAGTGGGTCACAAATTGTGACATACCTCATTAATTTTCATGAGGTAGTTCTATTAGCAAACCACTATGAATCGCTATTGAAACTCAAAAGAGTTGCATTCATTAGGAATAGTGAGTTTCCAATTTCAACTTGCAAACAATCTCAATTAGAAAATCAATATTCCTAACTTTTGTACATCTAGCCCACAGATCCTTTCTAGGCTGCAACTTCAGATGTCTGAGAAATGTGGCAGCCTGTGGTGGTACATGAGCAAAGGACTAATTAAAACACAAGTATACCCAAGACTGCCCCCAGACTTCCCCTCTCTCTTATGGTTGCTTGCTTGTTTAGCCTACATTCTATCTTTGTTGGTATATTTAATAAAATGTGTTGAGCACTTTTAGGTGTACCTTGCACAAAGGTTTGAGGATTATGCAGCCTCCTCTATTCTTGTTGAGTCACATCTCCTTATGTGCTTCTTTTTTCCAGAAATTAATCTAGCACGGCAAGGCATTGCCAGTCAGAGTTCTCAGTATGTACACACAACATGGGCTACTGCTTCTCTTGTCATTGATGGAAATACTAATATGATGTTTGACCAGTCTACCTGCTCCCACACTGAGATGCAGATGGCTCCCTGGTGGAGGCTGGATCTGAGAAAGTCCTACAAAATATCCGCAATCAAAGTATTTAACAGAAAAGACTGTTGCCAAGAACGCTTGATGTTGGCTCATGTTCGTGTTGGAGACTCTCCGAATGGTGACAACCCTATGTGAGTCATTGCTGTTGTTCTATGCACTGTAGTACTTTTTTTAAGCAATGATGTTTTGAACCCCTATTCTGCTCCTAGTGTTAATAAAGTATCAAAGTTATGAAGCAATGCCTGTAACCTTCTTTCTCAGTGTATGATGGATATTAAGTCATGAGGCCACCAAAACAGCATGGACCAAAACAGTGTGAAGACTAGGGTGCAGATTCCAAGTTACTCCATTTGGCCTGTCAATAAATATGGGGGGCATCCACACTCCACATCCTACCCAGAAGCCAAAAAACTTGAGAGGTATATTTGCTGCAGATTTTAAGTTTGCAAGATAAATCTGTGGCGGAGGTAGTAAGCTAGAGCAACCAAGGTTAGGAAGGAAAATGCTCCTTCAAACTGACCTTTTAGCTGAACTTAAGAGTACCTTAGTGAAGATGCATTTATACTACTGCAAAGTAATCTATACCACACTACCATAAACTAACCTGTAGGGTTGGAGGTTTGCAGAACAAAGCAGTCAGTAAATTGCCTGAATCTATGAAAAAGTGTGAGGTTGGTGGTTCATTATATGATGTGGTTGTGTGTAATAAAGTTGCAATTCTATATCAGGTCCAGTCAGGTGCGACTGTAAAACCTTAGCTCAGTCCTGGATAGCTGTGGCTCAGAGCAGTCAGACTTGTGGAAAGCATTTAGACGTACCAGAACAGTTGAAAAAGTAGAAAATGCAACACTGTAATACCAATTTCTAGCAAGTATTAGCAAAGTCAATAGGTCTGGCATCGTCCGCCATCTTTTTGCCAATTCTTGTTTTTTCATTGTTTTTGGAATTAAAACAGAAAATGGATTACGTTTAGGTGAAACCCCCTATAAGTAACTATATTATACACATAATTTTAGTAAAATCAGATGGTCTTGGTTAACACAGACCTAAACAAGCCAATTGTGCAGCCATTGGCAGCCAGCTTCATCGCCTTTTAAAAAGAAAGAAAGAAGGAAAAAAAAAAAGATAGAAAGAAAGAAAAGAAGAAGGGAATAAACAAAGCAAAAATATAAGAAATACTGCTATTAAGAAGGCAAGAAGTAAAGAAAGTAAGCAAGAAACAAAGTAAAAAGGAAAGAAATAGGAAAGAAGGACAGAAAGTAAGAAAAAAAGATAGAAGAAAAGCAAGAAAAAGAAAGAAAGAAAAAAGAAAGATGGCAAGAAAGCGGGACGGAAAGAAGAACTAGGAAACCTCACACTGTTTGCACTGATCATAGTGCCGGGTAAAATCAGCACGAATGGCATCTCGCACAGTGCAAGAGGGCACTGCTTCTTTCTGCTTCTTTCTACCGCTCGAGTAGAAGTTCTACTCGAGTGTCAGCTTCCTCAATGTGATTGAAAGGATTCTTAACGCGAGCGGTTGCAACCATCCAAAACCGCCAATGTTGAGAAATCTCGCAGGGAAGTGGTATAGCACCATGGGAGAGCGTGAGTGATGAAAAAACTCTGCTACACGGAGTGGAGTTTTTAGGAACTCCATGAGCTCTGCGTAGTGTGAAAAACTCTGCAAACTTCGAGAACGGAGTGGAGTTAACCACCCATTGATTAAATGAGTCTAGAACAAATGTGTCCTGAAGAATTGTCTGCTCACAAATTGTCATGTATAATATTAGAGATTTTGGTTTGTGTATTGCCTGCCCAGTGAAAAGAGAGTACCTTAATGCAGAACAGTGTCAAATGCACGCAGTCTGTTATGCTATAAAACAAAACACTTCAAAAGGAATTTACAATAGCATTGGCAAGAGACTGGAACTGATAAAGCTGGAATGGACCCTGTGCTGTCATCCTGTAGAGAGAATCCTGCTATCACAATCATTGCTGCAAACAAAGGCAACACTAAAGTGATAAGAAAATGTAAATAAAATACAATGAAGAGAACTCCCTTGTGTGCAGATGCGCAGATGTGCTAGTTGTGAAAAAAGATAAATGCAGGCACTCAAAGTGAAGTTAGCCAGTGGCTGAAGTAGGCAAACCCATTGCCCCATGCTTTATGCTGTAGACGGTGAAAGCAAAATATGATTGACACAACAGCAGACCAATAGATGAAGAGGACGTGGCTGAAATCCCCTTTAAGTAAGTATATTATACATATAATTTTAGTAAAATAAAAAAGATTGGTTGGTTTTTGTTTTTAAATAGACACCTCAATAACAAAAATCAACCAGAGGCATCTGGAGATAGGAGTTTTTAAAGAAACAATGAATCACAGCTCTTCACATAGTGCAATAAATAATTGTAATCTACTGTGACTTACAGTTTAGGGTTAGCCACAATGTGTAACTTGAAAAAGGCTCTAAGGGCACTCTTGTGGCAACAAATTCCAACAGGAAGCATGTCACAGGGATCAATAAGGTCCAGCAGAACAGTTGCCTCACAAAGAAAACAGTCCCCAGTCCAGTTTCAGGCTCTATGGACAAGCAGCCATAGGAATCAATGTAGTGGTCCTGATGGATGCTGAAGAGGCTCAAAAATGCTTAGCTGGTGTCTGGGATATTCCTGTGACCACCCCTTGGTCCATGAACATGGTGGGGTGACTTTGGCATCAGGGTTATATGTCTATCGAAGTCCAGGTGAAGTCTAGCCACAAACTAGTTGTCACAGGTCCCTTGTTACAGCAAAACCAGTGGCTCTCTTTAACTGGCTGTAACTTCCTTGCTCTGAGACCAACCTGCACTCTGACAACTCTACTGGATCCAGGAAACTTGGGTGAAATTTGTGAGGGTTGTGACTTGGTCTCCCTGGCTGCACCACGGAGGTCAGCGGTGTTCTTGGCCACCACACCAAAGCAGGACTTCTCAGCTTTTATGGCCCTGTGGCTGTAACATTGAGGCAGCCAAATGACCCTTGGATTCACCTTCTCGGTCTGGGGTGTGGCGATGACATTTCCTCGAGCAAGATACCACAAACACAGTACTTTCTTTGGTAGTCCAAGGTGCAGCAGATGCAGTCCAGTCTTTGGTGCAGCTTCTTTGGGCTGGATCCTGGAAACAGCAGGCAATCCTTATTCAGTCCTCTCTCCAGCTCTGATGTGATCTTAGGTCCGGGTGCCAGGCGTGCCACTTTTATGCCCACTACAAGGCTATGGGGATGTGACAACCCACTAGTCAATCAGACTACTACTCCTTCTGTCAGGAGAACGTCGCACATCTTCCCTCAGCAGGCCCTTTGCTTTTCTTCATGAGAGTTATCCACACCTCCCTCAGGAGTGCAGAAGGCTGTATCAAGAACAGCAGTGTGTGTGCAACTGTAAACAGTAATTGGAAACTTTGGCCAAGAAAGTGGTAACTGTATTACGTTGCCATTTGTGCAAAAGTTACATTAAATTCTATTGAGAAACAAGTCAGGTTTAATGCAGCAGTTCTTTTGATACCTCAAAGTATCATTTTAAGTAGCTTCATTTAAAGGTTAGCACTCAGCAGTAAGGAACAGTAAAAATAGGAAGACTCCCATGGTGAGGGGAGCATTACTTTCTTTCTTTGCAAAAAGAATATCCGACTTTGTGATTTTGTTTTTTAAATGAAAAAAAGAATACTGTTTGCTATGGGGCTGTGTCATTCGGATAGCAAAATGCATTGACAGGTACTGCAATGACTGTGGTTCCTGTCAATGTCTTTATAAATGACTGACTTCTTGGCGGTCATTTATGACAACAAAATGGGCTGCCTATCTACCATTTGGACAGAGTACTTTACTCTCTCCTAATTTAAATCAGGGCCTATGTTCAACAGATCATCTGGCATATAGTCCAACAGTGGTTTCAAGGTGTGATCCATTTTGGCACTTTTTTTCCTTAAATTTGCTAACTAAACACTTTATAGACAACATACTCAGCACTCACTAATGACATTGGATCATGGATGGGAGAGATTTCTGATTCTAGAGGCTGGCACTCACAGTTGATACACACCCCCTTTGTGATGCCTTTCGAGTCCTATAGACACTTTCCCAAACATAAAGCTCTGAGTCTGCTATTTAAGGGTAATAGTGTTGATTGCTGCTAGCTAATCTTTCCAATTTAGTCAACCCAAAGAAGTGTCACCATATATGCCTCAGATCAGCCCATAACCGATCCAACATCTAGGAATAATATGAGGATACATGTAAAGTAATGTTGTGGTCACATAGCACCAACCATGCAGTAAATCCTGTTTCTAGACATATTTCTGTGTATTGTGCCCAAGACGTTGCAATGAATAACCCCACAAGACAATGCTCTCATCCCAAGCTGTATTTAAAGCAATAATGAATACAGATTGGAGATCACAACAACAGGCCCGCAATAGAAGGAGTATAATTTCTCTATTGTGCCATCTATCTTATGGGAAATTATCTTTTTTTAGAGTGCATCACGCATTGCTTAATTTACTAATAAAGCAGGATTTCCTCCGCCTCCAAATTCTAATATACAAGTGTTAAAGCATTTATCTGTGTCCCCATGAAACCGCTATGCTCTTTTATACCCCATTCATGTGATTTATCATACAGACCACACTTCACTTTCTGTGTCAAGTCTGTGTTGAAATGGATGTGTGGATAAGGAGATGAATAGGTGGTTAATCACCCTATGATGGCCCTAAATTTTAAAAGCATACGTAGCGGGGACAGAGTCACAAGGTATGTAATTGCCTGTGTCATGGAAGTCATGTTACATCCCAAAAAGACCTGCGCTCTACCACTTGCTTCATGTGGACCTAAAACTGACCCGTTTTCGATCAAGGATTAATCAAACATTACTCAGAGCTGGGATGAATAATTGTATAGTTTCAAATTGGTAACACCTACCCACCCTTTAATTTGAGATGCAGTAGGAGTTTACAGGATACACTGGGCTGGGAACCTTCCCAACTATATTGCAATATAGAATTTTCAGAACCTCAAAGAAGCCCTTATCAATAGTAACCAGAATTACTCACCCCCAGTCACAGATCTGGGTTTAATCCATCATCATTCTTTAGCTCACTTCGCCACCCCAGTTCAGACACAGCTATATGCAAATCAGTCTTGGTCCTGTCCAGCCCGAACTGCCAAGCCAAGTCTTCCCTGGACCGGAAACACGCATCCTGGGACCCTTTTAGGGGTAACACCCCTCATCAGCCAGACTAGATTGAATCCAGTGGCAAAGTGAGCAAGGGACCCACGTCTGTGCATACCCTGCCAACTTAGGGTGAACAAAGCAAACACAAGGAGATGATGGATGGAGCGCTGAAACTTTTCAGACACTCACCCCCAGTCACAGACCTGGGTTGAATCCATCATCATTCTTTAGCTCACTTTGCCATCCCAGTTCAGACACAGCTATATGCAAATCAGTTTTGGCCCTGTGCCTCATGGGAACAGTCCAGCTCGAACTGCCAAGCCATGTCTTCCCTGGACCCGACTCGAGCATCCTGGGACTGGTTTCGGGGTAACACCCCTCATCAGCCAGGCTTGCTTGAATCCAGCGGCAAAGTGAGCAAGGGACCCAAATCTCATCATACCCTGCCAACTTAGGGTCAGCAAAGCAAACACAAGGAGATGATGGACGTAGCGCTGAAACTTTTCAGACACTCACCCCCAGTCACAGATCTGGGTTAAATCCATCATAATTCTTTAGCTCACTTCACCACCCCAGTTTAGACAAAGCTATATGCAAATCAACCTTGGCCCTGTGCCTCATGGGAACAGTCCAGACCGAACTGCCAAGCCATGTCTGCCCTGGACCGGAAACAAACATCCTGGGACCGGTTTCAGGGTAACACTACTCATCAGCCAGGCTAGCTTGAATCCAGTGGCAAAGTGAGCAAGGGACCCATGTCTGGGCATACCCTGCCAACTTAGGGCGAACAAAGCAAACACAAGGAGAAGATGGACGGAGCGCTGAAACTTTTCAGACACTCACCCCCAGTCACAGATCTGGGTTGAATCCATCATCATTCTTTAGCTCACTTCACCACCCCATTTCAGACACAGCTATATGCAAATCACTCTTGGCCCTGTGCCTCATGGGAACAGTCCAGACCGAGCTACCAAGCCATGTCTTCCCTGGACCGGAAACAAGCATCCCGGGACCGGTTTCAGGGTAACACCCCTCATCAGCCAGGCTAGCTTGAATCCAGTGGCAAAGTGAGCAAGTCACCCACGTCTGGGCATACCCTGCCAACTTAGGGCGAACAAAGCAAACACAAGGAGATGATGGACAGAGCGCTGAAACTTTTCAGACACTCACCCCCAGTCACAGATCTGGGTCAAATCCATTATCATTCTTTAGCTCACTTCACCACCCCAGTTCAGACACAGCTATATGCAAATAAGTCTTGACCCTGTGTGGCCCTGTGGGTCTTTTAATTTAAATCAGGGCCTATGTTCAACAGATCATCTGGCATATATTCCATTTGTGGTTTCAAGGTGTGATCCATTTTTACACTTTTTTCCTTCACGCTGCTAACTATACACTCAATAGCCAAAATACTCCATATTCACTAATGACATTGGATCATGGATTGGAGAACTTTCTGCTTCCAGAGGATGGCACTGTCACAGTTGATACATACACCCTTTGTGATGTCTTTTGGTTCCCAAAAATAAAGCTCTGAGTCTGCTATGAAAGGGTAACCCAGATTAGAGTTAATTGCTGCTAGTGCATCCTTACAATTTAGTCAACCCAAGCAAGTACCACCATATATGCTTCAGATCACCCCATAACCCATCCAACATATAGGAATAACATGAGGATACATGGAATGTGATGTTGTGGTCTCATAGTACCAACCAAGCAGTAAATCCTGTCTCTAGACATATCTAGGTGTAATGTGCCAAAGACATTGCAATGAATAGCCCCACAAGACAATGATCTCATCCCAACCTACAGCACCAGTTGTATTTAAAGCAATACCTAATACAGCTTGGCGATCACAACCCATAGGCCTGAAATTGCAGGAGTATAATTTCTCTATTGTACCATCTCTCTTATGGGAAATTATCTTATTTTGAAGTGCATCACGCATAGTTTAATTTACTTATAGAGCAGCCTTTCCTCCACCTCCAAATTCCAAAATACAATTGTTAAAAAATGTATCTGTGACCCTATGAATATGCTTTCATACCCCATTCATGCCATTTATCATACAGACCAACTTTCACTTTCTGTGTCAAGTCTGTGTTGAAATAGATGTGTGTATAAGGAGATGAATAGGTGGTTAATCACCCTATGATGGCCCTAAATTTTAAAAGCATATATAGCGGGGTCAGAGTCACAAGGTATGCAATTGCCTGTGTCATGGCAGTCATGCTACATCCCAAAAAGACCTGCCTACTACCACTTGCTTCGCGTGGACCCAAAACTGACCCTTTTTCAATGAAGGATTAATCAAACATTACTCAGAGCTGAGATGAATAATTGTATAGTTTCAAATTGGTAACACCTACCCACCCTTCGATTTGAGCTGCAGTAGGAGTTTACAGGATACACTGGGCTGGGAACCTTCCCAACTATATTGCAATATAGAATTTTCAGAACCTTGAAGAAGCCCATATCAATAGTAACCAGAATTTTCTGAAGGAAGTACAAGACAGTGAGGGGTATATATTTTAATGTGCCCATCATCACACACCAAGAGATGAAGAAAATGGATCACTGTTGTAAATCACTGTGTATGTCAGCAAATAAGGAAGGCCAACTGGCCCTAAAAATATCAACATGTGGCGTATTCCTAATTCTCAAAAATTGAATATAGGCTTCTGGCCAGCAAAACTGTTCTCAGTTGAATTTCTTCTTCTTCATTCAAGCTCAAAAGAAGTGTCCCTGATTTATAAACTAATCGTTCCTCCACCCTCTAAATTAAATTCCCATTTACAGAGAGTCCCCATGGAACATGTCCACTATGGTCCTACATCCCACTTCATGCGATTTCACATAAGGTTGGACCTTCCCTCCTAGTTTTAAGTCTGGATTAAAATGGATGTATGTATGAGGAGATGTGTAGATGGTTAATCCCCCTGTGAAGCCCACAATTTTATATGTGTATCTAGCAGGGTACAGTCATACAGGTTAGGTAGTTACCTATTCCATGGAAGCCATGCTATATCAGAAGCAAACCTGCCTATCACCATATGGACCCAAAATTTGTCATTTTTCAGCAAAGACCAATCAAACAATACTGGGAGAAGGGATTATATACACCACAGAGCTACTGTAATGCTTCAGAGACTTAAAGATGCCTGTGTCAATAGTAATCAGAAGGGCTTCAAAGAAGTACAAGACTATGAGTAGTAGAACATTTAACTAGTTAATAACTGAGCATATCAGCAAATAAGGGAGGGTGATTGGCTTTCATGAAATCAACTTGCAGCATATTCCTATTTGTCAAATATTTAAGAAATGCCACTGCCCAGCTAAACTGTAACTGAGTTCTCAATTGCATTTTCTCTACTTCATTCAAGTTCAAGCTCATACGTATTTGATAACCCTCCAGTTTCTCACAAATGCTGCTCTGATGTATCGATGTCATGACAGAAGCTGGCAATGTGCATAAAATGAGAAAGGTGTTATTGACAAAGCCATACTGTTATGTTCTTCTGATCCAAATGATCTATTACCTCCCAATTGTCTTAAATGCATGCCAGGCATATGCTGAGGCAAACAATAGAGGAGACATTGTCTGGTTCTGGTTCCCCTCTAGAAGATTTAGACTACAAAGGGGTCTAAATAGGGGTCAGAATGGACAACGTACTCCCTTCAGTCACCTATTTGAACATAATCATTGTGATATATCATTGGCCATACTATATCTGCTCCAGAACCAGCCTAAACAAGAAGCAGTCAACACAAACACTTGTTTGATGATCAGGGAGAGTAACACAGCAGGGACCTATATATTATTGATTACATATCTTTCTCACTGGATGGCTCACAAACCATATCTTGTCATGTGATTGTTTGCCATGAATTAATTCAGACTGGCCTGGGTGGACCACACCTGACAAGAGCAGGCATGCTCTGGAAGCCAGAATGTTTGCATATAATTTTGCATCAATATTCAGAGCAGCTACTGGCCTCTATTAGTAGCAGATTTTAGGGTTCTTCCCAGTTTGAGAATAACTGGGGCATTCTCATGAAATGGACAATTTTGCCAGTGCTGAGTATAGCGTTAAATGGAAAATACGTTTGATGACTGGTTGGGAGCAAAACCGCCCATTTCGATGAAGCACCTTGGGTGCCTTACTCTATTGACCTCCCTGTCAGTTATTGGAGATCCCAATACTTCAGCTTGGGCCTAGGTATCCTATGCAGTCCAGTCCAAGCACTATATGTTCTCTGTACTACCTTTGAATAGACTTAAGCTGTATAGAAGGCCTCATAAAGTACCTACATTCTCCAACTTCTCTATTTCCACTAGTATAATGGGTACACCCATCTGACATGAATTGATTAGTGTGTTGATTGTTTGCCTTTGTCACATAGCCTGCTTGCTAACCAAGTCCCCACCTTATTGTTGGGCATCTAGACAAAAAATGTCCAATGGTGAAGTGTCATCTACACCCTATTTGTAAACATTGGTTTCATCTGGCCTCTAAGACCTATTGTTTGTGTTGGTCACATGATTGAGGGAACTCACTATACCTGTGTTCTGCATCTTTAAGTCCCTTCTAAAATCTGTACGTTTTTCATCTTTTATGTAAAAGTAATATCGCTATGGAGTAAATCAGCTTTCCTCCTACAACACCCTTAAAGGCATCCGATATCTTCAGGAATAAGGTCTCTTTCATATTGTTGAGGTCAAATTACTTATCAATGTGAGTTTGTATTCCCTTTCTCTGTGGTGGATCGAGGTTCCACATGACCATCTTTCTTTGATGTGTATCAAGGTCCAGAGACATAGAGCAATGATCGTAAAATGATATGAAATATTATCAGCTGTGTGAACTGGAGTACACAAGTTATTAGTTGACAAGAAATGGCATTTTCATGACAATGATTTGTATTTGCATCAAATGTAGATATATACCTTTCAGCCAGGCAATGTCTCTCCGAATGTTTCTTAAACCCAAGTTATTTAGTGCAACTGTTAGTTTCTTAGATAATGCATTAGGCTTCCTTCTGCATTATCCTAATCTGTCTGCAGCTGCATACCAATCTGAATGAAAGTCCCCTCACACAGGTATATCCCCTAAAATCAGAAAGTTCTGAGAGAAAGTCAAGCAAAAACAATTTATATCTTAAATTAGGGGAGTAGACTCTGGCCAATGGTAAGACTTAGAATTCCTCAGACCATAAGGTTCTTCTTTTCTTTATCTGTTTTTAAGTCAAGCACTGGAAAGTGCAACTCTAGATGTAAGAAAATTGCTATCCTATTATCTTTTTCAGAGCATGTGGAGAAATAGTTCATATGGGATAGCTGATATATCATCCAGGTCTTATCTCCCTAGTAAAATGTGCCTTACTTTGGGGCACATTTTGGGGCAGTTCCATCTTAAATATTTCCATATCCACTTTGCAGGAAAGTTAAGATCTTTCACATTCAGTGATACAGCAAAATGAAACAGAAAACCCCAGCATCTTTTGGAAGCATCTCTAGAAAGGACTTGGAGCCTCGCAGCATAAGTGTGGTACCCCACATCAAAAATAAAAACATAAGCAGCATATTGAAAAATGCCCTATGAAGATAATAGAGTCTCTCCTACAGCACATTCAACCTTTACTTGGTGATCCCCTTTGTTGTGACCCCTCATAGGGTTGGAAACACCATGCCACCCACATGCTCCCATAGCAAACAGAGTAGAGCTATGTAAAAAGAAGGGGCGCAGGACCCTCCACACACAGTTCATCGAAACACTGTACTATAATAGTTAAGAAAAATGAAAAAGAAAACTCTCATATTGCCAAAAACTTAAGTTATGCATCGCATTAGTCACTACTTGTTCACGCCTGATTATAGATTAAGATAAACCAACTGAGAGGGTGTCAAGTCTCTCAATCCCTTCCTTGCTTCCCTTCTCCAGTATTGTCTAGGTGTCTCCCATCTGCTTGCTCAAGTCCATTTCAGAATGGCATATGACATGTTTCCATCTTGTAGCTTTCCTTCAGTTCACCATGGACCAACAGTTGGGTGTTCAGGATGTTCAGGAACTGCACAACAGCTACCTGATCTAATAAGAACCTGATTTTATCACCCTTCTCCAAAGTAATAAGTGTAAAAATTCTCAATCTATATTGGACCTCATAAATTCTACATGTGTCTGTGATGGGTTTTGTGAAGAGTCTCCTATGAAGGGTTGCTGTGGAAATTTCCTGTAAGAGCAAATCCAAGTATTTGTGGAAGGAGATCCCACCTGCTCACCTGACAGTTTGAATACTTCTTCTCTGAGTAGTAATAGAATTTTGTCAGGATGTTCGTCAACCTCTGATCATGCATTGGGTGTTTTGGTACCCCCCTTGTGTAGCCTACTTTGTAACCATCAAAGAAGAGCACATGCCCCTGTCAAACACCTTGAAACATCTAGGCCCTCTGCTCCTACTTTTAAGGCTCTTATATGTAAATGTTCTCTTTTTGAGCAGTGTTAGATCTGACGGAGCTAGGAAGGGAGGGCCTCTGTGTACTTCATAGCCCCTCTTTGAAGTCACCTCCATTTCAAAGGCATAACTGGGAACTGGGTATAAGTACTGGATCTCCAACCCCACCAAATCAGACACTTCTGGACCTGTAAAGAAATTCTTCCAGAAAGAAGGACTGCTGTGCTGCTACAAGTAATGTCACTCTGCTGGACTGCTGCTCTGGAAGAACTGCTTTTCTGCTTTGCTGCCCTGCCGCCTGCTTCTCTCTGCCCTTGCTGAGAAAGAAATGGACTCTTCAGTGATCTTTAACGGCAAGTTGGCTTGCTTTTTCCTTTGAGACTCATGGATATCAAAGTCTCACTTTCTGCTTCTTTGCAGGGTCCATTGGAAGTGGATTCAGTTGCTTGCTCCAGTGGAGCCAACGCATCCTTTGCTGCAGGAAGCAGAATCAATGCATTCCCGCTGTTGAGGCAAATGGCCCAGCTCATTGCATTTGGAACCAGCACTTCGCCTCAAGAACTGCCGCATTGGAACAAATGCATCACCTCTGACTGTGTGGAGAAACCCGGTGCATCGACTTCAGAACAAATGCATCATGGCTTTGCGTTTCTGAAACAGTGCATCACCATTGTTGCATGGGGAAAATCGACAAACGATGAGATCGACACTGACACATTGATTGGCTGCACCCTGCATCTTGCTGTTGCAACCAGGATCAAGGTACTTTGTTCAGTGGGCCTTGCATGGCTCCTGTAGCCAGCCCATGCTCCATCACGTCAGTCTAAATTCTTGACTTTGCTCTGGTCAAGCGTGACCAGATAACCCTCATAGGCTAGTATTGATTCTAAGAGCTATTTGTACATGTAATCTTTAGAAATTAATATCTCAACTTCTACTCATTGGATTTTTGTTGCTTTGGTCTTGTTTTATTAATACAATCATAACCTATGTTTCTAAACTGGTGTGGAGTCTGTTTGTGGTGTTTTCATTGTGTTACTGTTTGAAGTGTTACACAAATACATACGTACTGGCTCTTAAGTTAAGCCTGCCTGCTCTGTGCCAAGCTACCGGAGGGTGACCACAGGTTAATAGAGGGTGTGTATCTGACTTACCCTGAATAGGATTGTGGTTACTGCTTTCATAGGGTAAATACCTCTGCCAACCAGAAACCCAATTTCTTACAAGCAGATATCCAGCTCCTTATATTGTATGAGTGTTAGGTTTGACTTATTCTGTAGCATGTTAACTATTTGGGGTTTCACAGAGCTTATTGTGTTCAATTGATTTGCTTTATTTTCCAGATCAATGATCCTGTTTACAGGTGAGTCAATGTCCTATGCGAGGGTTTCCATTTTAATACCCAAGTCATCTAGGGGCATATTAGCAAGACCGGCGATAAAATTATCGCCGTTTTAGCGGCAGTTTCCTGCCGCTAAAACGGCGATAATTTTATCGCCGGGCTTGCTAATATGCCCCCTAGTCTTCCCATAATTGCTCTTTACAATCTGCTAAACTGTCCATCCAGAAGATCTGATTGGTGAGGGTCATAATGGATTGTCTCAAAGCTAAATGTGTCTCCTTACCAGGGGTTCCCATTTTGCATTTGACTTTACGGATCCCGATATGATGTCCCTTATCTTAGCACGACATTTGGTATATTTTTCCTTGGTGGCCTCTTAAGGTAGATTAATGACTAGTTCACGCTGAGCAAGGATGACTGGCAGAAGTACATAGCAGAAGTCACAGCATCAGCCAGGGACAACTAGGAACACTCCTCTACAAACAGTGATATGCCAGAAGAGGCAGCAAGCAATAACTTCAGAATGGAATCATGGCACCTGTGGTTTTAGGCGGTTAAAGACTGCCCCCAAAACCCACCAAAAAGCATTGCAGGCAACTGCAGAGCTAATTAAACATAGAAACCTCAAGCCAGAGGACCTCTGTGTTGTTGCAAGTGATGTCATTTAAATTGATGGGAATGTATACCATAACTTCGAGTCAAGTATATTAGTGCACCATTACAGGTATTAGTAATAGGACTAGATAGAGCCGTACACAGCTTTCAAGAACATGGCCACAGGAGGCCAACATGTGTCACATTAGGACCCTTAGTTATTGTTCTGGGGAGTTAGCACAGGCTATTTTCTTTATTACATAAGATTCTGTTTTTTAGTGTAGAGGGTATATAATAATGGGGCTGGTTCAGTTTCAGTGCAGATGTAGGGTGCTATGTGCAAGCATATGTATGCTGCTGTATATTGATTCTATAATGTTTGTGTGTGTACATTTTGATATGTGTAGCTTGTGCTTAGGATTATGTAGTCATGATATTGTGTGAGGGTGTGTGTGTGTGTGTGTGTATGCATGTGTAGCTTTTGATATATGCGGGGTGTTAACTGAAGAGTTTATGATTTTTTGTGTTGCTTTTTTCTCATTGAAAAGGCAAGAGTGGGACTGCAAATGCATATGTATATGAGCATTTAAGTGAACATGTAATGTTGCCAGGGTATAGGGTATAGACTTAGTGCTTGTAGGAATAGCTATAGGTGTGTGTATGTCGTGAAAGATGCATTGCTGTCTAATATACTTTCTAATGATATTATTAAAATAAAATATGAATAACTACACATTAGTTTACTCAAAATTAGCATTTTGTTCTTATTTAGAAATGAAGACTAAGTAAAATTTGAGCATTTTTACCTCTTTAAGAAAATGTGTTATTATTGCGTGTATCTGCAAAGATAGTCTGCCCGCATGTTATTGAAGGCCTAAATAAAGTTTTCGTCTCCTGGAGGATGATTCTGTCCTTTTCATTCATATCATAGTTCTCCCCTGTTGAACTTGGCCATCTCTGCAGTTCACCAAAAATGTTTGCCTTCCCACCCTTCCTTTGCTTCATCTGTTTTTGTTGCCTTTTAAGACTCAGTGAATTTGCTACTGCAAAGTGCTTGTGCTCTCTCCCTCAAGCATGGTACGATTGACTTTAACCTTATTGATAGATTTTATTTAATTGTAAGTCTCTAGTAAAATGTTACTATATGTACCCATGGCCTGAGAATTAAATGCTACTTAGTTAGCCTGCACTACTTATTGTGCCATCCACTAAAGTAGCCCTTTAAAACGTGCCTCAGGTCTACAAAGCAGCCTGAAGTGCAGTTTTAAACTGCATTTTGGGCCTAGCAAAATACATCTTTTATGAGGCCTCAACCTTTATTTAATACATTTAAGTCACCTCTAGGGTGAGCCCTAATGGCCCCCATAGGGCAGGGTGCACTAGATCTAAAAACTAGGACATATGTTTGTAAGTTTTACATGTCCTGGTAGTGAAAATTTCCTAAATTGTGTTTTTGAATACCTTAAGGCTTTCTCTTCCAGTGTATAATTTTTTCACACCTTATTATATATTATAAGTGCTATCCTTTGATTTGGAGCAGATACAAATGTCAAGTTTGGACTCAAATGAATTGTAATTTAAAAAGTCAGATTCTAGATCACAATTTTTAAAATGCCACTTTTAGAAAGTTGGCCTTTTTTTGCCCATAACCTTGTTAGGTGTTCTAGGAATTTCCAGCTGCCCAGGCCAGTTAATGGTTCCTTCATTAAGAATGCATATTGGACCTGTAGAGTGAATAATAGGGGACTAGATGTGGGCGGGATGGGCCATCCTGCCCGGAGGGTTGTGGGTGGAACTGTTCCCTGCCCCATTTACATTTCAAAGGGTTTGCCTCTAGCACACACAAAGAAACCTAATACTAGTCTTTGAGACCCTAGGCTTATTTAAGCCTTGGCAGGGGATAGGAAGAACTTTCCAGAACCAGATGTGGTAATAGAGTAGAAAATTTCTCTACTTCAACAGATGGCACCAGTTATAAATATGGGACCTCCAGAGCAACTCTTCAATACATTCTTACAGCTGAGGACAAGAAGAGCTATCTTGTTCCCCAGAAGACTAGCCTACTGCATGAGGCCTGCATTTTTCCTATGAGAACCTGCCCTGATGCTACCAGAGGATTGCACTGCTTTTGATGCTTGCTGTGCCCTGATGCTTGAAGCCTGGATTGTTCTCCAGACGACTGCCCTGCTTCTTGAGGCCTGCGTTGTTCCCCAGAGGACTGCTATGATGCTTGGGGCCTAACCTGCATTCTGTGAAAAAACAATGGACCTGCTCTCTTCATCCCAGTCTACATGAGTGAATCCAAAGGTCAATTGACTGACCTCTTGTTCTGAGCTACAGTGACACAATACCCTTCAGAGGTCTCCCTACAACTGCATAGCTGACCTGGTGCAGCTGGACCTGCCTTAGCCTTGCTGGCCTCTGCTAGAATCTCCGATCCAGACTCCCTGGAGCCTTGGATGGCACAACATGCATTCCCATAATAGAAAATGAAAACTTCTGAAGTTATGGACGCTTCGCACCAGACTTGGGATTAACCTGGTCCTTGTATATGGCCCATGGTTCATCATAGTCAGCCTGAACATGTGACTTTTTCCTGGTACACGATCGGAAGACTGCGAGTTGCTCTTTGTGCTTTTAAGCACTGAATCCACGTAAAAGTGCACCATTGCATTACTCTGATTCTACTGGTTGGATTTTTGTCATTTTAGTCTCATTTTATTTAATCTATTTTTTTTATTGGTTTGAGATATGTCTTGTGTTGTGTTTCATTTTAATACTCTTTGTGTGCTGCATAAATACATTGCAAATTGCCTCTAAGTTAAGCCTGACTGCTTTTGTACCAACCTACCAGAGAGTTAATTTAATGACTTTTGTGGTTGTTGATTGAAAAGTATTTACATCCCCATCAATAAGTACCCCAATATCTTAAATCTCCATACACAGAGCCCAGGCACAACCCAGGAAAAATACCTGGTGGCATCTTGATGTGGAGAGGACATTACCCAAGTTAGCAAAAAAGTACATTATCGGTGAACTGTTGTTTAGGTGTACTCTGGAAATATACTCCCTCACGCATGACACAGGATGGGAATTTGAGATATGGTGATCTCTGGGTAGTGCACTTTAAAGCACATTTACCTCAATGGCTGGAACTTTAAGAGCTTATCAGGTGCATTTGCTGCTACATTCAGATTGCTGTGCTGGCATTTTAATGTTGTCCATTACTGCTAATGTTGTTACCCCCAGCCTGGGGGAATTTAGCTAATCATATACATTATGAAGAAATCATCTCTACTTCTAAATCAGATAATGATGATTCTAGACAAATGTTTATGAATGAAAGAGGTGTGTACCAATTAGTGTCATAATCAATTTTAGGTAATATGAAGATAGGCATGGGCCAACTGAGGAGCTCACAAGATGTTGGTATACAGAGAATAAGTATGGTTGGGGGATGTCCATGTTCATAATAAATTCAAGGCTTGCAAACATCCACAATGGTCAGTAGGATATTGATAAGACCTTAGTAAGGTATCAGTAATCTATCAAGAAAGCTAACATTGGAGAGGGTCCAAATAACTAAAGCCAAATTGATTATATTTAAGTGGTGGGAAATTATAAATGTCATTGAAACAGTGGCAAGATATTCCTTCTAGTGGTTTATTCTTACTTAAACCTGTTTCTTGTATCTCTTTTGTCACAGCTGTGGTGTAATAACAGAGGCAAACCTTTAAAGCCCTGCCGTATTCTGCTGCCATGGGATGGAGGCCCAATACGTCCATATCCTTCTTTCGTACAATATCCAGTACCTTACGCTGTGTGAAGTAGAGGTTTATGCGGTGAAGGAATAGAAGTAAAGTGAAAACATCAGATAGTCCGTATAATGGACCAAGATACTCCGAGCTCTAATATGCCTGGTTGCACCATGGTCTAGAAAATTATCTTCTCCCTCTGTATTACATTCTTTCTTGCATATCTGTTGTAACAGATGGTCCATTTGTGAAAAACCTGGTGTTTGGTCTCTTCTTTTCAGCAGCCATTTTAATCCCTTTGCAGGCTTCCATGTATTTGTCAATATTCTAATAAAATGCCAGTAATATATTATGCAATGTGATTATAGTCATTGGTAAAATTCACTTTTTCATTTAATGACGCAACATGTTGGAGGGTAATGGACTTGGGCTAAGAGAAAGAGAAAGAAGCATTGGCAAAGACAAATGGTTTGTTCTAGTGTGCCAATGTATGTAAATACTGAGATGCACAATTGCTGTTTACATGTGCTGCATAGACAAATGCTGTATATCACATTAAAGCCTACCTTATTGACTATGCCAGTGCTGGGAAAGTAAGTAGCACAATATGATTTCTTTCTATATAGGATGCATACAGAAGGTAGAGAACTGATTGACAGAAAAAGCGTGATAATTGACTATACTTTCAGCTGTAAAATAGTGCCTCAGAATTTTCATTGAAGCAAGAACTTCCTATAGAGTGGAATGACAACCAAACAGTCAATATAATTTATAATACTCTTCTCAGTGGAGCATAAGCCGAATGCATGTATATATAAAATAATTGGTAGCAATAAGCCACAGAAAACTGTGATGTCAAAACAGACCTAAAACAGAGAGAAGCATAAAAATGAGCGGGAAGAAAACATTTAGGGCCAGATGTACAACCACTGTAAATTGCACCTCGCAATTTGCGCTCGAATGTGAGTCACAAATTGCGAGTCACAATTTACAATGTACTACAGTGTCAGAGACACTGATTGCGATTCCCAATGGGGTCGCAAAATGTGAGGCTCATGAATATTAATGAGCCACTCACAATTTGCGACCCCATTGGGAATGGCAGGCCCTCCCAGGTATGGTGTCCTGCTGGGCTCAGCAGACCACCATGTCAGGGACTACTTTTAAATAAAGCAGGTTTTTTCCCCTTTGCAAATGCAGCCGAAAATATATTTTTTTAGGGGCAGGCAGTGGTCCCAGGGACCACTACCTGCCCTTAAAAAATGAAACAAAAGCACTTCATTTTTCTTTTTCCCTGGGACCACTGCCTGCCCCTAAAAAAATATATTTTCTCCTGCATTTGCAAAGGGGAACGGGTCCCCTGGGTACCCCTTCCCTTTTGAAAATGCATTACCACTCTCTTGAAGAGGGCGGTAAATTGTGAGTGTTTTGCGACCGAAATTACGGTCGCAAAACATTCGTACATGGCCTTGCGGTCGCTATTAGGAAGGGATCGCCCCTTCCTAATAATGAGTCGCTGAACATTATTTTGCGAGTCGCAATTTATTTGCGACTCGCAAAATCGTGTTTGTACATTAGCTACAGGTATTTAGCAAGCGCAAACGGGTCGCAAACCCGTTTGCGCATGCTAAATACCGTCGTATATCTGGCCCCTAAAATCTTACAATTTTTTTGCAGTTTTACACAGCGTAAACTTGGTCCTAGAACATTTGAGCACCTTACAGCTGAATCAGACTACTTTACACATTTCTTTTTTTAAACAAAGGAAATTAAGTGATTTGTCCGGAATCACAGGAAGTTAGGTGGAGGTTGCAATTTGAAACTCGTTCCCCAGTTCTAAAGTCATCAGCCGCTAGGTCACATCCCATCCCTGAAGTATGTTCTGTAAAGGTTCACATTAGCTCCCATGTCATGTTATTATGATTTTCTCATACACAGCTCAATGCCACACACAGCACACTGCAAAAAAGACACATATCAAAGGGTTACTGGTTGATGTCTCACCAAAGCACGTGCTGACAAACAAAGGAGTGACGTAAAATTTGTGGAGCATGCTGGTATTATTAAGTGACAAATTCAAGAAGGGAATGGAAAATTGGCATATGCCTATTATGTGGGCCTTACAGCATTCATAATTCAGCCGGATGCCTTAAAAAGGTGCAATCAAAAAGGTGCAATCACCCACTGAGCTGCTTGACCGAGAATGAAAAATCCCACAGGCGTACTTTAGCCAGCCTATATTTTACTTTCCTGAAAATTGTTTTGGTCACCAAGGTCTGCATTTTTGCCCTAAAGCCAGGCATGGGTATGGTGATGTAAATCCCATAAATAACAGTCACCTAGGTTCAGTGAGTGTGGTTTGTGTGGTGGCATTATATTTTTAGGTGTGGTGCTAGCCAAGACCTTTTGTTTTTCCCAAATAATTCTTTATAAAAATACATACACATGTATGGGCTTTCATCAGCCCTCTTCGCCCATTGGTCTGCTGTAGTGTCATTCACAATGTAGTTCCACCCATCACAGTCTTTAGCTCCAGTCACTGGCTTTCTTCACAGCAAATGCCAGCATTTTTTCTCTGCACATGTTAATATTCACCTACCAAGTAGTGCACTTCATCTTCACTTCTGTTGTGAATTTCATTTTCACTTATTTCAGATGCAGTTTGGGTTGGGAATGTGACTCTCCCCTTCATTCTCACCTGTATTTGGAGGCAATGCCCTTCAAGCATTAACCTACTGATAGACACTGGTTTCTCACTCTTTATTTCCCAAATCAGTGTTGCCATCTGCAGCTATTTTACTCGGACCAGGGATACATTTCTGTTCAAGATGGATACCTGCAGCACATTGCTCAGGATTACTGTTTTTTGCACTTGCTTGTCTTGTCTGTGTTCGCTTACGGGGCCCTACATTTCTAGAGGGATAGTCCATCCAAGCGGAGAGCTAGCTTTCAAACTAGCATCAAGCCAGCAACAGTTTGGGATGAGCACATACAGTTCATGGAGCAGTCTGATTGATATTCACTTACTAGCTGCATCTCAAAGACGTTTTTTAAATGTAAAAAACATTCTCACAAGAAGAGACTTGTATACAGTCAATGTGGAGGGAGGCAGTGAGCCAGAAATTGTTCCTCAGGAAGTATCTATTTAGTCACTGGCCAAACAGTGCAAAATCTCTGCTATTTACCCAGTTGCCGGAGAAAATTACATAATCTCTGCTGTTTACCTAGCCATAGGCTAAATAGTACCGATGATGTACAATTTGACCAGTCCCAGATAAATAGTGTGAAGGAGGTCTGTATTTATTGGCCCACAAAGAAAAAAGGGACTCCGGGTGAAGGTAGCATGGTGGCCATCGCATATACAAATCTACAATAGTTTGTAAAAAGGTTAGTGCATGAATTAAGCTACAGGGTTGAATGTAAAATCAATTCTAAATAAAAACATTTATGTTATTTTAATATTAAAATAAGACATATAAACATCAAATAGAGGCTTCTTGAGGATATGGCGCACAAATATGTTTTGCTTCAGTCAGGGAGCATTTGGCTGTCTGCAAAGAATACTGAGAATGAATTTAAAGCATGTTACATAAATGTTTTATTCACTCATAATAACGCATTGCATTTATATTGTTCATGATGCTCCTGTTGATGTTTTAGAGGGCTGAGCTCTTTTTGGGCTTCTTAAGGAAGGCCTTGTACTAGCTTTAGGCTTCTATTCAAGGTGGATTAAGCTTGCTTATTTTTTCAAATCTGGCAACACAGCAGCAATAAACAAGCATCAGCAAACAGGGAATTCAGACATATAAGTGGTATCTGGACAGTCAGTAATTGGTGTTTGGGGACACAGCGCTAACGGGCACTTGCAGAGGGTAAATTGAGCGAGACACTGTAATAGTGCTTCTTTGGAATGGGGAAGTGAAAGCAAGAGACAGGCAAGTAATGCATCTGAGTAATTTACTGGAGGAGTCCATTCTGCTGCCTTGAATAAACACACATTTTCATATTATTCACCCAGCAGAGTAGGTTGATTGCATTGATGCTTTTTGGTCCCATGTAGTGAGTGGCCCAATTCAGCCATACTTTAATTTTAGTCGCCTCCATAATGCGTCTTGGGAATGGTAGTTTTGATGTTGAACATGTTCAGTAGTGATTTAAGTGGGCAAGGTCCTGTCTCTACTTGGACCCCATTTCTGACTTGACAGTGCTGTCTCAGCAAAGGCAATCTAGAAGACAAAAAAAATCTTTGTGACAGGCTTGGGGGATGTAGCTGACTAAAATCATTGTGAAGGGGGCTGGAGAAGGAAGCAGTAGGAAGAGGAGGATGAAAGGCACAAGACCACTAGGAGGGCTAGGCTGACCACAGACAAGAGGTCCAGGACAGGAAGAACGAGGCCCAGAGAGACCTAAACTATGAGGACGAGTGTTACAATGCCAGAGAGAACCAGGAACAAATAGACAATGAGGAACAGGAAATGGAAAAACAGTACTAGAGGTACTGGGACAAGGCTGAGAAAAATCAGGAGGGCCAGGCAGTTGTAGACCAGGGGTACACTGAATTGGGTGTAAGGGGTAACAGGTGCTAATATAGCAATCACTACAGTTGATATTCTTCTAACCAACACAAAAGGTATCTTGCGGTGCATTCAAAAGGGGAAGATACCCCCTACTTCCCGAACATCAATCAAAGATTGAACAACATTTTTTGAAGCACACGCGTTCCAGGCCAAATCAAAGTAAGATACAATTATGAAACATGAAGACAATAATAAAAGCTTTGTTTCTTCTTTGATGTTTTTATTTCTTACACTTCCTTTAGCCAACGTGTTTCGTTGTTTGAGGGTAACAACACTACGACTTCCTCAGGGCTGGAAGTTATACAAATACCAAATTTGTAATACATGAAAACTATGCACAACTCTCTAGCAAAGAATACATGCCCAATTTTTTATTTTTTCACCCTATGGTTCCTACCCGGTTGCCCAATGCATGAAAAGCATCTCACAAACACTATAGGGGCATCACGACAATAGATGACGCAATTTGATTGGATCTCAAGGATATGTCACCTTTAGTATTAAATACTAGCCTGTTTTGACTGATTAACAGAAGGAATTAGACACAGAATGCATGTCTCTCTTTAAAGACTGTGAATTCTTGGTGTTTATTTTAAACAGTACAGTAAATGGGCACAATTTTGAATTATTAAGACCTCTTTGAAAAGGGCGAAAAAAAAAAAAATTGGGCATATATTCATTCTTCAGGAAGATTAGGAGTTGCATCCCTAGAAGAACCAGGACAACAGGGCTAGGTAAATAAGGACCTAGCTGACCAGCAGAATGAGGATCAGTAGTACAAGGGTCAGGAGGCCCAGGAAGGGCTAATACAAGTATGAGACAGAAAAAGGCCCAGGAAGACCAGGGTCAGGAAGGACTACAACCTGGACTTCCAGATTCAGGAAAGCTAGACCAGGGCTGGTATAAGGATCAGGAGGACCAAAACAAGAAATTAAAGGATGACTTAGATCATGACTAGGAGGAGGATAAATGCCTAAAGACCCAGATGGGCATGGAAGTGAAGGAAGAACAACAAGAGCAGGCTTATGTGAGTCTAGTTCACATGTATTAGGATATCCTTTTGTGAATGGTTTTCAGTCATGCTTCTTGTGCTGCCAACCCACACCTCTTCAGCCCACATATAGAACTGGTAAGTATTTACTAAAAGATAAGAGCATGTAAAGAGATTTAAAGCTCTGGACTGTTACCTCTGACTGAAGAAGACGAAGTCTGATGCTGGCACCATAATCTGAGGGTGGATTCGAGGGCATAGGAACTAAAACTTGGCAGAGAAGTTTAAAGTTGGATGGGTGAAAATGAGTGTGGTCTGTGAATGTTGGTAGAAAGGGTTTTTAGAAACTCATATGGCTGAAGTCAGGGAAATGTTTAATAGCTAACAAAGGGTGTCAAAGGGAAAAGGCAATCAGCAAAGGAAAGCTCGAGATCATAAGAAGGCCTAGATGAGCTGGAAAGGGGGTGATGGAGGATCCAGATAGATCATCTAAGATGGACCAAAGAGGGAATATGTGTTACCCCTAGATCTTTGCAGTGTTTATGTCAGGTGGCTATGTAGCAATGGACAGATTTACTTACAAGTCACACAATGCAAGGCAGCAAGATAACTTGCTGCACTGCATTGCATGACAGGGACTACTAAAATATGACACACTTCTACTCTCTCCCTGTGCTGGTCCACTATGTGCTGCCTAGCGCCAACTCAGGCACCTTTGAGCGTGGTGGATGGGTGCCAGCATTATGAGTAGGATTGTTTTTTTTACAGTAAGGGGCTGACATAGTTGGGACGTTCTTAGGAAGGACTTTACACCATATACCTAGTTCGAGTAAAACCTGCCTGAAAAAAAATAATGTCCCTATCACCCATTGAGAAAACTCCCAGCGTGTGGGAGCATTTTTTTTTTCAAAAACAAACTCCTGCTTTTGGTGTTTGTTTTTTAAATAAAACATTTTTATAAAAGACTTCTAGCCAGCCATAATGTCTGACTGTACTGTCCTACAAATATTTCATGCATAGACAGGAACCACCAAGGTAGAGAGATGTCCGCAGGGCCAGTGGACAACGAACAGCTCTAAATTTGGCTAGCAAAGATCCCTCAGGTTGTTAGAGGTATTGGTCTCCCAAATCCTAACCGAGTTAACTCGGTCCTCAAAACTCGAAATTAGGTCCCAATTTCTTTTTACTTCTGTCATGAGATTCGAATGAAGCATCTCAATTATACTGTGCTGATAACTTCACACAAGTGGCCCTTGTTTCTATTTTCTATTTTCCTAAAAAACACCCAAAATATTAGATGACTCAATGTTACAACATTTCCTTTTCTGGTTTTTGCTTTTACAAATCATTGTTTTAAGGTGCTTTAGGATGATTTATTAATTGAATTGAATCAGAATTAATAATTTCAGAATCTACTGAGTCTGCTGAGTTTTGCTACTCCGTGCTCAGTTTGGAGCTCGGAGTTCAACAAAAAAAATCTGTGACCTCTGTGTGGTGGAGTGTACCCCCTGTACTTCCTTTAAAGCGTTCTGTTAATAATCCAAGCCTTGTTCTTGACTTGTTCATTTGAATCCTGTGTTTCAAGCCTCCTTTTAGATATGTTTAAAAGTTGCTTGTCTGGGTGGTGTCGGCCTGTTTAAAAAATGTGTGTTCCTTTCAAACACCGACTAAACTCAACAGACAACTTGGGTTCAAGCGCTGTGCAGGTGTTTGT
The DNA here is from genome assembly GCA_963921515.1 of Calotriton arnoldi. Lineage (NCBI taxonomy): Eukaryota > Metazoa > Chordata > Amphibia > Caudata > Salamandridae > Calotriton > Calotriton arnoldi. The sequence continues at coordinate 221,261 of CAWUFW010013223.1, forward strand.
CAGCGATAGCAATGCCTATCCTGTGTGGCTATAATATTTGTGATGACTGGTGTTAGTGATGACTACATCGCAGCCTGATAGTTTTGCACTTCCTTCCAATTCAAAGAGTCCAAACACTGATCACTGTGGAGCTGAGTAGCCACGGAAGGGCCAGGGTCGGGCAGAGACAGTGCATGAGCGTGGCCAGGGAAGTGACACCAAGTGCTGCCTCTACCTCTGCACTCAGGAGATATTACAGAGTCCTGCTCCCATCACCAAGGAGCTTATGTGTGGAACTGTGGATCTGACTGATACTGGCCCAACAGGTGACACCACCTGAACATTAAGCTTCCAGTTAGGGGCCCAATTCACTAAGGTAAACTTAGGCCAAAGGTTTATGACTTTCGGTATTCACAAAGGTGAGTTAAGAGAGATATCTGTATGTCCACACTTGTGGCAGATATTCCACACTGGCAAAATCTCCACACTCAGAGACTCCACTTTGGGTGCATAGACTCCACTCTGGGTGTAGAGTGGAATCTCTGTACTCGGGCAGAGAATCCACCCTGAGTGTGTAAATTCTGCACAATTGTGACTTGAAGATAGGACTCGTAACTTACCTTTGTGACTACCGAAAAGCATAAACTTTGGCTTTTGGTATAGGTTTACCTTTGTGAATCGGGCACTAGGTGGTACCCCAAGAGACTTGCCCCAGGACTACATCCCCAAATGCAGTCATGTCCTGGGACCCCAAGGAGGTGAATAGGATGACCGAGAACACTTACAAAGTAAGCAAGCTTGTAGTGAGTGAGCCAATGCTTGCAAGGGTGGGAAGGGTCACTCTTGCTGGGGAATGAGCGTGGATGGCCATGCTCTGCAGAAAGTGAGTGTGGCTGTAGACGGGCTTAGCTAAAAGTGAATTTGGGCTGGTAGGATCATGATGACTCTCGCATTGTAGGCTGTAAGTGCACTTTGGCACTGCATGTGCTGGTAAGTGAAAATGAGCACTGATATCCAACTGCTGTGAGTGGGAAAGTTTGGCAGTGTTGCTACTGCCTGTGAGCCTATAAACACATATGGCACTGAAGTCGTGGCGTTAGCCCTGGAGCATGTCAGTTAGTTTGCAGACTTTGGTACTACAAGGAATACGACACAAGTCAGTTGGTGTGTCGATTTCAATATACAAGTTACCACTTCCACATTACATAGCTGCATACAAACTTTACAGTGAGAAATGTCTTTCCTTATTTGATTGTTAGTAAGGGTTCATGTTATATAGCTCACATTTTGACACCATTATGGGCTCATTTGTAGAGAATTTAGAGTTAGAGTTCAATCACTGTAGTACGGCTAAACTGCTCAGCTGCAACTCTTTCGTGCTCACTCCTCCTGCTGCATTTTATCATCTGTTACATGCTACATTGGAAGAGCACCCTCCACTTCTAGAGCAAGCATATCTTGTCATCTAGTGATTAGAGGCAGACCCCAGAATCTGACTTTATGCAAGTTAGTTATTGTAGTAAACATGTGTAGTTGGAACTCTGCAGAATAGTGCAGAGTTTCTATGTAACTCCACAGAATTCCGCAGAGTAGAACTTCCCAAGTTCAGCCCAAAGCTACTCATAGCATGGAGCATTTTCATAAACCTATATCTGGTTCTTGTGCATACCCATGGCTTTTTGAAGAAGAGCAGGTACATATCTTTAGAAGAATAAACAGCTTTAGCTGGTTTGGCAATGGTTATAATCACCTTTATCATTAGTCACCTCTGCAGGTAAATGTAAAGAAGTATGGGTAATTGCAGAGCTCCATGAAGGGACTCCCAAGTCGCTTTGTCTTGGCTCATAGTGTAATGGAGTGGCATTCTGTGTCATGCGTGTCAAAATAACTTGGAAACATTCTAATAGTTGGGACCTTTAGATCTATAAATTAGTGCCTGCATCTAAGCCAGTTTTAGCACTAATGGCCTCATGTCACAATCTCACAAGATTTGTGACCACAAAAGTGCTTATCATTATGTACAAAACCCTTTTTATGAGTTGGAAATGTCTTTAGATTAGTAAAAGGACTTTTGCTATTGTTTCTGTATAGCAAACAGGAGGTTTCATGAAAGGGCTTTTCTCCCTCCCTTTTCCCATTCAGAAAGTGATTTATTGATATTTTCTGATTGCAATTGCTGTTACAAAACATTGATGAGCTAACAACCCCTGAGTTGGGGTGGTAATTGATTTGCATAGGGGTAGAGGACCCATTAGCACATGATATGGCAACCTCAGTGGAGGAGAAGTTTTCCTAAACCAATTTGTTTTCCAGCACTGGGTGATTTAAACTTACATTATGATCAACCCTGAGACACTTCAGAATCCAGTATCCAGCTTCTTGTCAGATTTTGCAGCTATTCAATTGAACAGGGCCCCAGTCATGTAAAGGGGTACGTGTTAGACCCTATTTTTACAAATTCTTCTTTGTTTCAGGTTTCAGATTCAATACCCAGTTTTTGTACCAATAATTTCTTGATCCCGGGCCTACCATAACTCCTAAACCTGAGGCCAGGGAAACTGATGTTGGTCACAATTAAATTTTGATAACTGGTCAGAAATCCTAAGTGACATCATTCCGCCGTTGGACCTAGATCCGCAAGCAGCAAACATTAAGATTTCTGGATGGCTAACCCGCTCTCTCGATCGAGCTGTCCCCAAGAAGAGGCACATTCAGAAACATACAAATAAGATGGCTGTCTGGTACTTCCCCCATCTTAGAGTCTTAAAATACAGTGCAAGGTTGCCAAAAAGGAATGGTGAAAAGATTATAGCAAACACAAAAAAAGGAAGTATCGAGAGACAGTTAGGATCTATCAATTAGAAATTAGATCTGCACAAGGTGCTTATAATGAAGCTAGAATTCAAGAAGCCATAACTCTCCTAGGGAGATATTTAAAATCATTAAAACACTTCTGGAAGCTAAACCCACTGGACCTCCTGTTGTATTCCGCTTTAGGTGTCCGTATATAGGTTTTCCTGAATCATGTCCTTATATAGGCACAATTCGCATTGCCCTTATATAGGCATAGAATCCCTGTCCTTATTTAGGCATTAACCGTGCACTCCAAATACAGGCATGGTCACCGACATCCGTCCACCCTAACGTCACAACGAGTTCTTAGAAACCAGACCCTTAAGCTTCGGGAGTTCCCCTAGCACAGGACTATTGATTTCTCCAAGAACTCATCTATTATGTATGAACCGTTATACTTTAAGGGTTCATTCCTGACGTCTTCCTCTGTCCGACTTCACGTCAATGCTAACATTCCGAGGCACCTATCAGGTATAAATATACCTTCCCTCGCCCACGCAAGTTAGAGGAGACCTCGACTTCAGAGGAGTCCGTATCTCGGCCTGACGCACTGAGAAGACGCTGTCATTACTGCACGCAGACAAATCCAGCTTCCAGTGTTCTGACTCCCTTCGCGGGGTGTTAGAGTTCCAGATCCGGCAAGAGATTCCCACCTCTCTCATTCTCAAGGTATGGAGCAGACTAGAATCTAGAGGGACTCTTGGCATACTTGGCGTACTATACTTAACATACTCTTAGTATACCAGACTAGAGAATACTCCACCTACTTCTACCTTTCCCTACACCTAGACTAGGTTAGGTACATTGGGGTAGAACTAGCTTAGAGATGCATCGTATGAGTACTCGCATTTTTAGCTCATGTTATTTATGTATGTGAATATATGCTAAAAGATAATGCTAGCGCAGTATTATTTATTTCTACTGTTACGCTGTACATTATTTATCTTGAATTCTGTCTTGTGATCATTAGGCCTGGGCGGTAAATTCCGTTCCGCTTGCGGAATTTGCGGAATTTGGGTAATTTTGCGTTCCGCGGAGAACGCGGAATTACCAAAAATTCCGCGATCCGCGGCTTCGCTGAATTTTTTGCTTGTTCGTGCTTTCAAAATGCGTGTTCACAAGATATTTCTCCCCGAGCACGCAAACAGCGTTCGCGAACAGGAAAAAAGCATCGCGAATGGGCGAAACAAGCAATTCCGCGTGTTCGCTGAACTTTTGCGTGCTCGCGGAGATTTTTTACCATTTCGCGGCGCTTTGCGTAGCGCGACTATGCAAATTCCGCCCGCCCCTAGTGATCATAACAGCACATATCTCTTACACGAGAAACAAGACTGTTCAATAAAACCCTTTTTATTGAAACGCCCGTCTTTCCTTTCTGTGTAACTCTGTAGAAACTAAGCATGCACGATTGACTGAGTGAAACTGTTATCTATTGTTTCCACGATTCTGAGACGTGTTCCGATTCTAAAGGGAAACAAAGTTGTCTTGTTTTTCGGTTGCCAGAAACTACTCCCTTCTTGTTCTCAAGGAGTTTCTAGTGGCCTCTGAGCTAGCTGGCACAAGTAATTAAGTTTAATATACTCGATAGGGACATACCGACCTTAGTCATATGTCAAGCCTATAGGTTATATTATTCCAATGCGCAGAGCCTAGTAGGGAAATAGGAACTACACTAGATGGCGCCCAAACGTTTGGTAAGGCAGTAATTTGATGCTAGATACTGAGTAACTCAGTCGTGCTTTTCTCAGAGACCCCTACTCACATACTCCATAAGACGTCTAGGGTTAAATATCCGCCATAGCTAAATAGGGAAGCACCCTATATATTAGTTGTTTGGTTTGCTCAACGTTGAAGGATACAGTGTTCCAAAATATTGTGCACCTTATCTTTTTGTTTCCTTGAAACTTGTTCTACGTTTTTCAAAAAACAAATGTCCAACTGGGACAATGCCACTGACACCGGTGGAGCTACGGCTGACCCAGCCATAGCAGTTTTTAACTTTACAGGTTTAAAACTTATAAAACATGGCCTACCACCAAGAGGCGGAAGAGCAGTTTTCGTGATAGAGGCACACGAATCCTTTCAGACAGAGGTATTCTATTCATGGGTAATATTTCCTGAATCAAATTCAGTAACAAGACTGTTTCACTTCTACAAAGAAGATGAACCACCAGAGGAATAGATTCCTTTCGAGGATATTGAAATTCCACTAACATACCAGCTCTGGTTTAAAGGTGCCCTAAAACATCACAGAAACATTACCAGGCTCGGTTCACTAGGTAGACCAGGAGCAACATGGCCGATTCTAGCCGGCTACACTCCTCATCCTGACCTCGAAATAATGTAAGACGAGGAATTACTTACTCAACTTACAGAGTTGATAAAAATTTACAGACAATTAGTCCAATATGTCATGCGAACTTTCACAGTCCAACCACCATTGACCATTCCAAATCAAACCCCTCAACAGGGGAATACACTAAAAATTACACCACAGACTCTATACGCAGTCATGGGAAAAATGCCCACAAAACGTGAGCAAATTCCATTCTGGATAGCTCAAAAAATTAATCAAATTGAAGCAGTATTTCCTAATACTAGCCCTTATGAGAAACACAGAATCCTAACAATCTGTTTACCAATGGGGATCACACCACAACTGGAAGACTGCACCACTTGGGGCTCAGTCTTTGCTGCCATCTATACTAAAACACATGGTATTCCGTCAATTGCAGTAATACCAGATGTCCTGAAACAAATTCAAAACGAATACGGGGCAGAGCCTGCTCTGAATTTAGGTATGAAATTACTGAAAAATGTCGACCAGGTCTCAACAATAATATTATCTAATATTAAAGGGGAGGCAGCAGCAGTGGCGATCCACCAACGATTAAGGGAATTCGATGTTACAGAACATCAAACAGAACTACCCAGAATAATAGAACAATCTTATGCAGAATTAGGCAGAGATAGTTTAGGTGGAAGACCGTTGAAGCCAAAACTATCTGAAAGTCCTGAGAAGGACTCTATTAAACAAACTCCTACATCTTCTAAAAAGAAGTGGGAAACTAATAAACAAAATTCAAACGAGAAACGTTCTCAATCCAGAGGTAGGTCTCCTCAAAAGGAGCCCTCTGAAAGGAGGTATAACCGCAGGAATAGGGATAAATTAAAAAAGCCTGACAGGTATCAAGATACTGATACACGTTCCTCTCGTACCTTTCAGATCTCGTCACAGACATCGGAAAGAAGAGGACGGTCAGAACATAGAGAAGAACGCGTGAAATCGAAAGACGACAAACACGTTCCGAAAAATAAATCAAAACCTCAATTCTCAAAAAAGAAGGTAGCAGGTCTGAAGGTCAGACATGCCGAGGATACTGAGAACACAACTCAAGAACGGAGAATGGGCTCAGACAATGCTGGACAGTGCAGCAGAAGTCACAATAGCTCGCCAGAACCTGAAGGAACTTCTGGAGATAGTGGACTTGAATGAGTACATTACAGTTGAGATTGTAGACACCAGGGTTAGTACTCCACAAAAGTTATATGAAATAACACTCCGGATGGAGGGAGACATACCTAAACAGGTGAAAGCACTCTTTTGGGAAAAACTTTCAAGAGGCTATGACATACTTCTAGCAGAAAAAGACTGGCCACCACAATTTGTCAGTGAGTGCCCACATGGCGAAGACATTATTATGCCTGCCTTCTCCAACCATATTCCAATTCATCTAAAATATACTTATGCCAGGATATGGGCAGTTGCCCAGGCCCCAGCATTATACAAATATCATGTAGGATGGGATGAGGACTCGCCTCACCATAAAATAAATCTAAAAAATGAACCTACTGCACAACGGCAGTACCCAATAAAGCAAGAAGCTAAAAAACAGGTCAGGGAGATCTTAGATCAACTTGAATACCAAGGGGGATTGAAACATGCACCTCTTCAATGAACAACCCTCTGTTTCCTGTCTCCAAACCAGACAACACCTATCGTCTAGTTTTGGATTACAGACACTTAAACACTTGTTCTAAAACATTTGCAGTGCAAAATGCCCATAGTACAGCATTAATGAATAACATTGTGCGTAAAAAATATAAAACCACATTGGCTATTTCAAATGGTTTCTTTTGTCAAAACATAGCACCTGGAAGCAGGTACTTAACAGCTTTCTCAATAATGGGGACCCAGCGTCAATTTTGTCGACTCCCACAAGGGTTCAAGAACAGCCCGGGGTTATTCTCAGCGAGGGTAACGGAGTTACTACAAATTTATGATAATGAGGCATTGTCATATGTCGATGACATCTATCTGATAGACGATGACCTGGACAAACACTTGAACAGGGTGAGTACCATCATATTGGGCTTCGCCTCTTAGGGCTATAAGTTCAAATTTAAAAAATCCAGAATTGCCCATCTCAATGTCCTTTTCCTAGGATAGGAGCTTTCAATTGAAGGCAAGAGCTTGGCAGCCAACTTTTTAGAAAGGTGTGCGCTGCTCCAACCTCCAAAGACGCTGAAAAATATACAATCCATCCTGGGTTTCCTAAATTTTGGAAGAACTTACATTCTAAATTACGCAGAAGGGGTTAAACCTCTCTACGCATTAATAAAACCTGATTTTTCAATCAAAAATTGGACACAGGAACACACAGAAATCTTGCGTTCACTCCAAGCTAACATGTTAGCAACAAATCACTTACAAACACGCGTAAGTCAACGCAATTTAGTGATCCGAATAGTTTCGGGTCAATGCAAATTCACCTACTTAACATTTAATGAGGGTGAAAAAGTACCAATTGCATACAAATCACATTTGTATACACAAGCAGAAATGCGCTTCACTTCAACAGAAAAATACTGACAGCAGTTCAAACCGCTGTAGCAAAAGAAAGAGCTCTAGCCCAAGGGAAACGCATTATTGTCATAACCCCAGTTCCGGCCTTAGAGACGGTAACTAAAGCGAGCATTCCAAATGCTAAAGCATTACATCCTAGATGGATACAATGGGTTAATTTTCTTGCTGCATATGTTTTTGATCCTGATTTAAAAACACAAGCGTTCCTGCAATATGAACATGAATGTCCTCTGCCCACTGAGATTCTGCCTCTCGATCAGTACGAATTCATAATTTACACTGACGGATCCGCACAACCCGCTACAGGGAGTAAGCAAGCTTACAGTGCAGCATGCGCAATCGTTAAAGGTCGCATGCGCGATGGTAACTTCAGACCTATGGTCACAAAAACCCAATCTCTAGGAGATTGTACAGCTCAGCGAGCTCAACTACAAGCATTCAAACTGGCACTTGAAAGTTTAGATCGAGAATTCCCCACACTAATAGTGTGCGATTCTTTCTACTGTGTGCAGTCGTATAATGAATATATACAAAATTGGCTTGAAAATGGGTTCAAAGATGCAAAAGGTGGCACAAAAAGCATAAAACGCTTTGGGAACAAGTAGTTCAGTTGAAAAGTGAACTACCAAAGGCTCAGTGATCCAGTCATCAACGTGATGGCGTTCACGTTGCAGGGAATTCATTGGCTGACGAAGCCGCAAAGGGGGCTGTTCAGACGGCTTCCGTAGCTGCGATCACTCATTCAAAAACGAGAATAGACAGTGAGATAATGTTGGCTGTCAATGCTACGAGCAAAGGCAGTGGTGGAGCGTTACCAAAAAAGTTTCCACTCAAGTACTCTTATGTAATTGATGCGAACAACGTTCCTTTTGCTCGAATCCCTGGATGGGGGGATAGGGTAATTCCAAACATGGAACGTAGAGCAGCTTTGATTTATGAAGCACATCTGGGGGAGGGTCTATCACATCAAGGGATCTCAAAAAAAATATTGACATTAAAAGAGATATACTGGTGGCCTGGAATGAATACACATATTCACATCTTCATCAATGACTGCATAGACTGTAAGATACAGCGTGATGCATAACGCCACCAGACACCATGCTACGAAGTAGCCTGCCAGGGACAGACACCATTGTTAGACAGCATTAGACTATCTATGCACAGGCGTCCTTGTGGACAACTGCAATCCCACAAATTCTAAGTCAAGGTTCCTATGGATATGGCCTCAGCGCTCGGCTGACGCTCGAACTGTTATAAAAGATTTGCGAGTCTTTATCGGCACATACGCAATAGGCACGCTACATTCTGACCAGGGCCCTGCGTTTAGCTCTTGGGCTTACAAAGAAGCCATGGCCAGTCTGGGCATTGCATTGCGGTACTCCACTCCGTTTCATCCTGAGGGAAATTCTGTTGTTGAAAGGAAAAACCGGGACATAAAGCAGTCTATAACAGCTAGGGTATTAGGTTCGGGTGATGGGTGGGTCAAACATCTTTATGGGGTCCAACGCTCATTAAATAATTTGCCAAGAAGTTCTCTGGGGGGTCACTCCATATGAGGTCCTATTTGGGACAAGAATGTGGGTGCCAGATCTAGAATGTAGAGGCACAGTGGTGGAAAATAAACCCTTTGATATCAAAGATCGTTTGGCTGTTTTACAGGATCTAAATGAACTAAGATCGAAACAAAGCAACGTGTTCCTGCAGCCAACCACCACTGGGGAAACACCGGCAGTCCCAGCAAGGCCTGTCTGGATTCCAAAAGTTGGGGGTCTAGTCAGAGAGAAAATTGCGGACAAGAAGGAATTTGGACCTTCTTACAGACAACCAGTACCTGTCCTAGCCATACACGGAACAAGAACAGTACTTCTGCCACCCCTTCCTGGAAAAAAGGAGAAAAGATTTGTGTCCATCGACCTCATCAAACCACAGTATGTGGCCAATACTAAATAGTAGGCCTCGTGGACTCCGACCTAGTAGCAGACACACTCCTCTCGCTACTATCCAAGAGGTTCAGACTGAAAGACTGATAACCATCGAGAATTCAACAGTAATAGATGAAGGACTGAGCAACAATGCTATGGAACTCATCCCTCTTGAAACTCAAGTAACAGTTCGTCCAAATACACCTGTCTACACCAATGTAACAAGTGATCAACTGGTTCCAGCGATTTCTACAAATCCTGATGCAATTCCAACAATTGACAGAACTGCTTCTGGCTATTTCATTAACTTTGATACGTTTTCTGAGGATCTGAGTGAGCCTGAGATGTCGCCAGCATCAAAAACTTTTAAACAACAAGTACAATACTTTTTCATTTTTTGAGAAAGACTTATCTGGTTTCACTTTGGATTGAACTATGGATTATTTCTGGAATATTTTTCTTTCTGCTTTGGCTAGCTTTGGTTATGACTATGAGCGTGCTTATAAATGGCAGATATAACCATGTGAACACTGAAAGAAAAGATGTGAACTTACTTTTGAAACTTCACAAATCATCCCATCGTGAAACAAGAGACTTGTCTGCAGTGAACATCATAGCCGTTCCTATACAGGATGGTATAGTGTGGGACAAAACTGATTTCAATATTTTCAGCCCTACGGATCATTTGAACATTCCACATTTATTTAAGATTTCACTAAGTGATTTTGTTTCATCCAGTACCTATTCTGATGATTGGGACTTTGAAACTGTAAATGACATGATGTTTGACCTAGAAAAGTCTGCTGCATTTTCTAATAATGAATATTTGGAGGGTTCATCCGACTATGAACAGCTGTATTGCTATAACCACTATTGTCATCATTTTTTGCAAAAATCTGCAACACCTAGAAATGTGTTTATGTTTAACCAATGGGAGCATTGTCCTACACCACCAAAAGGTAGTTTAAAAACATTTGCTAAAAAGTTTCCATATTTTTCAGGCTACAATACATCTGATCCAGAAACATTTTACTATAAAAATGTAAACAAAACAGTACTGAAAATTATGTTAACTAATACAAAACAGATTTACTCTGCAGCATTTATTGCCCAACTGTCTAGACATGGTTTCGACTTGTGGAAAGAGACAATAGACACAAAATCTATCTGGGGTACTAAAGATTGGCAAGTGCAGGGGATAGAAGCTTTGTTTAGAGCCTGTTTCGTCCCTCAGCAAATAATGTTTTTGAATGACACGGTCCAACAAACGTCTTGCCTTGGGTTAGCCAAGATCAAAGACATGAAAACTCCTTCTGTACCAACACCTGCCAGTAATAACAATACACAGGCAGCAGTTACAGTTGACACCATACTACAACTCAATAGAACAAATCCTGATTGGAGAAAATGGTTGATCTGGCCCACAGACACAAACAACTGTCAAGAGAGATTCCTGAATAAAACACAGGGCTTTACTTTTCATAGGCCAGACCCACGATACGTCCAAAGACAACATCCGGGGGTAGTAACAACATACAGTGTAGGAAAATTATGCCTCGATTGGCTGCAAAAATCTACACTTAAGGATGTGAAACAACACTTATCTTTACTTGAAGAAGACGCAGACCTTAGGGAATTCTTGCTTGGATCAAGAAAACCGCATCAAAAACGTTTCATATATGCCGGCATCTATGCTGCTTATAATGAAGCATGGAAGGTGTCACAGATGGAGGCCGCAGAATGAATACGTGAACTTGATCGTATTAACTTAGAGAAAACTCTCACTGTGGTCGACAATGGGTTAACAACTTTGTCCTCCAGAATTTATTCATTGGACAGTATTGTATCCTCTGCTATCGACATACTGGAACAAGATTTAGCCATGTTACAGCAAGGCCAATCTCAGTTGCGTTCTATTATGTTATTAAGCTGGACGCTGCAATCTTTGCGTGTGGGCTGTGTACCTTGGCGTTTTATCAACACGACGGCTCTGTTTGCAGAATACAATCTAACTGATAAACAGATCGAACTGGCACAAAGGGGAGCAAAGTATACAGTGCTGAGCATTGAAAACTTGAAAAATTACCATTCACAGTGGCAGAAAAACCAGCTACAGAATGGCTTATTCATGGCAAAATTAGTCTACCTGTGACTACTTTCCAGTTTCAGTATTGCCTTAAACAGATGCAAGCAGGCAAATATGAAAGGTTGGGTAAAGAATGCATTAAGACATCCTGGAATTTACCTTACACATATAGATGTTGGAGTGGGGATCGTGAAGTGTTTCTGAGTGGTACACACTGTGAAAGTGCACTAAGCGGTTCACTAATTTGTGAGGACATATCTTTACACGGGGCTTGTAATGGTTCTGTGTTAAATTTGTCCTGCCACCAGCAGGGGTCACCATCTGCTGTGATTAATCCAACGTTTGGCCAACTTTCTAATGGGAGTTACCTCATGTTGAATGATCAGAGTTGCTGTGGCATGTTGCCAGGCATCCCATATCTAGTAACGGTCAACTCCAGGGTCAACAAGTATTGTTTGCCCCAATAGACACAGTCAGGGAGTTGCCTTTATGGCCTTCGTTGAATGTCTCTTTTATACAATTTGATACTTTAAGCAGAATGAAAGCCATGCTTATACAACAATCAGTGCCTTTGACCTCGGCCAAAGAAACCTATGATCTACAAGGTGCAAGGACTTCGGCTGAGATACAGGCTTTAATTGTACAAACTGCCCTATACATTTCGTAGAAATGATAGGACGTATCTCTTAACATGTCTGATACAAGCAGAATTGTACATGTATTTAAGACCATCTGTTCCGGACTATTAGCACCTTTCCAGGCTGTCCTCGGAATCATCCCAAACTTCGCACATTCGGTGTTTGGTGGTGTGCCGTTAATTCTAGCACTTGTTGCAGGAATTCTGTTTCTATTCCTCCTACTACGCTATGGCAAGCCTATTTGCCAACATCACTCAGAGCGATGTGGAGAAAGCCCTCCTTGAACGGAAATGCCGTGAGCGAATAGTACAGCTTTTGGACATGCCTCGTCTACGGGAACTTAATACAACATGGTTCCTGTCATTCAGACCAATCTGGCAAGATTGCATCTTACCTGTTCTACGCTGCCTGTTTTGCGGTGAAGAATGCGTGCTAGACACCTGTCTAACACTCCCATCAGTCATGCCAACGGATATCGATACTCTGCTGGACCCGATAACGGCCCATGCTGTGTGTTGTCCCCAGAGGCTACCAATCCTGATGACGGCATTCATTGAGGTCTCACAGATGCTTCCGGCTGCTGCTGAGGTACGAGATGGATCAACAGGCACACAGGTAACAACGGACGCAAACATTGCTTCTTCTGCTGAAGGCGATGTTTCTCATCTCTGTGCAATTAACCTTCTGAACGAGTTGTTCCAAATGTCACCAACTTCGGTGGATGATATTTTGGCTACGGAAATAGATGATCTAATGTTTACGCCAGACCCATACACTGACTTTGATTCAGCTCACAGTGGACCAGGGCAACAATGACATTTGGCCTTCATATATTCAAAACTTGGAACTTTTCCCAGAAATTGAACTTTTTCTTTTAAAATGTATTTTTCTCGATAGACATGACATGGCAACTGAACAATCTGCTTACAGTAGAACTAGTCTTATAAAACGGACTTCTTTGAATACTTCCAGGGACACATTGTCACCTTACTTGTATAACATTTCATTTAAATGCATGATATGCAATGGCTTTGATTTTAAGAACTTATTGACCATTTTGTCATATGTATATATTTCTGTTTCATTCACGTTGCATTTTACTTCCATTATATGCTTAGAATGAAACCGATGCTTTAAATGTACAGTACCTATTGCATTTCAACAGTTTTGAGCTTCTTTTAAAATGCTTTTAGAAATGTTTTAGCAACATGTGGTACTCAATTTTATGTTTAGCATTTAAATGTTTAGCATTTAGTATTATCGTTCATTCGAATGTGGAGTGGGTGTTGTATTCCGCTTTAGGTGTCCGTATATAGGTTTTCCTGAATCATGTCCTTATATTGGCACAATTTGCATTGCCCTTATATAGGCATAGAATCCCTGTCCTTATTTAGGCATTAACCATGCACTCCAAATACAGGCATGGTCACCGACATCCGTCCACCCTAAGGTCACAACGAGTTCTTAGAAACCAGACCCTTAAGCTTCGGCAGTTCCCCTAGCACAGGACTATTGATTTCTCCAAAAACTCATCTATTATGTATGAACCGTTTTACCTTAAGGGTTCATTCCTGACGTCTTCCTCTGTCCGACTTCACGTCAATTCTAACATTCCTAGGCACCTATCAGGTATAATTATACCTTCCCTCGCCCAAGCAAGTTAGAGGAGACCTCGACTTCAGAGGAGCCCGTATCCTGGCCTGACGCACTGAGAAGACGCTGTCATTCCTGCACGCAGAAAATCCAGCTTCCAGTGTTCTAACTCCCTTTGCGGGGTGTTAGAGTTCCAGATCCGGCAAGAGATTCCCACCTCTCTCATTCTCAAGGTATGGAGCTGACTAGAACCTAGAGGGACTCTTGGCATACTTGGCGTACTATACTTAACATACTCTTAGTATACCAGACTAGAGAATACTCCACCTACTTCTACCTTTCCCTACACCTAGACTAGGTTAGGTACATTGGGGTAGAACTAGCTTAGAGACGCATCGTATGAGTACTCGCATTTTTAGCTCATGTTATTTATGTACGTGAATATATGCTAAAAGATAATGCTAGCGCAGTATTATTTATGTCTACTGCTTACGCTGTACATTATTTATCTTGCATACTGTCTTGTGATCATAACAGCACATATCTCTTACACGAGAAACAATACTGTTCAATAAAACCATTTTTATTGAAACGCCCGTCTTTCCTTTCTGTGTAAATCTGTAGAAACTAAGCATGCACAATTGACTGAGTGAAACTGTTATCTATTGTTTCCACGATTCTGAGCCGTGCTCCGATTCTAAAGGGAAACAAAGTTGTCATGTTTTTCGGTTGCCAGAAACTACTCCCTTCTTGTTCTCAAGGAGTTTCTAGTGGCCTCTGAGCCAGCTGGCACAAGTAATTAAGTTTAATATACTCGATAGGGACATACCGACCTTAGTCCTATGTCAAGCCTATAGGTTATATTATTCCAATGCGCAGAGCCTATTAGGGAAATAGGAACTACACTACACTCCCTCCGAACCCTCCAATGATAAATGTAATGCACTGGCCACCTGTTTTAATACTAAAATATTAGATATTTACCTCTCCTTTCAAAAGGCAAGGGAGGCCCTAAGTCCACGTGCCCACATCTCAACTAGGAATCAACCCAAACTACTTGCTGAAGTTCCCTCCTCTCCCTATGGATGCTTTTGCTGAACTCTTTGGCAAAATTACATTTGGATCCCCTCTTGAACCCGCACCTCAAAGGATTCTTGCTCTTGGAGCCAAGACTATTTTCCCACCTTGCTGAATATTGTCAACCTCTCCCTGGAGAATGGTCTAGTGCCCCAACCATGGAAACACATCATGGTGAAAGCCATTTTAAAAAAGCCCAACCTTGATTCTATATGTCCAGGGAATTCTACTCCCATATCCTTGCTTCCAGGCATAAGCAAGGTGGTGGAAAAGTATGTTAACAGACATCTCTCTGAATTAATCAAGATCAATTCATTCCTACACCACACTCAAACTGGTTTTCAGCCTAAGCACATCACTGAAACCTCTCTGTTAAAGGTAGTGGAGGATTAAAAAACAAAATTGATCAAGGGGCTTGTGTAGAGATTATTCTTTTGGACCTCAGCTTGGCCTTTGACACCGTGGACCACTCTACACTGTTACAGAGGATTCATAAGGCCGGTGTTAAAGGGAAAGCTCTGGATTGGATTGGCTCCTTCTTGATGGATAGATCATTTCAGGTTTTTGATAAGACTTGTTCCTCTGCTATTCTACCAATTCCCTGTGGTGTGCCGCAAGGTTCCTCTCTTAGTCCTATATTGTTCAACGTGTACTTGCAACCCATGGTGGATATCCTAATTCCCTCTGGGCTTTCCATCGTCTCCTATGAGGACGATACCCAGGTAGTTTTTCCTCTTGCCCCAGACGTGGACCATTCAGTGACTACTTTGGGACCATGTCTGGAACAGATGGCCAGCTGAATGAACAAGTCTTGTCTTAAGTTGAATGGAGCCAAGACAGACCTTATGAAGCTCTGTAGTAATGCCCATCCCCAAAGGGCCCTTGATTGGCCGGTCTGCATTGGTCCTCTTCCTGCTCCTAAACCAGCCATAAAAAGCCTGGGGGTATGACTGGAAAAACCCTGACCATGGTAAGTCAGGCTACCAAACTGTCAGCCTCTTGTTTCAGAATCATGCGCATATTGCACAAGATTCTGCTTCTTCTCCCTTAGCTCTCAAGGAGGCTGGTAGTCCAGGCTCTGATTCTTTCTCACCTGGATTACTGCAACCCAGTCTATCAAGGTGTTCCCAAGGCAGTTATTCATAAACTGCAAGGCATGCAAAATGTGACCGCATGACTCCTCTTAGGTATTCATTGGTATGAATTAACCAGAAAGGGTCGGATCAATCTCCACTGAAAAATAATTTGAATTTAAATCCTTGTGCACAGAGTATTTCATGCGAGTGGCCCTCCCATCTCTCACCAACTAGTCACCCCCTACTCCCTGAAAAGGCTTCTTACATTCCACCAACTAACTTTTAGCTATTATCCCCATGGGCACAAGGGCTCGAAGTGGAGTACATCTTTTTTACGTTAAAGCAGCCAACCTGTGGAATGCTCTCCCTTTAACCATGCGTTCCATGAATAATGAGTTGAGCTTCTGAAAATCCATAAAACCTGGCTCGATTGTGGAGTGCAGAGTTTATTAGTAGGAGTGGAAATGTATACCCAGGGCTGGTTACCATTCACAGACCCACTCTGAGACTCACACACCCACTTCCAGACCAACTCAGACACTTATGGACCCACTCACAGACCCACTCATAGTCCTACTCTGAGACTCACACAACCTCTCACAGATGCACTCAGACATTCATGCACCCACTCACTCATCCACTCAGAGACACACACACCCACTAACCTACCTATAAAGCCAAAGGTTATAGGTAGGAAATAAAAAAGTGTCAAAATTAACTGAAAAAAACAACATACAAAACCAGAGAAATTCAGCAGTTATGGTTACCTGCTTATGCCCCCGGAATGTGCTGCTTACAACCTCACATATTACATCACTCATGACATGGTCAGTGACATCACTGATTTTACATCACTGATGACATCTCAAATTATATCACTGATGACATCACTGGTAACATCACTCACACAGCCACTCACACACCTAATGACACCCACATACAAACTCTCACATATCCATTCACTGACCCACACAATCACTCACATGCCCATTCACAGACCCATACAAGTATTCACACTACTGCTCAGTCAACCATAGAGCCACTCACACACCCACTCTCTCACTCATACTGGAACTCACACAACTTTCTCAACCATACAGCTACTCCTACAAACAGTCACTTATCCGTACAGTTACTCACATAGCCAAACACTAACCCATACAGCTTATCATACACCGCATATTCACCTATATAACCACTCACATCGCCACTCACTCACCCATACAAGCACTCACACATTCACTGCCACACCTACAACAACAACTTACATACCCAGTCACACATCCATACAAACACTCATACATCTACACACTCCCCCAAACATGCCATTAACACAGACAATTGCTCTACAATGCAGCCACTCACATACCAACTCACTTAACAAAACATCCACTCCAATAGCCACTCACTCACACAGCTACTTACATAGCTAGTCACTCACTCATACAGCCATGCAGACACCCACTCACTCACCCATCGACTCCCCCCTGATTGATTGATTGAGTCAGAAAGCCAATCACTCACCCACACAGCAACTCACATACCTAATAATAAACACATACAGACACTCACAACCCATATAGTCACTCAGACATCCACTCACACACGATTATACACAGTCACTCAGCCACTCATATAATATTGTACTACTCATTAGTAGTACAGAAAGGATATTTTTAAACTTTTGTAGTACCTTGGTATATATGTTTAATACTCTAAAACTTTTAGAAAATACTCACTGGATGATGTCCTTAGTGATGTCATTTGAAATGTCAGTGACCATGTCATGAGTGATGTAATATGTGAGGCTATAACATTGCCGGGGCGCAAGATATAGTTAGCTCAGGTAACTACAGCTGCCGAATTTCTCTAGTTTTATATATATAACGCAATACCCCAGCAATAATCCAGCAACTACAATAATTAACGTTAAGCAGCATTTGTGAACTGTGTTCATTTCAGCATTCCAATTCACCAGTGCAAGAATTGTTTTATCCTTTGATATATCTATATATTACCTACTGGCGGTCGCCAGTAGGTAGTTAAAGTTAGGACCAAGTTTCCATAGGAAAAGCATTTTTAATTTGCCAATATCTTTGGCGCCATTTGATGAATCTTTGCAAAATTTACAAAACTAATGGCCCGCTCTCTTTAGCTGCTCTGTTGAAAGTTTCAGGCTGATTGGTCAAGCGGGGGCTGAGAAAAAATGGGGTCCCAAAATAAGTTTTCTCCATGTAAATTTCCATAGGAAACTTTAGATAAGGCTACAGCCCGAACTGCTGAACGGAATTACACCAAATTTGGCAAAAGGGTAGCTCTTGGTTCAGAAACCTTCCTTTTTGTTAAATGGTGTAAATCCATTCAGTAGTTCCTGAGAAATTCAAATATTGACAGATATTAATATATGGACATGAAGGATCCGGGAACCCTCCTGATCTCGAGTCTGAGTTCTGATTGGCTTCCAACACTTCAAACCAGGAAGTGTTGGCAGTCATCTTGTGACTCGGTTCAACCGAGTCACAAGAAAAACGATAAAAAACAAGGAAAGGGGGCAGGGTAGAAACACCCTGATCCCCTAGGCCTGCTCAGGGGGTCACACTGGGACCCCGAGGGCCCAAAAAAATCATTTTTGTTTTTAATTTTTGATGGGATTCTCGTAGGGTCCGTGAATCCTGCCGAAAATGTTAACAAAAATGAAGCACAGTCTCCCATGCTTCGTTTATAATAAACGCCCGGGTGGGCCAGGTCCCTGGGGCAATGTGTAATTATGATGCGGGGGCCCCGCTGCACCGGGGACCACTACCTCCCCAGGGCAATAGCTATTAAATGTGGGGGGCACGTGGCCCTGCAACAGCCCCAGGGACCACCACCTCCCATGGCTTTATTTGTAAAAAAATAGTGTGGGGATCTCTTGCCCCCCCTACACTGCCCCGGGGACCACCACCTCCCCGGGGCTGCAATGAAGATGGGAGGGGGGCCGTGCAGACCCCTCCAGGAGCCCGTCATGGCCCTGGGGACCGCCACACCGCAGGGCCAGCTCCAGCGATGTCTGGGGTTGCCCACCCCAGGACATTGCAGTTTGCTCTGGCATGGAATGAGCACTGCTCCCGCCATGCAATAGCAAACTTCTGCTTCGCTTCATGGAAGCAAGAGCAGGAAAACTGCTCTTGCTTCCATGAAGCGAAGCAGAATTTCTTGTGGGCAAAGGGAGCAGCATGTTAGCAGCTCCCTCTGCCCAAAAGCAATGATGGCTCCCATAGGAGGTGAGGAGCCGGCATGGACCGCGGGGGCATTGGGGCTGCCCCCACTGTCCCCAACACATAGGCCATACCGCGGGGGATAGGGTCCCCTGTGCCAAAAATGTCCTAGAAGGGGTGGAAAGCGGCCCCCTCCCCTTTTTAAAAGTTTTTTAAAAAATTGCCCGTGCCCTGGGGGATCGGGTCCCGGGGGACGAAGTGGGCCAATGGAACTGGGGGGCGATAATTGTTTTTTTTCTCTTGTGATAGGAGTCGCGACCCTATCGCAGCTCTCAGCATGTTTCCCACTGTAACGTCGCAGTGGATTAGCGGATCCTTCTTAAATAAATAATTACATAGTATAAAATGTATAAGGTAGTGTTGCAGTTGTGAAGTTTTTTGTAAAGCTATTGAAATTGAAGTTCATAATAACATTAAAATTGAGAGAGTTAGAAATATTTAAAAATATAAATTAAAAGTTAAAATTGGAAAGTGAAATGTGTTGTGGTACATTGAATTCGTGAATTTCTTTTCGTGAATCTGGGAAATATTTAGGAAGAGCATACATGTTTAAAAATGTATCTCTTTCACTGTTGTGTTATAGGTTGGCTCTAAGAAGAGCTGTTGTGTTCATTATGACTCTGTTCCAGCTACATGTAAGTCCGAATGCACAGCTTAAGGATGTTGAGAAACACTCTATTTTCTTCATCTGTGAACTGAACTCCATCACTTCTGTAGATGTTATGCATGTGAAAACGTAGGTTGTTGTTATAGAGAGAGCCCATGTTATGGTCTCGGAAGTAAGCAGAAACAGCTTGATTGACATTCTTACTAACTTTCTAAATTTGTGGACAGAATTGATTTGACCACTTCCATTTTTAGGTCTCGCGTAGGCAGCGTGCATGCGCTGTCTCTCCGAGACATCTAGTAATCCATATAGCGAGGGAAATCCCGCCTGCTGCTTGCCTGCTGCTTGCAATTGGCTTATTTACGCCTTACTGTGATTTTCGGCCTCCATATTGGTTGCTGGTACGATGCATCACTTCCGTTTTTATTGGAAGCAGCACCGACCAACTACAGTTTCATTGCGCTGCAGCTGTTGGTATGTCATGTTTAGGGACTTTTTTTCAGCACCGTGCGCACTTTCAGTTCCATTTTTAAGTGTTCATAATGGCGTCGGCCACCGCCGCATACACCACTCGCACGACGCTGCCCTTGAGCAATGGTGGTGGTTTGTCGTTTTCATTTTCTGAGCGCCAAGCACACAGTACGAGGCTGCCTTTCCCACCCCATCATGCTCTCTGAACCTCTAATTGACGGGCCTATATCAGCCTGTGCGGTACAATGATTAGTCGCCACATTATGTCGCGTGAGAGGCCAAATATTTTTATTTCATTATGTCACTGTGCGCCATGTTGTTTGTATCCGAATGTCATAAAGCAGCAGCGAAGCATCTCCTGAGGGCATGAGGATATTGCGACTGTCACTATGAAATCCAAGGGGTGGTGACGGGAGCAATTTGTCTTGTCTCGTTAACGCCTGAAGTCCAACAGCTGTGGGGATTTATGCTGGCGGTGGGGGAAGAGCTCTAACCACCCCAGAGACCAGACGAGAATAGTATGTATCTGTGTGTCTATATGTCCTACTCACAGTAGCACATGGTAAAACGTCAATTCGTGTGTAATCTGTTCTAGGTATTTCTCTGTTTTGTATATATAGGTGAGCCGCCGGTTTCATTCACATTTTGCAGAGTTGCAATTGCAGTGCTGTATGTCAGGACACTTCCACAGCTGCGCCTTTAGTGCACAGTTTGTGTGCGTGCGCGTTGTACTAATTTTGCGGATGAGGGGCTCTGTCTTTTTGTTATCATAAGTGTGTATGTTCTGTTTATATGAGGGATGGTTGTTCGGCATGCCTAAGGGAAGCTTTTCTACCTTATTTGGTTGTGAGAGTGTGTGGTGATGCCTAGGCTGCTGTACCTGTTCAGTGCTTAAGGAGCTCTTGCACTACTTGCTGCCTGTGCTGTGACCTTTCTCTAGGAGGGAACACTTCCGCTTGCCTCCTCTGCTGTACCTATTAGGGTGCGAGGGGAGCTCCTCTAAACCTACTCTGAGAGTGCAGTGTAGTGTCTCCTGGCCGTATGAACGTGTTAAAAAAACATAATAATCTGTAATCGTATTTTGCCTCATTTTGGGGAAGGAAACTCGCACTGCTGCTGCCTGAGCGCCACTATTTGTTCTAGATGCTCACAGTAAACCATTTAGTTAACAAAAAAAAAGTCTCCATTTGACCATTACATCCCAAGTCTCACCTTGGGTTTCCATAACTGGTACTATGTGATTTTAGGGAAATTCTTCATGTTAGTTCAATTTTCAAAAGCAGGTATGCACCGGTTTATACACTTTTCAGCCCTGTGGTATCATTTGAGAACCTGGCGCATTATGGGAGTTGAAATAAAAATTAAAACAGAGAGAGAGAAAAAATGGTAAAGAGAATTGGGACCTGTGGAGGAAGGTTCTGCAGTCCAAATAATGAAGATGAAGAAAAACGGGCGGACTGCGACTTTATGGTGATTTCCAGAAGCTTACATCTACCCTTTACTTGTTGAGGACTGTCCATACCCAAGTATGGCCGCATTTCAAGAGCAATTGCTGAGATCTCTGATGTGCCTCCCAGAGCACTGAGGAACAATTCATCTCTCTGAAGCACTGTCCCCGCCCCAGCCCATCCCACTGCTCATCTTTTGGCAGTTTTTTCTCTTTGTTTCCCCTGTGGACTGTTGTCTCTTGCGGTCCTTGATTTTACTGCCTTAGGTCTTTGCTTAAGAATTGTGTCTGGTTTGTCACCTTCATTCGTCAAACTCCCATTTTTTGTAAAACCTTCTGCTTCCTTTACCTCCATCGGTCATAGAAGCATGAGTCTCCTGGCCCAAGAGCCGAGTTCACTTCGTATGCTACTTGCCTATACGAGATTTCCCAATATATAGGTCTCACATTTTTGAGAGATTAAGCTATTGGCATTGTAAATTACAATGCCTTTTATTTATCTGTTTTCAACACCAACACATACATTGAGCTATTGGCATAGTAAATGACAATGCCTTTTATTTATGTGTTGGCTTTAAAACAGATAAATAAAAGGCATTATAATTTACAATCCCAATAGCTCAAACTCTTGCAAATGCAAGACCTATTGCATTGCAAATGCTTGTTTAGAGCTGTGGTCAGGTTAGTTCTGTTCGCTGCCAAACCCTATCACTTGTGAAGAAAAAGTGCTTGCATTTTGGGCAAAGAATGATTAATGCTGATGTTTTACAGAGAATACACCATGCTATATATGTCAGGAGGTGTTTTTACTGTTAGCAGAACGATTTACATACTTTCTAACAAACTTGTGCGTGTTTGTTTGCAGGAAACAGCACTTTTATTTCATTAAAACAATGATTAATGCTGTTCTTTTAAAAAGAATACACCGTGCTCTATATGTCAGGAGGCATTTTTACTGTCAACAGAATGATGTAGATACTTTCTAACAAACTTGTGCATTTTGTTTGCAGGAAACAGGGCTTTTACTTCATTTAAACAATGATTAATGCTGATCAATTAAAGGGACTATACTGCTCTCTATATGTCACCAGAGCCGCATTTCTTTTTTGGAGGTGCTGTTATGTTTGTGTTGCTTACTCGCACACAATGAAGTCAACAACACTGCAATAAACCACAATCTACTACTCAACACAACTATGCTTCACACAACTTCACGTAAATCTTCTCTACAACACTCTACTCTACCTCCAGTAAACAAAACACAAATCTACAATATTCCACTGAATAACGCAAAAAGTATTTCAACTACACTCAAACATAACATAACACTGTATTCCAATGGATATCAATCCACTCAAGAAAACTCTGCATCACTCTATATAATTATAATATGTACCAATCAACTACACACTATACCACTCTACAATACGACTCAAATGAAAAAAACTCTATGCAACTCCTTCTATACCACTCCATACAACTTTAGTTCACTATAATATGCAACATAATAATCCACCCTGCACCTCCACTATACACCACCCCACTATACTCAAAGCCACTAAACTCTACACCACTCCACTCGTACATCCTTATACTCTCCAACAATACTACACACTATACCACTCCACTCTATACAATGCCACACTCACAGTATACTGCACTCTAAGGCCCTATACTCTAAAACACTCCACTCCAATCTGCACCACACAAATATACTCTACACCACTCCACAACACTCTATACAACTTAACAACTCTATAACACACTCAAACACAATACTCCACACTAACAATCTACTACAGTCAATGCTGCACCCTTCCACAATACACCACCAAAATACACACCACTCCAAAACACTACACTATACTCAACTTTAAGAAAATTCACTCAACGCCCCTTTACACCTCATACTTTTACCCATACTAAATAACAATCGCACTAATATACAACAAAACAAAATTATATTTCCAAAGACATCAGCGAGACCTATTGGCAATGCCAATGCTTGTTGTCTTTGGCATATATTAGAGTATACAAAGACAGTGTGAGGGAAAGTGACATCAGTTGTGAAAAGGTATCCTTCATTAGGATTTTGAATCCCACCCCAGTAAATGTGCCGAGGTCATTGCCACCACAGTGCACAATCATGCGGTCAGGGGATTGGAGATGCAAAAATGTTTCACCAAAGGCATCAATTGGTGCCACTTTCATCCTCTCTGTGCAACACTTTTAATATCCACATTTAATATCCACATTTAATATCCACACTTAATATCCACAAACCTAGGTCTTCGTCAATACCTTTGTGTTTACCATACCTTTTGCTCCAGAAACATAGCTGTGCCCTACAATCCATACTGTAAGCATTTAGAAGGGATGTCTGGAAGGAATCAAAAGATGTCTGTAGCTGAGGAAGCCAGTTGGTAGAATGAGAGGTATCTAAAAAGGCGCAGAAGATACTGTTTTTGAAAAAGCTGATAACTGCTTGACTGTTCATCAACATTTTGCACTCAAAAATAGGATGCAGTTTACTTTGCTGAACAAGTATCTTTCTGATTGATTATGGGAAAAAGTTTGTAAGGTGCAGTAGACTGGATAAGCTAACATTTTGCAAAAGTCAACCACACTTGCTATTTGCATTTGTAAGTTACTGTGCTGAATTTCAAAATATGGTGAACTTGTGACATGCTAGTACAGTTGAATGTTGCAAAAGTGTCACTATGGAAACTAGTATTAAACAGAATGGGGGAGGGTTGAAACTTAACTGTTTTTTGTAAATATGAAATGCTAAGTAATATATAAGTGATATCCTACTGAAGTAAGATTTCCCAAATCAATACTATGTTTAGAAGTGGTGTGTTCTTAAAAAATAAAACTAGTAATATTGCAAACTGGTTTTTGAACTCCCGTAAGGGTTTGCGACTCGTTCGCGACACTGTACTGCGGCACCGAGGTGGAGTTGCGATCCAAAAAATTACAGAAGCATATTGGGTAGTTTTAGAAGAGAGTAATAAAGGGTTAATATGTGTAACCAATAGAAATTGGTTTTATAATTATAAAAACTGAAGAGAGCATTTTAATTTGTTACTTACATTCATTTGTGTGCAAAAAGAGACGGAAAGTTTGCCATTACTGGTTTTACATTGTTGAGAGTGGTGCACCACATTTATTGTGTTGAAAAGACAATATTTTAGGAGTTTCTGATATTTTCACAATCTGCATTAGAATTTCAGATGTGACTCACATATGTGTAAGGTGTGTTATGTATTGCGTAGGAGTGCTTCAGTGTTTGTAATGATATTTTTAACTTCGTAATGCATTATTTATAAAGCTTGCAAACCATTAGAGAAATGTGATGTTTGAAATATGTTATCAAATGTAAAAATGTGTATTGTAGTTTGTTTTATTGTACTGAAATGAAGATTGAAATAGGTTGTGCATACTAATATGTGTACTTCTGTAATCAAAGTACTAGAGAAAAATGTGGTTTAGAAATGTTGGCAGATGTATTGAACTGTAGCCCTGTCCATAGTAGACTGTACCCCCTGTGCCCGGAATTATGAGTAGAAAGGATATATACACACTTAGATGCAGACACTACTGTTGCAGTCATCCAGTCCCCACAGCATTGCGCATGAATTTATCTAATCATTCACATACTATTGTTGCATTCAACTATTCACTCAGGCACTTTCCATGGTGTCATTCTATCACCAAGATACTACCCATGCACTTTTTCATTCTTTATGGCAATACCCATGCACTGATGCAGTCATACAAGCACTACCCATGCACTCATACAATCACCAAGCCACTACCTATGTACTGTTTATATTACTCAAGCACAATTCTTCCTCTTTTTGTATGTTTCTTTTTATGTATCATGGCATTAGCAAAAGGTACAGACACACACATGAATGTCTTCACGAATAGGGTGAGACTTACAAGAGTGATATGGAAAGGATTGCTGTTTAAATTTTGATAGGCCCAACATTCAGTGTTGTCGGTGAATAGTAAAGCTGCATAAGAAAAGTAAGGTTTTAAGACATGTTGCCAGAAGGATTAGTGATTAGGCTACTTTGTAACAGACAAGAAACATACAAATAGTTGAATACCTGTGTTTCAGAATGCATGCTCTCTAAATTTGTGTACAAGAAAGTGTATGTATCGCTCTACTCTACAGTGCACATGGGTGGTGAATAGTCTATTTGAGGGGTGCTTTACCACCTACATAAGTAAGACATGTCTACCTGTGCGACCAAATGATAGATCAGAACTAAGAAGATTTCTCCACCTGTAGGAGAAGCTACCAGGTTTTTAAGCTACCATCTTCATATGCATAACACATGTGAGAATACATGGACAAGTAGACACATACATCAGTCACAGGAGCATGCAGAACTTTAAAATGCACAGACTACACTTCCCATTTCAAGCACACACCTACATTTATACAGCCTTCTCCAAGTTTACCTTTCCACAGACTCAGAAGAAGTAGCCTAATCAGAAATCCCTCGGCTAACATGTCTTAAATATCACTTTTATGTATCAGCTTCACTATTCACCAGCAGCTCAGAATGTAATTTGGAAGAGAGGTGCAGAAAGAAGCAAGAGAAGTTCAGAAAGAAGCAACAAAGGTACAGAAATAAGCAAGACAAGTGCAAAAAGAGGCAAGAGTGGTGCTGAAAAAGGCACAAGAGGTGCAGGAAAAGGCAAGAGGGATGCAAAAAGAAGCAAGAGAGATGCAGAAAGGAGCAAGACAGGTACAGAAAGAAGCAAGAGAAGTACAGAAAGATGCAAGAGAGGTATAGAAAGATCCAAGAGAGGTCCAGAAAGAGGAAAGAGGAGTACAGAAAGAGGCAAGAGAGATGCATAAAGAAGCAAGAGAACTACAGAAAGAAGCAAGACAAGTGCATAAAGAAGGAAGAGAAGTGAACAAAGAACCAAAAGAGGTACAGAAAGAGGCAAGATAAGTACAGAAAAAGGAAAGAGATATATAGAAATAGGCAAGAAAGGTGGGTTAAGAGGGATGAAGGGTGCACAAACAGGTAACAGGGATGCAGAAAGAAGCAAGAGAGGTGCAGAAAGAAGCAACAGAGGTGCAGAAAGAGAGAAGAGGGATGCAGAAAGAGGGAAGAGGGGTGCAGAAAGAGGCGAGAGGTGCAGAAAGAAGAGCGTGAGGTGCATAAAGAGGCTAGAGAGGTGCAGAAAGAAGAGAGTGAGGAGCAGAAAAAAGGGAGTGAGGTGCCGAACAAGGCAACAGAGGTGTAGAAATAAGCAAGTGAGGTGCAGAAAGAGGCAAGAGAGGTGAAGAAAGAAGAGAGTGAAGTGCAGAAAGAGGCAAGAGAGGGACATAAAAAGTGAGAGTGGTGCAGAAAGAGGCTAGAGAGGTGTAGAACGAAGAGAGTGGGGTGCAGAAAGAAGAGAGTGAGATGCAGAAAGAAGGGGTGAGGTGCATAAGAGGCTAGAGAGGTACAGAAAGAAGAGGGTGAGGTGCAGAAAAAGACAAGAGAGGTGCAGAAAAAGAGAGTGAGGTACAGAAAGACGCAAGAGAGGTGCAGAGAAAGGGAGAAAGGGTGCACAAACCGGTAAGAGGGATACAGAAAGAAGCAATAGAGGTGTAGAAAGAAGCAACAGAGGTACAGAAAGAGGCAAGAGAAGTCATTAAAGGAGCAAGAGAGGTGCAGAATGAGGTATCAGAGGTGCCGAAAGAGGTAAAAGGGGTGCAGAAAGAGGCAAGTGAGGTGCAGAAAGAGGCTAGAGAGGTGCAGAAAGAAGAGGGTGAGGTGCAGAAAAAGACAAGAGAGGTGTAGAAAAAAGAGAGTGAGGTACAGAAAGACACAAGAGAGGTGCAGAAAGAGGGAGGAAGTGTGCACAAACCGGTAAGAGGGATGCAGAAAGAAGCACAAGAGGTGCAGAAAGAAGCAACAGAGGTACAGAAAGAGGCAAGAGAAGTCCTGAAAGACGCAAGAGAGGTACATAATGAGGTAACAGAGGTGCCGAAAGAGGAAAGAGGGGTGCAGAAAGAGGCAAGTGAGGTACATAAAGAGGCAAGAGAGGTGCAGAAAGAAGAGTGTGAGGTGCAGAAAGAGGCTAGAGAGGTGCAGCAAGAAGAGAGTGAGGAGCAGAAAGAAGAGAGTGAGGAGCAGAAAGAGGCTCGAAAGGTACAGAAAGAAGAGAGTGAAGTGAAGAAAGAGGCAAGAGAGGAACAGAAAAAGAGAGAGTGTGCAGAAAGAAGCAAGAGAAGTGCAGAAAGAGGCAAGAGGGTGTAGAAAGAGGCAAGAGAAGTGCCTAAAGAAGCAATAGAGGTGCAGAAAGACGCAAGAGAAGTACAGAAAGACGCAAGAGAGGTATAGAAAGTGGCAAGCGAGGTCCAGAAATAGGAAAGAGTAGTGCAGAAAGAGGCAAGAGAGATATAGAAAGAGGCAAGAAAGGTGGAGTAAGAGGGATAAAGGATGCACAAAAAGGTAAGAGGGATGCAGAAAGAAGCAAGAGAGGTGCAGAAAGAAGCAACAGAGGTACAGAAAGAGGCAAGAGAAGTCCTGAAAGACGCAAGAGAGGTGCAGAATGAGGTAACAGAGGTGCCGAAAGAGGGGTGCAGAAAGAGGCAAGTGAGGTGCAGAAAGAGGCAAGAGAGGTGCAGAAAGAAGAGTGTGACTTGCAGCAAGAGGCTAGAGAGGTGCAGAGAGAAGAGGGTGAGGTGCAGAAAAAATAGAGTGAGGTACAGAAAGACGCAAGAGAGGTGCAGAAATAGGGAGAAAGGGTGCACAAACCGGTAAGAGGGATGCAGAAAGAAGCAAGAGAGGTGCAGAAAGAAGCAACAGAGGTACAGAAAGAGGCAAGAGAAGTCCTGAAAGACGCAAGAGAGGTGCAGAATGAGGTAACAGAGGTGTTGAAAGAGGGAAGAGGGGTGCCGAAAGAGGCAAGTGAGGTGCAGAAAGAGGCTAGAGAGGTACAGAAAGAAGAAAGTCAGGAGCATAAAGAAGGGAGTGAGGTGCAGAACAAGGCAACAGAGGTGCAGAGAGAAGAGAGTGAGGTGCAGAACAAGGCAGGAAAGGTGCAGCAAGAAAAGAGTGATATGCAGAAAGAAGAGAGTGAGGAGTAGAAAGAGGCTAGAGAGGTACAGAAAGAAGAGAGTGAAGTGCAGAAAGAGGCAAGAGAGGTACAGAAAAAGAGAGAGTGGTGCAGAAAGAAGCAAGAGGCGTGCAGATAGAGGCAAGAGAAGTGCAGAAAGAAGCAATAGAGGTACAGAAAGATGCAAGAGAAGTACAGAAAGATGCAAGAGAGGTCCAGAAAGAGGAAAGAGGAGTGCAGAATGAGGCAAGAGGGTTGCAGAAAGAAGCAAGAGAACTACAGAAAGAAGCAAGACAAGAGCATAAAGAAGGAAGAGAAGTGCAGAAAGAACCAAAAGAGGTGCAGAAAGAGGCAAGAGATGAATAGAAAAAGGCAAGAGAGATTTAGAAAAAGGCAAAAAAGGTGGAGAAAGAGGGATAAAGTGTGCACCCACAGGTAAGAGGGATGCAGAAAGAAGCAAGAGAGGTACAGAAAGAAGCAACAGAGGTACAGAAAGAGGCAAGAGAAGTCCTTAAAGACGCAAGAGAGGTGCAGAAAGAGGTAACAGAGGTGCAAAAGGAGGGAAGAGGGGTGCAAAAAGAGGCAAGTGATGTGCAGAAAGAGGCAAGAGAGGTACAGAAAGAAGAGCGTGAGGTGCAGAAAGAGGCTAGAGAGGTACAGAAAGAAGAGAGTGAGGAGCAGAAAAAAGGGAGTGAGGTGCAGAACGAGGCAAGAGAGGTGTAGAAATAAGCGAGTGAGGTGCAGAAAGAGGCAAGAGAGGTGCAGAAAGAAGAGAGTGAAGTGCAGAAAGAGGCAAGAGAGGTGTAGAAAGAAGAGAGTGGGGTGCAGAAAGAAGAGAGTGGGATGCAGAAAGAAGGGGGTGAGGTGCAGAAAGAGGCTAGAGAGGTGCAGAAAGAAGAGGGTGAGGTGCAGAAAAAGACAAAAGAGGTGCAGAAAAAAGAGAGTGAGGTGCAGAAAGACGCAAGAGAGGTGCAGAAAGAGGGAGAAAGCGTGCACAAACCAGTAAGAAGGATGCAGAAAGAAGCAACAGAGGTGCAGAAAGAAGCAACAGAAGTACAGAAAGAGGCAAGAGAAGTCCTGAAAAACGCAAGAGAGGTGCAGAATGAGGTAACATAGGTGCCGAAAGAGGGAAGAGGGGTGCAGAAAGAGGCAAGTGAGGTGCAGAAAGAGGCAACAGAGGTGCAGAAAGAAGAGTGTGAGGTGAGAAAGAGGCTAGAGAAGTGCAGAAAGAAGAGGGTGAGGTGCAGAAAAAGACAAGAGAGGTGCAGAAAAAAAGAGAGTGAGGTGCAGAAAGACACAAGAGAGGTGCAGAAAGAGGGAGATAGGGTGCATAAACCGGTAAGATAGATGCAGAAAGAAGCAAGAGAGGTACAGAAAGAAGCAACAGAGGTACAGAAAGAGGCAAGAGAAGTCCTGAAAGATGCAAGAGAGCTGCAGAATGAGGTAGCAGAGGTTCCAAAAGAGGGAATAAGGGTGCAGAAAGAGGCAAAAGAGGTGTAGAAAGAAGAGTGTGAAGTGCAGAAAGAGGCTAGAGAGGTGCAGAAAGAAGAGAGTGAGGATCAAAAAGAAGGGAGTGAGGTGCAGAACAAGGCAACAGAGGTGCAGAGAGAAGAGCGTGAGGTGCAGAAAGAGGCAGGAGAGGTGCAAAAAGAAGAGAGTGAAGTGCAGAAAGAGGCAAGAGAGGTACAGAAAGAGAGAGAGTGGTTTAGAAAGAAGCAAGAAAAGTGCAGAAAGAGGCAAGAGGGGAGCAGAAAGAGGCAAGAGAAGTACAAAAGAAGCAATAGAGGTGCAGAAAGATGCAAGAGAAGTACAGAAAGTTGCAAGAGAGGTATAGAAAGAGGCAAGAGAGGTCCAGAAAAAGGAAAGAGGAGTGCAGAAAGAGGCAAGAGGGATGCAGAAAGAATCAAGTGTACTACAGAAAGAAGCAAGACAAGTGCATAAAGAAGGAAGAGAAGTGCAGAAAGAACCAAAAGAGGTGCAGAAAGAGGCAAGAGAAGTGCAGAAAAAGGCAAGAGATATATAGAAAGAGGCAAGAAAGGTGGAGAAAGATGGATAAAGGGTGCACAAACAGGTAAGAGGGATGCAGTAAGAAGCAAGAGAGGTGCAGAAAGAAGCGACAGAGGTACAGAAAGAGGCAAGAGAAGTCTTTAAAGATGCAAGAGAGGTACAGAAAGAGGTAACAGAGGTGCAGAAAGAAGGAAGAGGGGTGCAGAAAGAGGCAAGTGAGGTGCAGAAAGAGGCAAGAGAGGTGCAGAAAGAAGAGTGTGAGGTGCAGAAAGAGGCTAGAGAGGTACAGAAAGAAGAGAGTGAGGAGCAGAAAAAAGGGAGTGAGGAGCCGAACAAGGAAACAGAGGTGTAGAAATAACGAAGTGAGGTTCAGAAAGAGGCAAGAGAGGTGCAGAAAGAAGAGAGTGAAGTGCAGAAAGAGGCAAGAGAGGGACATAAAAAGTGAGAGTGGTGCGGTAAGAGGCAAGAGGCAAGAGAGGTGTAGAAGGAAGAGAGAGGGGTGCAGAAAGAAGGGGGTGAGGTGCATAAAGATGCAAGAGAGGTGCAGAGATAGGGAGCAAGGGTGCACAAACCGGTAAGAGGGATGCAAAAAGAAGCAAGAGAGGTGCAGAAAGAAGCAACAGAGGTGCTGAGAGTGTGAAGAGGGGTGCAGAAAGAGGCAAGTGAGGTGCAGAAAGAGGGAAGAGAGGAGCAGAAAGAAGAGAGTGTGAGGTGCAGAAAGAGGCTAGAGAGGTGAAGAAAGAAGAGAGTGAGGAGCAGAAAGATGGGAGGGTGGTGCAGAACAAGGCAACAGAGGTGCAGAGAGAAGAGAGTGAGGTGCAGAAAGAGGCAGGAGAGGAGCAGAAAAAAAAGAGTGAGATGCAGAAAGAAGAGAGTGAGGAGCAGAAAGAGGCTAGAGAGGTACAGAAAGAAGAGAGTGAAGTGCAGAAAGAGGCAAGAGAGGTACAGAAAAAGAGAGAGTGGTACAGAAAGAAGCAAGAGAAGTGCAGAAAGAGACAAGAGGGGTGCAGAAAGAGGCAAGAGAAGTGCAGAAAGAAGCTATAGAGTTGCAGAACGATGCAAGAGATGTATAGAAAGAGGCAAAGGAGGTACAGAAAGAGGAGTGCAGAAAGATGCAAGAGGGATGCAGAAAGAAGCAAGAGAACTACAGAAAGAAGCAAGACAATTGCATAAAGAAGGAAGAGAATTGCAGAAAGAACCAAAAGAGGTGCAGAAAGAGGCAAGAGAAGTGCAGAAAAAGGCAAGAGAGATATAGAAAGAGGCAAGAAAGAGGGATAAAGGGTGCACAAACAGGTAAGAGGGATGCAGAAAGAAGCAAGAGAGGTGCAGAAAGAAGCAACAGAGGTACAGAAAGAGGCGAGAGAAGTCCTGAAAGACACAAGAGAGGTGCAGAATGAGGTAAAAGAGGTGCAGAAAGAGGGAAGAGGGGTGCAGAAAGAGGCAAGTGAGGTGCAGAAAGAGGCAAAAGAGGTGCAGAAAGAAGAGTGTGAGGTACAGAAAGAGGCTAGAGAGGTGCAGAAAGAAAAGAGAAGGAGCAGAAAGAGGCTAGATAGGTACAGAAAGAAGAGAGTGAAGTGCAGAAAGAGGCAAGAGAGGTACAGAAAAAGAGCGAGTGGTGCAGAAAGAGGCAAGAGAGGTGCAGAAAGAAGGTAGTGAGGTGCAGAAAAAAGAGAGTGAGGTTCAGAAAGAGGCAAGAGAGGTGTAGAAAGAAGAGAGTGAGGTGTACAAAAAAGAGAGTGATATGCAGACAGAAGGGGTTGAGGTGCAGAAAGAGGCTGGAGAGGTACAGAAAGAAGAGAGTGAGGTGCAGAAAGAGGCAATAGAGGTGCAGAAAGAGGTAAGAGCGGTACAGAAAGAAGGGAGTGAGGTACAGTAAGAGGCAAGAGAGGTGCAGAAAAAAGAGAGTGAGGTGCGGAAATAGGCTAGAGAGGTGCAAACAGTAAGAGACAAGAGAGGTGCAGAAAGAAGAGAGTGAGGTGCAGAAAGAGGCAATAAAAGTGCAGAAAGAGGCAAGCGAGGTGAAGAAAGAGGCAACAGAGGTGCAAAAAGAGGCAATAGAGATGTAGAAAGAGGAAAGTGAGGTGCAGATTGAGGAAAGAGAGGAGCAGAAAGAAGTGATTGAGGTGCAGAAAGAGGCAAGAGAGTTGCAGAAAGAAGATAGTGATGTTCAGATAGAGGCAATAGAGGTACAGAGAGAAGCAACAGCAGTGCAGAATGCCGCAAAGGAGGTGCAGAAAGAAGGGCGTGAGGTGCAGAAAGAAGCATGAAAAGTGCAGAAAGTGGCAAGTGAGGTTCAGAAAGAGGCAGGTGAGGTTCAGAAAGAGGCAAGAGAGGTGAAAAAAGAGACAAGAGAGGTGTAGAAAGAGGAAAGTGAGGTGCAGATAGAGGTAAGAGAGGTGCAGAAAGAAGAGAGTAAGGTGCAGAGAGTGAGGTGCAGAAAGAGGATATAGAGGTGCAGAAAGAAGAGAGTGACGTACACAAAGAAGAGAGTGAGGTGCAGAAAGAAGAGAGTGAGGTGCAGAAAGAAGAGAGTGAGGTGCAGAAAGAGGGTAGACAGGTGCAGAAAGAAGAGAGTGGGGTGCAGAAAGAAGAGAGTGAGGTGCAGAAAGAGCCTAGAGAGGTGCAGAATGAAGAGAGTGAGGTGCAGAAAGAAGAGAGTGAGGTACAAAAAGAGGCAATAGAGGTGCAGAAAGAAGAGAGTGAGGTGCAGAAAGAGGAAAGAGAGGTGCAGAAAGAAGAGAGTGAGGTGCAGAAGGAGGCTAGAGAGGTGCTGGAAGAAGAGATTGGGGTGCAGAAAGAGCAAAGAAAGGTGCAGAAAGAAGAGAGTAAGGTGTATAAAGAGGCACAAGAGGTGCAGAAAGAAGAGTGTGATGTGTAGAAAGAGGCAAGAAAGGTGCAGAAAAAAGAGAGTGAGGTGCATAAAGGGGCAAGAGAGGTGCAGAAAGAAGCAAGATAGGTGCAGAAAGAAGTAAGACAAGTGCAGATAGAAGCAAGACAAGTGCAGAAAGAAGCAACAGAAGTGCACAAAGAGGCAAGGGAGCTGCTAAAAGAGGCAAGAGGGGTGCAGAAAGAGGCAAGAGAAGTGCATAAAGAAGCAACAGAGATACAGAAATAGGCAAGAGAAGTACAGAAATACGCAAGAGGGGTGTAGAAAGAAGCAAGAGAGGTGCAGAAAGAAGCAAGAGAGGTGCAGAAAAAGGCAAGAGAGGTAGTGAAAGAGGGAAGAGGAGTGCAGAAAGAGGCAAGAGGGATGCAGAAAGAAGCAAGAGAGGTGGAGAAAGAGGGAAGAGAGGTGCAGAAAGAGGCAAAATAACTACAGTAAGCGGCAAGAGAGGTGCAGAAAGAAGCAACAGAAGTGCACAAAGAAGTTTGAGCAGTGCAGAAAGAGGCAAGGCAGGTGTAGAAATAAGAGACCAAGGTTCAGAAAGAGGCAAGAAAGTTGCAGGAAGAGGCAAGTGAGATGCTGAAAGAATCAAGTAAGATGCAGAAAGAGGCAAGAGAAGTTCAGAAAGAGTCATGAGAGGTGCAAAAATAGGCAAGAGAGGTGAAGAAAGACGAAAGTGAGGTGGAGATAGAGGTAAGAGAGGTGCAGAAAGGAGAGAGTGAGGTGCAGAAAGAAGAGAGTGAGGTGCAGAAAGAGGACAGAGAGGTGCAGAAAGAAGAGAGTGATGTACACAAAGAAGAAAGTGAGGTGCAGAAAGAAGAGATTGAGGTGCAGAAAGAAGAGAGTGAGGTGCAGAAAGAGGCTAGAGAGGTACAGAAAGAAGAGAGTGAGGTGCCGAAAGGGGCAAGAGAGGCGCAGAAAGAATCAAGAGAGGTGCAGAAAGAAGTAAGACAAGTGCATATAGAAGCAAGACAAGTGCAGAAAGAAGCAACAGAAGTGCACAAAGAGGCAAGGGAGCTGCTAAAGGAGGCAAGAGGGGTGCAGAAAGAGGCAAGGGAAGTGCAGAAAGAAGCAACAGAGATGCAGAAATAGGCAAGAGATGTACAGAAATACACAAGAGGGTGTAGGAGAGTAGGATCTGTGTCACAGGGGTACCCACACTTTTTGCTGATGCTTCACTGTTTTTTTACTTTAGTCTGGCTGGGGCCCTGCTAATCAGAACCCCAGCCTAGCAGCTTCCTCTCTAAAATGGCTTCCATGTACCTTAGGTACATCTCTGATTGGATTCTGGAGTGCCCTTATAAGTCCCTAGTATATGGTATACTATGTACCCAGGGCATAGGTACCCCAGAGGCCTACCAGGGGCTGAAGCATGTATTATGCCACCCCTGGGAGGCCCTCCAAAATGACACTACAGGCCTGCTACTGC
The DNA here is from genome assembly GCA_963921515.1 of Calotriton arnoldi. Taxonomy (NCBI): domain Eukaryota; kingdom Metazoa; phylum Chordata; class Amphibia; order Caudata; family Salamandridae; genus Calotriton; species Calotriton arnoldi. The sequence goes on from CAWUFW010013223.1 coordinate 256,531, forward strand.
AGCCTGGGTAAGGTGGTGCATGGACCCCTTACTGTGGTATAGGCCACCTATATCACTACCATTGCATACACATATAAACCTATAAGTCACTCCTATGGCAGGCCTTACCAATCCTAAAGGCAGAGAGCTTGGTTTTTATGTGAGAGGGTGCCCCTGCATGAGCAGAGCCCCTCTGCAGCGTTCGGAGTCAATCCTCTGGTGCTGTTTGTGGTACAACCTGACCATATACTCTTAAGTGCATTAGATCCTCGCGGTAGAATGCTAACTTTGGACTGGCTGCACCAAAACATGTCGTGTTTGGTGTCAAATACCTTTGAATGCAACCCCCTCCAGTCCTGGTGGTGGGGGTAGCATTCCACCCTTCTAGAGTGAGAGACATGTACACACCGGCCTGCCCGGTATTAACTTTACAGAGCCCTGGCATCACAAAAGGGATGCCGGTGCCACAGACACGGGTCTGGCCTCCTGCTGCTGACCGAAACTCCGGCAGGGGAGGCCTGGACAATAGGTTTCTTGTCACAGGAAGGTGTAACCACCTCCCCAGACAGGATAGTGTGTATTGGGGCTGGGCGGGAGCACTCTCTGGTGCTTTGAAGTCCTGCACTGGGGGCACATTTGGTGTCCCTGTGCATAAGCCAGTTCAAACCGGTTGCAGGGGCTACCTGCCCCTGCTCTGGTGTGAAACTGGACAAAGGGAATGGGTGTAACCACCCCTCTTCCCTGACCCTCCCATAGGTGGGTCCCCAGAGTATAACAAACCCCCTAACTTAGTATAAGTAAGGGACCCCAGTCCTTAGGACTTTAGATTACCCTGGACGAAACTCTGAAGCCAAATCCTGGACCTTCAACGCTCTACTTCAAGATTAGAGGACTGAAGAATCTCCCTTGGGGTCAAGGAGTGACTCCCCTGCTTGGCAGGCACCTAAGAAGCAATTGTCCGGTCTGCATCGCTGAAGCTCCTGCCGGATGCCAAAGTCTTTACAACACCAGAGGTGGATTTCCAGACTTCCCCGAGGCTGCCCTGAGACTCCAGCAAAGCTGAGGCACGTAGCTATTGTGGGTAATGTGGAACCGTGACCCCTGAACAACAAAAACTTTTGCAAGTGCATCCTCTTCCTGGTCTCCCACGAAATTGTGCTTTAGGCTCCAAGTAGCCCCTACCTCCAGCACCGACTGCACTGAATATCACTGGCCTCCACTCCACGAGTGTCCTGTGAGCCAGCTCCAAGTGCGTCCACTTGAGGCTCCTTTGCAGTCGCTAGTCCGTTGGCTAATGGGCCCTCCCAAAGGTAACTATTCTTCTGCTTGGACTTTCCTGGTTGCTCCAGATGTGCCCTGACTTACCCTTGCTGGGTGAGTCCCCCAGACCTTGCTGGTCTGCATCAACGTCCTATCTTTGTTTCCACGTGACTTGCTGTTGCCAAGGATTGTTGGGTCCAATCCGGTCACCGACACTGCAGCAATCGACAAACTTCATGGGACAGCTCGAATCCAGCTCCTGGTTGACATCGACGCCTCCTGGACTTCGTGGCTGAAGAGTCAAGATCACTGTCAACCTACCTGAAGCACCCGACATCGGTGGGCATCTGCTCATCGCCTTCCTGGTCACTGGCTAGTGACCCAGAAACTGTCCCCTCTGCTTTTAGGTCCTTCAGATCTTCAATCCACTCTTGGATCCACCCGGACACTTTCGACTTGGTCGCCAGCAGCCTGCTGCAGCAGATCGCCATTGAAAACGACGACGAAACCCGACGCCAAAAGACACCTATGCACCCGGCTTCCCTGGGTGAGGTAACTCGAGTACTCCGGTGCTCCCATGGGGATTGACTCTAGAACTGCCTAGTTCTAAAGGGGTTTGCTCCAAGTCCTCCTCTAAGTGTCCTTTCCTTTTAAAAATCCAACCGCGACTTTCCCCATAGAAGTCAACTGTGGCTCGCGGCTGTGATCTCACACTGCACGTGTCCCCCGTGGGTCCCCTGTGTCACTACCTTGGGTGGTTCCTTGGGGTCCAAGCACTTCTACAGGCTCTAGGCCTTGTGTCTAGCTCAGTCGTGGTTCTTATACCACTTTTTTGGTATATGGTTTGGTACGCCCCTAGGGCTCAAACGTGTATTTGTGCTATTACTGTTGATATTTGACTTGTAAACTATGTACTTCGAACTCTAGCCTCATAAAGAGACTAGAGGGGTGTGTTTAAGAATAAATACATATATTTTATATATATACCTGGTGTGGTCCTCTTTCATTTGGTCACTCAAGAGATTATAGACTGGTAAAACAAGCTGCTTTCATTCCTTCAAGACTTAGCCTGAAGGCTGCTCTCCATAGCTACCACTAGGATAGCTTTCAATAAAGGTTGTTTTTAACCTATCTCCAATAAGGGGTTGTTTGGACTGGTGCAAGGTGCCCACTATAATTAGTGGACAGCATATACCAGGCCAACTTCTCACATTGGTGTGCAGCGTGTGGGATTCCAGCTTGCTATTGTTTTACCAGATAATCTCAATTGAATTGATCAACTGAAAACCACTAAGGGTACCTTAAGTACATATAAAACAAGCTTAGTATACAGTAAGTTCTACTGAACATAGAGTTGTGTGTTAAGGGCTAGCACACCCTTTCTACAACTCAAGAGAGTTTAGTAGGGCACACTAGAGTAGGTAGTGCATACACCTCACCTCACTAGTAATGTCTTCACTACCAGGAACCAGTGGACTCCTGCCATCCAAATATGACAACCTCCCATTCTTGGTATTGAGAGAGTTGTGCAAGATTAGGAAGTTGAAGACAGGCAAAAGTGCCAACACCCAACGTCTCCTGGAGATGCTTCTGCTAGATGATCTTAGAAGACCCATAGGGTCTGCAAGGGTAGGCAGAGAGGGTGGGGCAGAAGATGAGGGAGGGGCCAGGGGTGAAAATACCCAGGACCTGACCTCTGAAACTGGCCAGTAGTATGACAATGATCCTACCCTGGACAATGCAGCTCCTCCTGAGGATGAGGAGGAGGATCAGAATGACCTCCCCTTTATCCCCCCAGGAAGAATTGTGAGTGTGCCCAGAAGGTCCAGATCTCCTTCTCAGGAATCTAACCACTCTGACACCTCAGTAGGGACCTCTGTTTCTTCTCATAGGTAGGGAATCCTCTCATGAGAGGAAAGAGAGACTGCTCAAGTATGAGGAAGCTCAGTTGAGAATCAGAAGAGAGCAGTTGGCTATAGACAGGGAGTCCCTAGAGCTTCAAAGACAAAGAAGAAAGTTGGGACTAGAGTCCCATGGTGGCAGCAACTTCCCTAGTGGTAGGGGAAGGTCTTATGACCATAGAAACCTGAGCAAGATTGTCCCTCCCTACCAGAGTGGGGATGACATCCACAAATGGATTACTGCACTGGAGAGGGCCTGTAAAGTACAGAGGGTCCCTCAGGAGCAGTGGGCAGCAATCTTGTGGCTCTAATTTGCAGACAAAGGTAGAGATAAGCTCCTCTCTGTTAGAGAAGAGGATGCTGATAATTATCCAGTCTTAAAAAGTGCATTGATTGATGGGTTTGGCCTAACAACTGAACAATACAGGTTAAAGTTCAGAGATACCCAAAAGGCACAAAATCAAGACTGGGTGGACTTTGTTGATTGTTCTGCTAAGGCTCTGGAAGGTTGGTTAGTGGGCAGTAAGGTATGTGACTTCAAAGGATTGTACAATCTTATCATGAGGGAGCAGATTCTTAATAACTGTCAAAATCATCTATTGCATCAGTACCTGGTGGACTCTGATCTGACCTCTCCCCAAGAATTTGGAAAGAAGGCAGACAAATGAGTCAGAACCAGGGTGAGGCAGAAGGTACAGAACCAAGGTGGTGACCCAAAGAAGCACGATTCTAAGAACTCTGACAAGGGTGGGGAGAAGGGTAAAGACCAGAAGTCTTCACAAGGCCCCCAAAAATGTTCTTCCGGTGGGGATTCACAGTTTAACAAAGGGAAAGGCCAAAAGAAACCATGGTGCAAAGTCTGTAAGCAAAAGACACACTGGACCAGTGATTGCACCAAGTCCAAAGACTCTATTCCAGCCCCCACCAATGCCCCTAAGTCACCTGTTCCCCCTAGTGCAGTTACAAATGGTGGTGGGAGTACACATTCCAAGGGTTTAGTAGGGTTGACCCTGGGTAATGAGATGGGCTCTGGCCTAGTCAGAGAACTCACTCAGGCTGTCCTAGTCTGTGATGGAGGCATAGATGTGACCTCCTCTGTGAGTCCCAGTAATCTGGGCAAGTACAGGCAACAGCCATTAATAAATGGAAAAGAGGCTTTCTCATTCAGGGACACAGGAGCAAGTGTCACCATGGTGACACAAGATCTTGTGGATCCTGGGCAGATTATACTTGGTGAAAAGTACCAAGTGACCAATGCTAGCAATGTCAGAACAGACCATACTCTGGCAGTTGTTAACTTCTCCTGGGGAGGGGTAACTGGCCTTAAGAAGGTTGTGGTGAGTGCAGACCTACCAGTTGAATGATTGCTTGGCAATGATCTAGAAACTTCAGCTTGGGCAGAAGTGGAGCTCAGGACCCATGCAGAAATGCTGGGCATCCCTGCAGATGTGTTTGCTGTGACCAGGTCACAGAGCAAAATGTCTAACACTGAACAGGCCTTGGATCCTGGAACAATGGACCAAGTGCCATCCAAGAGGAGGAGTAGTAGGATAAAGGCAGTGCCTTCCCCCTTGGCTCAGAAGGATGATCAGTCTCTTGAGGGAGATGATCTCAGTCCTGAGGAAGGAACTGTCACAGAGGAGCTTGAGCCTGATCAGGTTGAGTTCTTAGGGACAGGGGGCCCTTCCAGGGCAGATCTGAGCCAGGAGCAGCAGAACTGCCCCTCTCTTGAACCCCTCAGACAGCAAGCTGCTGCTGAGGCTGCTAGGAATGCTAGTGGTCGTCATAAAGTGTATTGGGTTGATGGACTCTTGTACTCAGAGTGTAGAGACCCCAAGCCTGGTACCACCAGGAGGTTGATTATACCTCTGAAGTTCAGGGGCTTCCTATTGACCCAAGCCCATGACATTCCTCTAGCAGGTCACCTGGGCCAGAACAAGACTTGGGACAGAATTTTCCCTCACTTTCACTGGACCCACATGTCTGAAGACACCAAGGAGTTTTGTCGCTCCTGTGTAACCTGCCAGGCCAGTGGCAAGGCAGGTGGCACTACAAAGGCCCCCCTGATACCACTACCACTACCATTTGAAAGGGTGGGGATTGACATTGTTGGTCCCATGGATCACCAAACAGCATCTGGGCACAGGTTTATCCTGGTGGTGGTGGACCATGCCACCAGGTACCCAGAGGCGATTCCCCTTAGGACCACTACAGCACCTGTGGTGGCAAGAGCCCTCCTGGGAATTTTCTCAAGAGTGGGCTTCCCTAAGGAGGTTGTATCAGACAGGGGGCAAACTTTATGTCTGGATACTTGAAGGCAATGTGGAAGGAGTGTGGAGTGACTTACAAGTTCACCACACCCTATCACCCACAATGCAATGGTTTAGTTGAGAGATTCAACAAAACCTTAAAGGGCATGATCAAAGGGCTCCCAGAGAAGCTTAGGCAAAGATGGGACATACTCTTGCCCTGCCTTTTATTTGCATACAGGGAGGTGCCTCAAAAGGGGGTTGGCTACAGCCCTTTTGAACTTTTGTTTGGTCACCCTGTCAGGGGTGCATTGTGCCTGGTGAAGGAAGGATGGGAGTTACCTCTCAAGCCCCCAAAGCAGGACATAGTGGACTATGTACTTGGTCTCTGCTCCAGGATGGCTGAGTACATGAAAAAGGCAACTAAAAACCTTGAGGCTAGCCAGGAACTACACAAAGCCTGGCATGACCAAAAGGCTGTACTGACTGTTTACCAGCCAGGGCAGAAGGTGTGGGTGTTGGAGCCAGTGGCCCCAGCAGCCTTCTAAGACAAATGGAGTGGACCCCATACCATTGTTGAGCAGAAGGGTGAGGTTACCTATTTGGTAGACCTAGGAACACCCAGGAGTCCCCACAGGGTTCTCCATGTCAACAGATTGAAACCATATGTGGACAGGGCAGACATGGGCTTGCTCATGGCTACTGATGAGGGACAGGAGGAAGAGAGTGACCCACTCCCTGACCTGCTCTCACAGAACCCTGATGATGGGTCAGTAAATGGTGTAGCCTTGGCAGGCAGCCTCACTGCCCAGCAGCAAACTGATTGCAGACAGGTGCTCAATCAGTTCAGGCATATGTTCTCTCTGACTCCAAGTCAGACCACCTGGTGCACTCATGAAGTGGACACTGGGGACAGTCTGCCTATTAAAAATAAGATTTATAGGCAACCTGACCATGTCAGGGACTGTATCAGGACAGAAGTCCAGAAAATGTTGGATTTGGGAGTTATTGAACCCTCAGATAGCCCTTGGGCTAGTCCATTGGTCCTTGTGCCAAACCCTCACACCAGTGGTGGGAAAAGAGAGATGATGTTTTGTGTGGACTACAGGGGTCTCAATGCAGTCACTAGGACTGATGCCCATCCAATACCCAGGGCAGATGAGCTAATAGACACTTTGGCCTCAGCCAAGTATCTAAGCACATTTGACCTAACAGCTGGCTACTGGCAGATCAGGCTAGCTGATGATGCAAAGCCAAAAACAGCATTCTCAACCCCTAGTGGGCATTATCAATTTGTGGTAATGCCCTTTGGTTTGAAGAATGCACCTGCCACTTTCCAAAGGTTGTTGAATACAGTTCTCACAGGTCTGGAAGCCTATAATGCAGCATATCTAGATGATATTGCTGTCTTTAGCTCCACCTGGGAGGATCACCTGGTTCACCTAAGGAATGTTTTAGAGGCTCTGCAAAAGGCAGGCCTCACTATCAAGGCCACCAAGTGCCAGATAGGGCAGAGTCAGGTTGTGTACCTGGGCCACCTTGTAGGTGGAGGCCAGGTTCAACCACTGCAGAGCAAAATCCAGACCATCATGGACTGGGTTGCTCCAACTACCCAGACTCAGGTGAGAGCCTTCTTAGGCCTGACTGGGTACTATAGGAGATTTGTCAAGGGGTATGGATCAATAGTGACACCCCTGAATGACTTAACTTCCAAGAAAATGCCCAAAAAGGTTGAGTGGACAGCTAGCTGTCAAAAGGCACTTGATGACCTGAAGCAGGCCATGTGCACTGCTCCCATTCTACAGAGTCCTGATTACTCCAAGAAGTTCATTGTCCAAACAGATGCATCTGAATTGGGGGTAGGGGCTGTACTGTCACAACTGAATGATGAAGGTCAGGATCAGCCAGTAGCTTTCATTAGCAGAAGGCTGACCCCTAGAGAGAAATGTTGGTCAGCCATTGAGAGGGAGGCCTTTGCTGTGGTCTGGGCTCTGAAGAAGTTGAGGCCATACCTGTTTGGTTCTCACTTCCTTGTTCAAACAGACCATAAGCCACTCTTATGGATAAAACAAATGAAGGGTGAAAACCCCAAACTGCTTAGGTGGTCCATTTCCCTACAGGGGATGGAGTGGAACATAGACCTGGGAGTAACCATGTCAATGCAGATGGACTCTCTAGGTACTTCCACTTAGAACATGAAGACTCAACTGGTCAAGGTTAGTTTAATGTCCCTGCATTTGGGGGGCGGGCGTTGTGTAGAAGAGTAGGATCTGCTTCACATGGGTACCCCCACTTTTTGCTGATGCTTCACTCTTTTTCGACATTAGTCTGGCTGGGGCCCTGCTAATCAGAACCCATGCCTAGCTGCTTCCTCTCTAAAATGGCTTCCATGTACCTTAGGCACATCTCTGATTGGATTCTGGAGTGCCCTTATAAGTCCCTAGTATATGGTATACTATGTACCCAGGGCATAGGTACCCCAGAGGCCTACCAGGGGCTGAAGCATGTATTATGTCACCCCTGGGAGGCCCTCCAAAATGACACCACAGGCCTGCTACTGCAGCCTGGGTAAGGTGGTGCATGCACCCCTTACTGTGGTATAGGCTACCTATATCACTACCATTGCACACACATATAAACCTATAAGTCACTCCTATGGCAGGCCTTACCAATCCTAAAGGAAGAGTGCTTGGTTTTTATGTGAGAGGGTGCCCCTGCATGAGCAGAGCCCCTCTGTAGCATTTGGAGTCAATCCTCTGGTGCTGTTTGTGGTACAGCCTGACCATATACTCTTAAGTGCATTCGATCCTCGCGGTAGAATGCTAACTTTGGACTGGCTGCACCAAAACATGTTGTGTTTGGTGTCAAACACCGTGGAATGCTACACCCGCCAGTCCTGGCGGCGGGGGTAGCATTCCACTCTTCTAGAGGGAGAGACATGTACACACCGGCCTGCCCGGTATTAACTTTACAGAGCCCTGGCATCACAAAAGGGATGCTACTGCCACAGACACGGGTCTGGCCTCCTGCTGCTGACCGAAACTCCGGCAGGGGAGGCCTGGACAATAGGTTTCCTGTCACAGGGAGGTGAAACCACCTCCCCAGACAGGATAGTGTGTATTGGGGCTGGGCGGGAGCACTCTCTGGTGCTTTGAAGTCCTGCACTGGGGGCACATTTGGTGTCCCTGTGCATAAGCCAGTTCAAACCGGATGCAGGGGCTACGTGCCCCTGCTCTGGTGCAAAACTGGACAAAGGGAATGGGTGTAACCACCCCTCTTCCCTAACCCTCCCATAGGTGGGTCCCCAGAGTATGTCCAACCCCCTAACTTAGAAAAAGTATGGGACCCCAGTCCTTAGGACTTTAGATTACCCTGGACGAAACTCTGAAGCCGAATCCTGGACCTTCAACGCTCTACTTCAAGATTAGAGGACTGCAGAATCTCCCTTGGGGTCAAGGAGTGACTCCCCTCCTTGGCAGGCACCTAAGAAGCAATTGTCCGGTCTGCATCGCTGAAGCTCCCGCCGGATGCCGAAGTCTTTGCAACACCAGAGGTGGATTTCCAGACTTCCCCAAGGCTGCCCTAAGATCCCAGTGAAGCTGAGGCATGTAGCTGTCGTGGGTAAAGTGGAACCATGACCCCTGGACACCAAGAACTTTTGCAAGTGCATCCTCTTCCTGGTCTCTCACAAAGATGTACTTTGGGCTCCGAGTAGCCCCACCTCCAGCACTGACTGCACCGAAGATCACTGGCTTCCACTCCACAAATGTCCTGTGAGCCAGCTCCAAGTGCGTCCACTTGAGGCTACTTTGTGGTCGCTAGTCCGTTGGCTAGTGGGCCCTCCCGAAGGCAACTCTTCTTCTGCTTGGGCTTTCCTGGTTGCTCCAGATGTGCCCTGACTTACCTTTTCTGGGTGAGTCCCCCAGACCTTGCTGGTCTGCATCAACATCCTATATTTGTTTCCACGTGACTTGCCGTTGCCAAGGCTTGTTGGGTCCAATCCGGTCACCGACACTGCAGCAATCGACAGACATTGTGGGCAGCTTGAATCCAGCTCCTGGTTGTCGTCAACGCCTCCTGGACCTCGTGGCTGATGAGTCAAGATGACCGTCAACCTACCTGAAGCACCCGACATCGGTGGGCATCTGCTCATCGCCTTCCTGGTCACTGGCTAGTGACCCAGACTCTGTCCCTTCTGCTTTCAGGTCCTTCAGATCTTCGATCCACTCTTGGATCCACCCGGACACTTTCGACTTGGTTGCCAGCAGCCTGCTGCAGCAGATCGCCAATGAAAACGACAACAAAACCCGACGCCAAAAGACACCTATGCACCTGACTTCCCTGGGTGAGGTAACTCGAGTACTCCGGTGCTCCCGTGGGTATTGACTCTAGAACTGCCTAGTTCTAAAGGGGTTTGCTCCAAGTCCTCCTCTAAGTGTCCATTCCTTTTAAAAATCCAACCGCGACTTTCCCCATAGAAGTCAATGGTGGCTCGCGGCTGTGTTCTCACACTGCACGCATCCCCCGTGGGACACCTGTGTCACTACCTTGGGTGGTTCCTTGGGGTCCAAGCACTTCTACTGGCTCTCGGCCTTGTGTCTAGCTCAGTCGTGGTTCTTATACCACTTTTTTTGTATATGGTTTGGTACGCGCCTAGGGCTCAAACGTGTATTTGTGCTATTACTGTTGATATTTGACTTGTAAACTATGTACTTCAAACTCTAGCCTCATAAAGAGACTAGAGGGGTGTGTTTAGGACTAAATACATATATTTTATATATATACCTGGTGTGGTCCTCTTTCATTTGGTCACTCAAGAGATTATAGACTGGTAAAACAAGCTGCTTTACATTCCTTCAAGACTTAGCCTGAAGGCTGCTCTCCATAGCTACCACTAGGATAGCTTTCAATAAAGGTTGTCTTTAACCTATCTCCAATAAGGGGTTGTTTGGACTGGTGCAAGGTGCCCACTATAATTAGTGGACAGCATATACCAGGCCAACTTCTCACAGAGGGGTGTAGAAAGAAGCAAGAGAGGTGCAGAAAGAAGCAAGAGAGGTGCAGAAAAAGGGAAGAGAGGTGGAGAAAGAGGGAAGAGGAGTGCAGAAAGAGGCAAGAGAACTACAGAAAGAAGCAATACAATTGCATAAAGAAGGAAGAGAAGTGCAGAAAGAACCAAAAGAGGTGCAGAAAGAGGCAAGAGAAGTGCAGAAAAAGGCAATATAGATATAAAAGAGGCAAGAAAGGTGAAGAAAGAGGGATAAAGGGTGCACAAACAGGTAGAAGGGATGCAGAAAGAAGCAAGAAAGGTGCAGAAAGAAGCAACAAAGGTACAGAAAGAGGTGAGAAAAGTCCCTAAAGATGCAAGAGAGGTGCAGAAAGAGGTAACAGAGGTGCAGAAAGTGGGAAGAGGGGTGCAGAAAGAGGCAAGTGAGGTGCAGAAAGAGGCAAGAGAGGTGCAGAAAGAAGAGCATGAGGTGCAGAAAGTGGCTAGAGAGGTACAGAAAGAAGAGAGTGAGGAGCAGAAAAAGGGAGTGAGGTGCAGAATGAGGCAACAGAGGTGTAGAAATAGGCAAGTGAGGTGCAGAAAGTCGCAAGAGAGGTGCAGAAAGAAGAGAGTGAAGTGCAAAAAGAGGCAAGAGAGGTACAGAAAAAGTGAGAGTGGTGCAGAAAGAGGCAAGAGAGGTGTAGAAAGAAGAGTGTGGGGTGCAAAAAGTAGAGAGTGAGATTTAGAAAAAAGGGGGTGAGGTGCAGAAAGAGGCTAGAGAGCTGCAGAAAGAAGAGGGTTAGGTGCAGAAAAAGACAAGAGAGGTGCAGAAAAAGAGAGTGAGGTGTATAAAGATGCAAGATAGGTTCAAACAGAAGAGAGTGAGGTGCAGAAAGAAGCAAGAGAGATGCAGAAAGAGGCAATAAAAGTGCAGAAAGAGGCAAGCAAGATGAAGAAAGAGGCAGTTGAGGTACAGAAAGAGGCAAGAGAGATGCAAAAATAGTAACAGAGGTGTAGAAAGAGGAAAGTGAGGTGCAGATTGAGGTAAGAGAGGAGCAGAAAGAAGCGAGTGAGGTGCAGAAAGCAGAGAGTGAGGTGCAGAAAGAAGATAGAGAGGTGCAGAAAGAAGAGAGTTACATACACAAAAAAGAGAGTGAGGTGCAGAAATAGGCAAGAGAGGTACAGAAAAAGAGAGAGTGGTGCAGAAAGAGGTAAGAGAGGTGCAGAAAGAAGAGAGTGATGTGTAGAAAAAAGAGAGTAAGTTTCAGAAAGAGGCAATAGAGGTGTAGAAAGAAGAGAGTGAGGTACAGAAAGAAGAGAGTGAGATGCAATAAGAAGGGGGTGAGGTGCAGAAAGAGGTTAAAGAGGTATAGAAAGAAGAGAGTGAGGTGCAGAAAGAGGATAGACAGGTGTAGAAAGAAGAGGGGGAGGTGCAGAAAGAAGAGAGTCAGGTGCAGAAAGAGGCTAGAGAGGTGCAGAAAGAAGAGAGTGAGGTGCAGAAAAAGACAAGAGAGGTGCAGAAAGAACAGAGTGATGTGCAGAAAGAAGTGAGAGAGGTGCAGAAAGAAGCGAGTGACGTGCAGAAAGAGGCAAGAGAGGTGCAGAAAGAAGAGAGTGAGGTGCAGACATAAGTGAGTAGTGCAGAAAGAAGAAAGTGAGGTGCAGGACGAGGCAATAGAGGTGCAGAAAGAAGAGAGTGAGGTGTGGAAAGAGGCAAGAGAGGTGCAGAAAGAAGAGAGTGAGGTGCAGAAAGAGGCTAGAGAGGTGCGGAAAGAAGAGAGTGGGGTGCAGAAAGAGGCACGAAAGGTGCAGAAAGAAGAGAGTGATGTGCAGAAAGAGGCAGGAGAGGTGCAGAAAGAAGAGTGTGATGTGTAGAAAGAGTCAAGAGAGGTCCAGAAAGAAGAGAGTGAGGTGCATAAAAAAGCAAGAGGGGTGCAGAAAAAAGCAAGAGAGGTGCAGAAAGAAGCAAGACAAGTGCATAAAAAAGAAAGACAAGTGCAGAAAGAAGCAACAGAAGTGCACAAAGAGGCAAGGGAGCTGCTAAAAGAGTCCAGAAATATGCAAGACAGATGTAGAAAGAGTCAATAAAAGTGCAGAAAGAAGCAAGAGAGGTGCCGAATTAGGCAAGAGACGTGGAGAAAGAGGGAAGAAGAGTACAGAAAGAGGCAAGAGGGATGCAGAAAGAAGCAAGAGAGGTGGAGAAAAAGGAAAACAAGTGCAGAAAGAATCAATGGAAGTGCAGAAAGAGGGAAGAGAGGTGCAGAAAGAGGCAAAAGAAGTACAGGAAGCAGAAAGAGAGGTGCAGAAAGAAGCAACAGAAGTGCACAAAGAAGCAAGAGCAGTGCAGAAAGAGGCAAGGCAGGTGCAGAAAGAAGAGACTGAGGTTCATAAAGAGGAAAGAGAATTGCAGAAAGAGGCACATGAGATGCTGAAAGAAGCAATTGAGGTGCAGAAAGAGGCAAGAGAGGTACAGAAAGAGGCAAGAGAAGTACAGAAAGACGCAAGCGAGGTGTAGAAAGAGGCAAGACAGGCGCAGAAAGAAGCAAGACAAGTGCAAAAAGAGGCAAGAGAGGTGCAGAAAAAGACAAGATTGGTGGAAAAAGAGGAAAGAGGGCTGCAGAAAGAGGCAATAGGGGTGCAGAAAGAAGGAAGATAGGTGGAGGAAGAAGCAAGACAAGTGCAGAATGAAGCAAAACAAGTGCAGAAAGAAGCAACAGAAGTGCGCAAAGAGGCACGGAAGCTGCTAAAAGAGGCAAGCGGGGTGCAGAAAGAGGCAAGAGAAGTGCGAAAGATGCAACAGAGGTGCAGAAATAGGCAATAGAAGTACAGAAATACACAAGTGAGTTGTAAAAAGTGGCAAGAGAGGTGCAGAAAAATGCAAGAGAGGTGGAGAAAGAGGAGTGCAGAAAGAGGCAAGAGGGATGCAGAAAGAAGCAAGTGAGGTGGAGAAAAAAGAAGGCAAGTGCAGAAAAAGCAAGAGAAGTACAGAAAGAGGGAAGAGAGGTGCAGAAAGAGGCAAAAGAAGTACAGTAAGCGGCAAGAGAGGTGCAGAAAGAAGCAACAGAAGTGAACAAAGCAGTTTGAGCAGTGCAGAAAGAGGCAAGGCAAGTGCAGAAATAAGAGACCAAGGTTCAGAAAGAGGCAAGAGAATTACAGGAAGAGGCACGTGAGATGCTGAAAGAAGCAAGTGAGGTGCAGAAAGAGGCAAGAGAGGTTCAGAAAGAGGCAAGAGAGGTTCAGAAAGAAGAGAGTGAGGTGCAGAAAGAGGATAGAGAGGTGCAGAAATAAGAGAGTGACGTACACAAAGAAGAGAGTGAGGTGCAGAAAGAAGAGAGTGAGGTGCAGAAAGAGGCTAGAGAGGTGTAGAAAGAAGAGAGTGAGGTGCAGAAAGGGGCAAGAGAGGTGCAGAAAGAAGCAAGAGAGGTGCAGAAAGAAGCAAGACAAGTGCAGAAAGAAGCAACAGAAAAGAGGTCAGAAAAAGGCAAGAGAGGTGGAGAAAGAGGGAAAAGAAGTGCAGAAAGAGGCAAGAGAACTCCAGAAAGAAGCAAGACAATTGCATAAAGAAGGAAGGGAAGTGCAGAAAGAACCAAAAGAGGTGCAGAAAGAGGCAAGAGAAGTGCAGAAAAAGGCAATAGAGATATAGAAAGAGGCAAGAAAGGTGAAGAAAGAGGGATAAAGGGTGCACAAACAGGTAAGAGGGATGCAGAAAGAAGCAAGAGAGGTACAGAAAGAAGCAACAGAGGTACAGAAAGAGGCGAGAGAAGTCCTTAAAGACGCAAGAGAGGTGCAGAAAGAGGTAACAGAGATGCAGAAAGAGGGAAGAGGGGTGCAGAAAGAGGCAAGTGAGGTGCAGAAAGAGGCAAGAGAGGTGCAGAAAGAAGAGCATGAGGTGCAGAAAGTGACTAGAGAGGTACAGAAAGAAGAGAGTGAGGAGCAGAAAAAAGGGAGTGAGGTGCAGAACGAGGCAAGAGAGGTGTAGAAATAAGCGAGTGAGGTGCAGAAAGAGGCAAGAGAGGTGCAGAAAGAAGAGAGTGGGGTGCAAAAAGAAGAGAGTGAGATGCAGAAAAAAGGGGGTGAGGTGCAGAAAGAGGCTAGAGAGCTGCAGAAAGAAGAGGGTGAGGTGCAGAAAGATGCAAGAGAGGTGCATAAAGAGGGAGAAAGGGCGCACAAACCGGTAATAGGATGCAGAAAGAAGCAAGAGAGGTGCAGAAGGAAGCAACAGAGGTACAGAAAGAGGCAAGAGAAGTCCTGAAAGATGCAAGAGAGGTGCAGATAGAAGCAACAGAGGTACAGAAAGAGGCAAGAGAAGTCCTGAAAGATGCAAGAGAGGTGCAGAATGAGGTAACAGAGGTGCCGAAAGAGGGAAGAGGGGTGCAGAAAGAGGCAAGTGAGGTGCAGAAAGAGGCAAGAGAGGTACAGAAAGAAGAGTGTGAGGTGCAGAAAGAGGATAGAGAGGTGCAGAAAGAAGAGGATGAGGTGCAGAAAAAGACAAGAGAGGTGCAGAAAAAAGAGAGTGAGGTGCAGAAAGACGCAAGAGAGATGCAGAAAGAAGCAACAGAGGTACAGAAAGAGGAAAGAGAAGTCCTGAAAGACGCAAGAGAGGTGCAGAATGAGGTAAAAGAGGTGCAGAAAGAAGGAATCCGGGGTGCAGAAAGAGGCAAGTGAGGTGCAGAAAGAGACAACAGAGGTGCAGAAAGAAGAGTGTGAGGTGCAGAAAGAGGCTAGAGAGGTGCAGAAAGAAGAGAGTGAGGAGCAGAAAGAAGGGAGTAAGTTGCAGAACAAGGCAACAGAGGTGCAGAGAGAAGAGAGTGAGGTGAAGAAAGAGGCAGGAGAGGTGCAGAAAGAAAAGAGTGGGATGCAGAAAGAAGAGAGTGAGGGAGCAGAAAGAGGCTAGATAGGTACAGAAATAAGAGAGTGAAGTGCAGAAAGTGGCGAGAGGTACAGAAAAAGAGAGTGAGAGTGCAGAAAGGGGCAAGAGAGTTGCAGAAAGAAGCAAGAGAGGTGCAGAAAGAAGTAAGACAAGTGCAGAAAGAAGCACGACAAGTGGAGAAAGAAGCAACAGAAGTGCACAAAGAGACAAGGGAGCTGCTAAAAGAGGCAAGAGGGATGCAGAAAGAGGCAAGAGAAGAACAGAAATGCACAAGAGGGGTGTAGAAAGAAGCAAGAGAGGTGCAGAAAGAAGCAAGAGAGGTGCTGAAAAAGGCAAGAGAGGTGAAGAAAGAGGGAAGAGGAGTGCAGAAAGGGGCAAGAGGGATGCAGAAAGAAGCAAGAGAGGTGGAGAAAAGGGAAGACAAGTGCAGAAAAAGCGAGAGAGGTGCAGAAAGAAGCAACAGAAGTACACAAAGAAGTAAGAGCAGTGCAGAAAGAGGCAAGGCAGGTGCAGAAAGTAGAGACCAAGGTTCAGAAAGAGGCAAGAGAATTGCAGGAAGAGGCAAGTGAGATGCTGAAAGAAGCAAGTGAGGTGCAGAAAGAGGCAAAAGAGGTACAGAAAGAGGCAAGAGAAGTACAGAAAGATGCAAGAGAGGTGTAGAAAGAGGCAAGACAGGTGCAGAAAGAAGCAAGACAATTGCAAAAAGAGGCAAGAGAGCTGCAGAAAAAGACAAGAGTGGTGGAGAAAGAGGGAAGAGGGTTGAAGAAAGAGGCAACAGGGGTGCAGAAAGAAGGAAGAGAGGTGGAGGAAGAAGCAAGATAAGTGCAGAACAAAGCAAGACAAGTACAGAAAGAAGCAACAGAAGTACGCAAAGAGGCAAGGGTGCTGCTAAAAGAGGCAAGTGGGGTGCAGAAAGAGGCAAGAGAAGTGCAGAAAGAAGCAACAGAGGTGCAGAAAGAGGCGAGAGAAGTCCTTAAAGACGCAAGAGAGGTGCAGAAAGAGGTAACAGAGATGCAGAAAGAGGGAAGAGGGGTGCAGAAAGAGGCAAGTGAGGTGCAGAAAGAGGCAAGAGAGGTGCAGAAAGAAGAGAGTGAGGAGCAGAAAAAAGGGAGTGAGGTGCAGAACGAGGCAAGAGAGGTGTAGAAATAAGCGAGTGAGGTGCAGAAAGAGGCAAGAGAGGTGCAGAAAGAAGAGAGTGGGGTGCAAAAAGAAGAGAGTGAGATGCAGAAAAAAGGGGGTGAGGTGCAGAAAGAGGCTAGAGAGCTGCAGAAAGAAGAGGGTGAGGTGCAGAAAGACGCAAGAGAGGTGCATAAAGAGGGAGAAAGGGTGCACAAACCGGTAATAGGATGCAGAAAGAAGCAAGAGAGGTGCAGAAGAAAGCAACAGAGGTACAGAAAGAGGCAAGAGAAGTCCTGAAAGATGCAAGAGAGGTGCAGATAGAAGCAACAGAGGTACAGAAAGAGGCAAGAGAAGTCCTGAAAGATGCAAGAGAGGTGCAGAATGAGGTAACAGAGGTGCCGAAAGAGGGAAGAGGGGAGCAGAAAGAGGCAAGTGAGGTGCAGAAAGAGGCAAGAGAGGTACAGAAAGAAGAGTGTGAGGTGCAGAAAGAGGCTAGAGAGGTGCAGAAAGAAGAGGATGAGGTGCAGAAAAAGACAAGAGAGGTGCAGAAAAAAGAGAGTGAGGTGCAGAAAGACGCAAGAGAGATGCAGAAAGAAGCAACAGAGGTACAGAAAGAGGAAAGAGAAGTCCTGAAAGACGCAAGAGAGGTGCAGAATGAGGTAAAAGAGGTGCAGAAAGAAGAAATCCGGGGTGCAGAAAGAGGCAAGTGAGGTGCAGAAAGAGACAACAGAGGTGCAGAAAGAAGAGTGTGAGGTGCAGAAAGAGGCTAGAGAGGTGCAGAAAGAAGAGAGTGAGGAGCTGAAAGAAGGGAGTAAGTTGCAGAACAAGGCAACAGAGGTGCAGAGAGAAGAGAGTGAGGTGAAGAAAGAGGCAGGAGAGGTGCAGAAAGAAAAGAGTGGGATGCAGAAAGAAGAGAGTGAGGAGCAGAAAGAGGCTAGATAGGTACAGAAATAAGAGAGTGAAGTGCAGAAAGTGGCGAGAGGTACAGAAAAAGAGAGTGAGGTGCAGAAAGGGGCAAGAGAGTTGCAGAAAGAAGCAAGAGAGGTGCAGAAAGAAGTAAGACAAGTGCAGAAAGAAGCAAGACAAGTGGAGAAAGAAGCAACAGAAGTGCACAAAGAGACAAGGGAGCTGCTAAAAGAGGCAAGAGGGATGCAGAAAGAGGCAAGAGAAGAACAGAAATGCACAAGAGGGGTGTAGAAAGAAGCAAGAGAGGTGCAGAAAGAAGCAAGAGAGGTGCTGAAAAAGGCAAGAGAGGTGAAGAAAGAGGGAAGAGGAGTGCAGAAAGGGGCAAGAGGGATGCAGAAAGAAGCAAGAGAGGTGGAGAAAAGGGAAGACAAGTGCAGAAAAAGCGAGAGAGGTGCAGAAAGAAGCAACAGAAGTACACAAAGAAGTAAGAGCAGTGCAGAAAGAGGCAAGGCAGGTGCAGAAAGTAGAGACCAAGGTTCAGAAAGAGGCAAGAGAATTGCAGGAAGAGGCAAGTGAGATGCTGAAAGAAGCAAGTGAGGTGCAGAAAGAGGCAAAAGAGGTACAGAAAGAGGCAAGAGAAGTACAGAAAGATGCAAGAGAGGTGTAGAAAGAGGCAAGACAGGTGCAGAAAGAAGCAAGACAAGTGCAAAAAGAGGCAAGAGAGCTGCAGAAAAAGACAAGAGTGGTGGAGAAAGAGGGAAGAGGGTTGAAGAAAGAGGCAACAGGGGTGCAGAAAGAAGGAAGAGAGGTGGAGGAAGAAGCAAGATAAGTGCAGAACAAAGCAAGACAAGTACAGAAAGAAGCAACAGAAGTACGCAAAGAGGCAAGGGTGCTGCTAAAAGAGGCAAGTGGGGTGCAGAAAGAGGCAAGAGAAGTGCAGAAAGAAGCAACAGAGGTGCAGAAAGAGGCAATAGAAGTACATAAATACACAAGAGAAGTGTAGAAAGAGGCAAGAGAGGTGCAGAAAAAGGCAAGAGAGGTGGAGAAAGAGGGAAAAGAGGTGCAGAAAGAGGCAAGAGGAATGCAGAAAGAAGCAAGAGAGGTGGAGAAAAGCAATACAAGTAGAGAAAAAAGCAAGAGAAATGCAGAAAGAGGGAAGAGAGGTGCAGAAAGAAGCAAAATAAGTACGGAAAGTGGCAAGAAAGGTGCAGAAAGAAGAGAGTGAGGTTCATAAAGAGGCAAGAGAAGTGCAGAAAGAGGCAAGTGAGGTGCAGAAAGAGGCAATTGAGGTGCAGAAATAGACAAGAGAGGTACAGAAATAGGCAAGAGAAGTGCAGAAAGATGCAAGAGAGTTGTAGAAAGAGACAAGACAGGTGCAGAAAGAAGCAAGACAAGTGGAAAAAGAGGCAAGAGAGGTGCAGAAGAATGCAAGAGTGGTGGAGAAATAGGGAAGAGTGGTTCAGAAAGAGGCAACAGTGGTGCAGAAAGAAGCAAGAGAGGTGGAGAAAGAAGCAAGTCAAGTGCTGAAAGAAGCAAGAAAAGTGCAGAAAGACACAAGAGACGTGGAGAAAGAGGCAAGAAAAGTTCAGAAAGAAGCAAGAGAACTCCAGAAAGAGAGAAGCAGAAAGAGACAGAAAGTTATACTGAGATTTCTCCACCCGTAGAAAAAAGCTATCAGCTTTTTAAACTAGCTTCTTCAGATGAATAACACGTACGAGAACACATCTACAAGTAGACACATACCTCAGTCACGAGAGCACAAAGAACTTTAAATTTATCAGACTGCACATCCCATTTCAAGCAGACAACTACATTTCTATGGTGTACTTTGACTATTCATTTCCACACACTCATACGAAGTAGCCTAATCACTAATCCCTCTGGCAATATGTCTTAAACCTTACTTTTGTTGTGCAGCTTTACTATTCACCGACGACTCTGAAAGTTGGGCCTAGCAAAATTTTAAAAAGCAATCCTTCCTATATCACTCTTGTAAGTCTCACCATATTTCTGAAGTCATTCTTTTGTGCGTTTGTACTTTTTGCTAGTGGCATGATGCATAAAATGAAACATACAAATTGTTGAATACCTGTGTTTCAGACTGCATGCTCTCTAAACTTGTGTACAATAAGCTGTATGTATTGTTTTCGCTCATAAAATAGGGCATGGAATAGGGCATGTGGGTATGAAAACGTTTATTTGAGGGGCTATATAACACCTACAAATGTAAGACATGTCTGTTTGTGTAAGCGAATGACAGAACACAACTGAGAAGATTTGTGTACCTGTATGAGAAGCTACCAGCTTTTTAAGCTAGCATCTTCAGATGGATAACACATGTGAGAAAACATGTATATGTGAACACATACCTTAGTTTCAACAGCACACAGACCTTTAAACTTGACAGACTGCACTTCCCATTTCAAGTAAATGCGTAAATGTATACGATCTACTTCGAGAGTATGTTTTCAGAGACTCATACGAAGTAGCCCAATTACTAATCCCCCTGACAATATGTCTTAAAATTCACTTTTCTCTTGCACCTTCACTATTCACCGACTGCTCTGAATGTTGGGCCTAGCCAAATATAAAACAGCGATCCTTCCCATGTGACTGGTTAAATGTCTGTGTGCTCTCGTGACAGGTTTACTAATGTGCAAAGTATGATATCATACATATTTCGTTGTTATGGAGAGATTGCCAATGTAATTGTAATCAACTGGTTATTTATTATTGTGAATATTAGTATATAATTATTTGAAAAGTTTAAAAATATGTAACAAAGTATTAAAACTATTCTTTTTTTAGATATTTACTTTTTGGGGGTAAAAATTGAAGATTGCAAGAAAAGATCAAAAGAGAAGAGAACAAAAAAAGCAGTACTACTTTAAGAAAAGTGAAAACAGGAAATTAAATGAAGCGCAAAACGTTAGACAGGAAAAATAGTCTTCTGATAAGAGAACTAAACAGTTTGTTAAAAGAGTTGTGCAGAGTTTAAAACAATTTGACAATGTTGAAAAGAAAAAGAAACGTTATACTACAAATCAGAAGGAAAGGAAAAAAGGACATGATAAAAAAAATATATTTTTTGGGAAACAATGCATATTACAAGAAGGCTAAAAGAACATAAAGATATAAAAAGGAGAATGTTTATTGAAAGATTTCAAAAATACAAAAAAGATCAGCAACTTATAAAAAAAAGCAACAGATTGAAAGTGTAGTAGATAAAGCTTTTGAAATTAAATGAAAATTATTTATATTAATGAGAATGACAACATTGGATAAAACAATGGTGTCTATGAATTTTGAAAAGCAAAAGAAAAAGACTTGTTAATAGAAGTAACTTTTATAAAACTTTCACTGGTGAATGGAAGCACACTTCCATTACTTAACCTTACTTTAATGAAGAAAGCTATTTTCAAGAGTGAACATTAGTACATGCAGTTGATACTAGTGGTCGATGCTATGAGATGAAAGATGGTTCTCCCATTCCAAAAGAAAAAATTGTTATTAGGAATGTGGAAGAAGTAATATCTAAGGAAGGGAGGCATACACAAGCTTATGTATATAACTGGAATTGTAGCAGTATTTGCAGTATTCAACAGGAATCTATTGACTATTATGAATTATTTTATGAGGCTATGCTCAAAAAAGTGTTAAACAGAAGATTAAGATGTTACAAGGACTAGATCCATGTGAGATGAGAAAATATACTCATCATCATAAAAACTTTATTTCGGCAATCAAATGCCATAAAAGCGTCAATAAAAAACAAGAACTAAAAGTACATAATTTCATCGGATATGTACAATTTTTTTTTTAAATAAAGCTTAAAAAGGCAAATGATACAATACAGTCAATCGTAAAGCCCCACCATTATCCCTAGGTACAGCCAGACCAATGCACTATATAACTCACTCATGATGTTCCTGGACTATCATTTTGCTGGGACAGAACCTTAAGGATAGCCCTTCGGGTGCACCACATATTAAATAAGAAGCGTGAGATGGAGTAAACAATGGGCATTTGCATATTTGTTTTGAGTATCCTATAGGCTTCAGAACAGCGGCGTGTCCCCAGATTTCTGCAAAGTTGGAGTAACCAGCGTGCTCTGGCCTTTCTGTACCCCTTGCAAAAAATAGCACATGCAACTCCGATTCATCGGGATAGTTGCAGGCTGGGCAACCCCTGTTTGAGGTCCCCTCCCAGTTTCGAGTAAAGGTACGTAGCGGGAGGACTCCATGCCTGAACTGGACATACAGTTTCTTAGCGAGTAAGGGCTGAATTACATCCAGTACCGGTTCAAGTTTATACCTATTTTTTATAGCCAAGAATTCCACGGTTAGACGGCCGGCAGTAGCTCTTTGTTCAAGCTCATTGAGCTTGTTCGCTCTATAGCTCTCCATCAGGGTCTTTCTTGGTAGTGATAGAGATGTGACCTCCGCATTGTTCCATAGGTCGCCCCTCCCCAAGCCCCCACAGATATTCCTAATTTTGGTCAACCAGGTTATCCTCCCAGAGCCTCGCATGCCCATGACATCAGTTAATTCTTCTCTGTAGGCAGCTAGCTCCGGGGTACTCCAGCGGCGACGCCAATAGAGGAGAGGCCGGAGGGCCACCTCTTCCGATATCGGCCTAACCCCAAGATCTAAACGGAGAGGTGTTAATGGGGTACTATTGGGGAGCCTCAAAAGCTGTCTAATGAGGGTATTCTCTATTCTGGTTAGCGAATACACTGTACAATGGCCCCAAAGTTCTGCTCCATAAAGGGCAGCGGGTCTAGCCTGAACCTTGTAAATTTCTAGCACTGGACTAAGTATTTTTTTGGAACAGTTCCTGTGTAGTTTTAAAATACCCCCCGATGTTTGGGTAAATTTCAGCCCTGCTTTTTTTATTTGGGCGCCCCAGTCCATTTTCTCGGTAAGAGTCAGACCCAGATAATCAAAAATGGTCACTCTCTCGAGGGGTCTGCCATCCAGGCAAGGATTGGGACGGGAAGATCTGCCTACGTTAAAGGCCATATACTTTGTTTTTTGCAGGTTGATTACCAGGCCCCGATGCTTGCAGAAATCGCTAAAGTTGTCAAGAGTCCTCTGCATTCCCATTGGGGATTTTGCGAGGAGAAGCGTATTGTCCGCAAACATCAGGGCCGGGATCTTTCGCTGCGCTAGCCTGGGTGCATCAATATTCTTCCCTCTATTCAAGAAATCTATTAACCCATTGATGTAAAGGGAAAAAAGAGTTGGAGCCAGGACACAGCCCTGTCGAACCCCTCTTTCCACGGGCAAGGGGGCAGAGAGTTCTCCGTTCTTTCCATATCTAATACGGGCATAATTGCCCTCATGGAGACGTTCTATCTGGTGACACAAGTATTCTGGGACTCCCATATCTCTTAAGGTTGCCCAAAGTTTATCCCTCGGGACCAAGAGTGAACATTAGTACATGCAGTTGATACTAGTGGTCGATGCTACGAGATGAAAGATGGTTCTCCCATTCCAAAAGAAAAAAATGTTATTAGGAATGTGGAAGAAGTAATATCTAAGGAAGGGAGGCATACACAAGCTTCTGTATATAACTGGAATTGTAGCAGTATTTGCAGTATTCAACAGGAATCTATTGACTATTATGAATTATTTTATGAGGCTATGCCCAAAAAAGTGTTAAACAGAAGATTAAGATGTTACAAGGACTAGATCCATGTGAGATGAGAAAATATACTAATTTGCAAGGTCATTCTCTGGCTTGTCTTTCAAGAAAAGTGTGCCAAAGTACTTTTCATCATTTAAGAATATTAGCTGTAAAGCACTTTTGTGAGAAGTTGGCCTGGTATATGCAGTTCACTAATTAAAGTGGACACCTTGCACCAGGGCAAATCGACTCTTATGGTAGATAGGTTTAAGACAACCTTTTAAAGAAAGCTATACTAGTGGTAGCTGTGGAGAGCAGCCTTCAGGCTAAGTCTCGGAGGAATGTAAAGCAGCTTGTTTTACCATATAATCTCTTGAATCACCAAATGAAAAGACACCACACAGGTATATATATCAAATATATATGTATTTATTTCTAAATAACTCTCTACTAATCTCTTTATGAGATTAGAAGACAAACATATGCACAAATCAACGTTTCACAATAAGTTAAGCACAAAATATGGCTGGGGCCCTAGGGGCGTACCAGACCATATACTAAGTAAGAGACTTAGGGACAACGACTTGCAGGGAGACAAGGCCTAGGGCCTTCAGAAGTGCTGGGGCCTCACGAAACCACCCAAGGCAGGTAAGTAAAGGACCCACGGTGGACGCGTGCAGTGTAGATACACAGGCGCGGATCGCCGTTGACTTCAATGGGGCAAGTCGCGGTTGGAAATAAAGAGTTTTAGGATACTTCTATAGAACCTACAAGCAAGTCACTTACAGGGTAAGTCGTTCTAGGGCCCACACCCACAGGAGCACCGTAGTGCTGGAGTTCCCTCACCCAGGGAAGCCGGGTGCACAGGTGTCCTTTGGTGTCGGGTCGCGGCGTCGTTTTCAATGGCGAACAAAGAAGACTTGCTGCTTGCGGGAGCTGAAGAAGTGTCCGGTGGAATCCAAGCCTGGATTCTGAAGAAGGATGACCTGAAAGCAGAGGGGACAGTGTTCAAAGTCACTTGGCAGTGACCCGGGGCAAGGAAGATGGATGCCCACCGTCGTAGGTCGCTTCAGGTCGGTTGCGGGTGCCTTGACTCTTCAGCCACGTGGTCCAGGAGGCGTCGATGACAACCAGGAGCTGGATTCGGTGTGTCCCTCGACGTTTGCAGCTGACTGCGGTGACGGCAACTCGATCGGAGCCAACAATCCTTGGCAGCTGCAAGTCTCGGGGAGATAAAGAAAAGTCAATGGCGCAGACCAGCAAGGTCTGAGGGACTCACCCAGTGAGGGTAAGTCAGGGCAGGCTTGGAGCAACCAGGGGAGCCCTTTGGTTTCTTTAGGAAGTCTTCTGGGGACCCACAAGCCAGTGGGCAAGGGATCGCGAAGACACCTCGGGCGGAATCACTCAACAGGGGCCCACGGTCACTCGGGACGGTGTAGGCCTCTGATCTTCGGAGGTATTCCTGCTGGAGGTCGGGACCACACGTGGTCCAAAGCACAGGTTTGTAGAATGTTGTGAAGGGGTTGCACTCGACAATAGTGCATGGTACCCAGGGGTCGCGGTTCCTCGTTACTCGTGGGGTCCACTTGCCTCAGCTTTGCTGGGGGCTCACGATGGCCTGGGAGAAGTCAGGAAATTCACTTCTTGGGCTGCAGGGACTTCGGACTCCAGCGGGAGCGGCGTAGTTTGCGACTGTCGTTGTCGTTTTTGGTGCCTGCCAAGCAGGGGAGTCACTCCTTGACTCCAAGGGAGATTCTTCTGTCTTCCAAAGGTAGTGGAACGTCGAAGGGCCAGGATTCTTCTGTAGAGCGTCATCCAGGGGTTATCTGCTTTGCAATGGCAAGGTTCCCCCTCTTATACTAAAAAGAGGGGATGGACTAGCTCTATGACCCCACCTATGGGAGGGTCAAGGGAGGGGGTGGCTACACCCACTTCCCTTTGTCCAGTTTCGTGCCAGAGCAGGGGCAGGTAGCCCCTGAGCTGGTTTGAACTGGCATATGCACAGAGGAGCCTTCTGCTCCCCCAGTGCAGGACTTCAAAGCACTCTAAGAGTGCACCCACCCAGCCCCAATACACTAAACCCTGTCTGGAAGGTGGTTACACCTCCCTGTGACAGGATGCCTATTGTTGGGCTTCCTCCACTGTGAGTTTCGGTCATCAGCAGGAGGGCAGCCCAGTGTCTGTGACTGGTGGCATCCATTTTGTGATGCCAGGGCTCTTTAGGATTCTACCGCGTTTCCACAGCAGGCACATGTCTTATCCCTCTAGAAGGGTGGAATGCTACCCCCACCGCCAAGATTGGCGGGGGGTAGTATTCCAAGATGTTTGACACCAAACACGACATGTTTTGATGCAGCCATTCCAAAGTTAGCATTTACCGCGAGGATATAATGCACTTAAGAGTATATGGTTTAACCGCATCCACAAACAGCACCAGAGAATGGACTCTGAGAACTGCAGAGGGGCCCTGCTCATGCAGAGGCACCCCCTCACATAGAAGCCAAGCACCCTGCCCTCAGGATTGATAGGGCCTGCCTTAGGGGTGACTGATAGGTTTATATGTGTGTGCAAGAGAGATATAGGAAACCTATATCTCAGTGAGGGGTGCTAGCACCACCTCACCCAGGCTGCAGTAGCAGGCCTGTGGTGTCAGATTTAGTCTGCTTCCCAGGGGTGGCATAATACATGCTGCAGCCCCTGGTAGGCCTGTGAAGTACCTATGCCCTTGGCACCTAAGGTACCATATACTAGGGACTCATAATGCACCACAGTATCCAATCACTAGTGCACCTAGAGTGCACTCCATGTCGTTTAGAGAGAGCAGATAGACTGGGGCCCTGAATAGCAGGGTCCCAGTCCAACTAAGTCATAAACCAGCAAAACACCATAAAAAAGTGGGGGCAACCATATAGTCAGATTCCACCTTCCTACATAACCCCCCCAAACGAAAGGAGATAAGGCTAACCTTGGCCAGTTGAGCCTTTATTGACTAAGTGGCCATATAAGGAAGCACCTGCACTAGCATGGTTGCCCCCTGTCTTATGGTCCACTAAGCAATCCCTCACCCTAAGGGTATGAGAGGGTCTCCACCATGGGGAATCACTACCTGTGGTGTGCTTTGGTAAAGTACAAGGCTGGTGGGGTGTCTGAGTAGGGAAGTGAGGCCCTAGGAAGGTTGGCCTCAGCTTCCTCAGATCACTGGTCACCATGTATGCCTGTCTTTCCATGACTGAGTTGCACTTTGCTCTAAGGGTCAACCTTTGACTGCCTACAGCTGGGGGTTGGGTCCCTTTGGATGGAACACTGGAGGGATATGGCATGTTTGGAACCTTTTGGTCCCAGGTTTGCCCTTGCCTAACAGAGTCCTTCTGGGGAGGTCCCTACATAAAGGTATGGGGGATCCCTCAGTGGGTTGAGGAATTTTCACCTGGCTAGGGCTACTAGACTGGGTGCCCCTAATCTGCTGATGGGGGGTTCCTCTGGACAGGGGGCCCTGGGGGTCCACTGACCTCCCTGACCTCTGCAGCCCTGGGCTGACTGAGGCAGGGTAGAGAGGGGCAGTTTACCTGCTCCAGACTGGGTACCACCTTGGAAGGGTCCTCTGCCATCAGGGGTGGGGCCAGGCCAGGCCTGACTACCTCTGTGGCAGTTCCTTCACTAGGGGAGGGTCAGTTCCCTGAGGAGGCTGACCCTTACCTACTGTCTGGAGGGAAGAAGACTTTTCTTCAACCCTTGTGCTCTCTTCTGGGGGAGAGTGGGCCATTCTTCCAGGCTCCATCTCTCCAAAATCTTGGGCTGGGGCTGTGGCCATCACAGCCCCACTAACCTTTACAGGGACACCCCACATCCTCAGATGGGTTTGGTGTTCAATTTCAGCCCAGGCTGAAATTTCCAGATCATTGCCCATCAGGCAATCTACAGGTAAGGTTGGGGACACTGCCACTCTTTTTGGGCCTGTGACCCCCTCCCAGGTGAGATTGACTATGGCCATGGGGTGATCTGTTCTGACACCATCAATGTTGGTCACCTGGTATTTAAACTCAGGTAAAAGCTGGTGAGGGGGGACTAGTTTCCCTGCCACCATGGTGACACTAGCCCCTGTGTCCCTAAATGCCACAGCTTTCTGACCATTAATTATTGGCTCCAGTCTGTACCTGCCCAATGCTGTGGGACCCACGGTAAAGGTGGCAAATCCTATACCACCATCAGAATCTGAGGAGTCTGTTGAGGGGGTCCTGTCTGAACTAGGGCCCACCTCTGTTCCTCTTGCAAAAGCACCTAACTTTTTGGGTGCACTACTCCCAACTGGAGGATTACTACTGGTAGTACCAGGAGGGGTGGTAGTAGTTGTTGGAGGAACATTTTCTTTATTGCCAATCCTGGGACAACTGGGATCAGATTTCCAGTGCCCAGGCTTTTACAGACATGGCAATAGGGTCTCTTTTCAGGAGAGGAAGGAGTTTGGGACCCACCCCCAGAAGAGGACTTTTGGGGCCCTGTAGTGGACTTATCCTTAGATTTATCCCCCCTTTCTCTTGGGACTTGGTAGAATCTTTCTTGTGGTCACCACCCTGATTCTTAGGCCTTACTCTGGTTCTGACCCATTTGTCTGCCTTCTTTCCCAATTCTTGGGGAGAGGTCAGATCAGAGTCCACCAGGTACTGGTGTAAAAGCTGGTTTTGACAATTATTAAGGATCTGTTCTCTCATCATTAGATTATAAAATCCTTTGAAATCAGTAACCCTACTGCCAACCAGCCAACCCTCCAGAGCCTTGGATGCACAATCTACAAAGTCTGTCCAGTCCTGAGTCTGTGCCTTCTGGGTATCTCTGAACTTCAACCTGTACTGCTCAGTGGTTAAGCCAAACCCATCTATCAGTGCACTCTTCAGGACCTCATAATCATCAGCATCCTCCTCTCTAACAGTGAGGAGCTTGTCTCTTCCTTTATCTGAAAAGGAGAGCCACAAGATTGCTGCCCACTGCTTTTGGGGGACCTGCTGTACTCTACAGGCCCTCTCCATAGCAGTTATCCACTTGTGGATATCATCCCCACTCTGGTAGGGAGGAACAACCTTGCTCAGGTTCCTATGGTCAGGAATATATTCTCTGCCTCTAGGGACACTGTTGCTGCCACCAGGGGGTTCTAACCCCTCTTTTCTAGAAGCTCTCTGGATCTCCAGGGCTTCCCTATCCAGTGCCAACTGCTTGGTTCTGAGGGCCACTCTGGCTTCCTCATACTGGAGCAGTTTGCACCTTCTCTCAGAGGAGGTCTCTCTTAAGGAAAAGTATGAGCTCCTCTGCTGGACAAATTCTCTGCCAGAGTGATAAGAGTGGTCAGATTCCCTGGAAGGGGATCTGTGCCTCTCCTCCTCTCTGTCAGTTCTCTTAGGGAGAATTCCTCTGTCCTTTTCAGGCCCCTTGGAGCCTGGCCCTTCAATCACAGAGTCTTGGTCATTCTGATTTTCATCATCTGACCCAGATACTATGACTGACCCACCCACTGATTCAAACCCTTTAGCTCCTAGAGCCAATCTAAGGTCATCTGCTGTCAGCAGATCTATCAGGTGTAGTGTTGAGGGACTCTGTCCTAGTCTCAGGTGTCTGTCAACACACATGGCTCTCAAGTCAGAGAAAGCCATGTCCTTATACTGAGGCTGAGTGGATCCACTGGGTCCACCCTTTAAGGACATTCTAGTGTTGTGCAGTGTTGTACTACCTACACTAGTTTGTGGCCTACTGATCCTAGCTTGAGCTGTGGAAAGGGTGTGCTATCCCTTGGCACACAGCTCTAAGTTCAGTAGAACTTATTGATACTAAGCTTGACTTTATATGTACCTTGAGTACCTATAATGGTTTTCAGTTAGTAATTCAAATAGAGATTTTCTGGTAAAACAATGGCAAGCTGGAATCCCACACGCTGCCCACCAATGTGAGAAGTTGGCCTGGTATATGCTGTTCACTAATTAAAGTGGACACCTTGCACCAGGGCAAATCGACTCTTATGGTAGATAGGTTTAAGACAACCTTTTAAAGAAAGCTATCCTAGTGGTAGCTGTGGAGAGCAGCCTTCAGGCTAAGTCTCGGAGGAATGTAAAGCAGCTTGTTTTACCATATAATCTCTTGAATCACCAAATGAAAAGACACCACACAGGTATATATATCAAATATATATGTATTTATTTCTAAATAACTCTCTACTAATCTCTTTATGAGATTAGAAGACAAACATATGCACAAATCAACGTTTCACAATAAGTTAAGCACAAAATATGGCTGGGGCCCTAGGGGCGTACCAGACCATATACTAAGTAAGAGACTTAGGGACAACGACTTGCAGGGAGACAAGGCCTAGGGCCTTCAGAAGTGCTGGGGCCTCACGAAACCACCCAAGGCAGGTAAGTAAAGGACCCACGGGGGACGCGTGCAGTGTAGATACACAGGCGCGGATCGCCGTTGACTTCAATGGGGCAAGTCGCGGTTGGAAATAAAGAGTTTTAGGATACTTCTATAGAACCTACAAGCAAGTCACTTACAGGGTAAGTCGTTCTAGGGCCCACACCCACAGGAGCACCGTAGTGCTGGAGTTACCTCACCCAGGGAAACGGGTGCACAGGTGTCCTTTGGTGTCGGGTCGCGGCGTCGTTTTCAATGGCGAACAAAGAAGACTTGCTGCTTGCGGGAGCTGAAGAAGTGTCCGGTGGAATCCAAGCCTGGATTCTGAAGAAGGATGACCTGAAAGCAGAGGGGACAGTGTTCAAAGTCACTTGGCAGTGACCCGGGGCAAGGAAGATGGATGCCCACCGTCGTAGGTCGCTTCAGGTCAGTTGCGGGTGCCTTGACTCTTCAGCCACGTGGTCCAGGAGGCGTCGACGATGACCAGGAGCTGGATTCGGTGTGTCCCTCAACGTCTGCAGCTGACTGCGGTATCGGCAACTCGATCGGAGCCAACAAGCCTTGGCAGCCACAAGTCTTGGGGAGATGAAGAAAAGTCGATGACACAGACCAGCAAGGTCTGAGGGACTCACCCAGCAAGGGTAAGTCAGGGCAGGCCTGGAGCAACCAGGGGAGCCCTTTTGTTTCTTTAGAAAGTCTTCTGGGGACCCACAAGCCAGCGGGCAAGGGATCGCGAAGACACCTCGGGCGGAATCACTCAACAGGGGCCCACGGTCACTTGGGATGGTGTAGGCCTCTGATCTTCGGAGGTATTCCTGCTGGAGGTCGGGACCACACGTGGTCCAAAGCACAGGTTCGTAGAAGGTTGTGAAGGGGTTGCACTCGACAATAGTGCACGGTACACAGGGGTCGCGGTTCCTCGTTACTCGTGGGGTCCACTTGCCTCAGCTTCGCTGGGGACTCACGATGGCCTGGGAGAGGTCAGGAAATCCACTTCTTGGGCTGCAGGAACTTCGGACTCCGGCGGGAGCGGCGTAGTTTGCGACCGTCGTTGTCGTTTTTGGTGCCTGCCAAGCAGGGGAGTCACTCCTTGACTCCAAGGGAGATTCTTCTGTCTTCCAAAGGTAGTGGAACGTCGAAGGGCCAGGATTCTTCTGTAGAGCGTCGTCCAGGGGTTATCTGCTTTGCAATGGCAAGGTTCCCCCTCTTATACTAAAAGAGGGGATGGACTAGCTCTATGACCCCACCTATGGGAGGGTCAAGGGAGGGGTGGCTACACCCACTTCCCTTTGTCCAGTTTCACGCCAGAGCAGGGGCAGGTAGCCCCTGAGCTGGTTTGAACTGGCATATGCACAGAGGAGCCTTCTGCTCCCCAGTGCAGGACTTCAAAGCACTCTAAGAGTGCACCCACCCAGCCCCAATACACTAAACCCTGTCTGGAAGGTGGTTACACCTCCCTGTGACAGGATGCCTATTGTTGGGCTTCCTCCACTGTGAGTTTCGGTCATCAGCAGGAGGGCAGCCCAGTGTCTGTGACTGGTGGCATCCATTTTGTGATGCCAGGGCTCTTTAGGATTCTACCGCGTTTCCACAGCAGGCACATGTCTTATCCCTCTAGAAGGGTGGAATGCTACCCCTGCCGCCAAGATTGGCGGGGGGTAGTATTCCAAGATGTTTGACACCAAACACGACATGTTTTGATGCAGCCATTCCAAAGTTAGCATTTACCGCGAGGATATAATGCACTTAAGAGTATATGGTTTAACCGCATCCACAAACAGCACCAGAGAATGGACTCTGAGAACTGCAGAGGGGCCCTGCTCATGCAGAGGCACCCCCTCACATAGAAGCCAAGCACCCTGCCCTCAGGATTGATAGGGCCTGCCTTAGGGGTGACTGATAGGTTTATATGTGTGTGCAAGAGAGATATAGGAAACCTATATCTCAGTGAGGGGTGCTAGCACCACCTCACCCAGGCTGCAGTAGCAGGCCTGTGGTGTCAGATTTAGTCTGCTTCCCAGGGGTGGCATAATACATGCTGCAGCCCCTGGTAGGCCTGTGAAGTACCTATGCCCTTGGCACCTAAGGTACCATATACTAGGGACTCATAAGGCACCACAGTATCCAATCACTAGTGCACCTAGAGTGCACTCCATGTCGTTTAGAGAGAGCAGATAGACTGGGGCCCTGAATAGCAGGGTCCCAGTCCAACTAAGTCATAAACCAGCAAAACACCATAAAAAAAGTGGGGGCAACCATATAGTCAGATTCCACCTTCCTACAACTTTGAAAATCAGAAGTTACTGAGGAGACTCTATTGTGCATAAACTCCTGCATTATGTTTAAGTGGAATGAATACAGCCTTTTTGCATGGCTCTTTATCAGATATAGAGAAAGTTTGTGATGATATACAGTTTCGTTTTTTTTGTTCGGAAGGCAAGTGTAGAGAAACTGAGAGTTTGATAAGTGTAGGTGTTGAAGAACATGAGAAAGAGATTAGTATTGATGAGTTTGCAAGAGAATTTACAAAGTTTAACACAGTTTTGTCTGAAAAACCACACTATGGGCAACATTATGATGGCGGGCGGACAAAGTCCGCCCACCACCGCAGCGGAATGCGGGACCGTCCGCAAGGGGTGCGGCTGTCCCGCACATGCTATTAGGATGCCACCGTGGCGGTGGCAAGCCCTATTCACAGCATTGGGGCGGGCGGTGCACACTGCACCGCCCGCCACAATGCTGTGAATGCACGTCATGCATGTGCATGCACAACGTGACAGGCACCATGCGATGCCTGCCACCTTGTGCATGCATATGCAAGGGGGTACCATAGGTACCCCCCATGTGCACCCCCCACCCCTTCAACACCGTGGGGGCCCGCAACAGGCTCCCATATACAAAGCCATGGAAAGGCTGCACTCCACAGTCATCATAATATGGATGGCGGTGTCTTGGAGACACCGCCACCATATTATCCTTGTTTCCGTCCGCCGCGGACCCCCCAGCCATCATAATATGGCGGGGGGTCTTTGCTGTCTGGATGGCGGGCGGATCGCCCCCGCCGGGCAGGCTGTGACTACCGCCGGCCCGGCGGGGGCGATCAGCCCGCCATCATAATGACCCCCTATATTTGTATTTGTTCTAGACATACTCACTATAAAACTCTAACTAGGAATGTTGATTTGTATTTAAAAAGTGTAAAGGAAAACAATGATAAGTGGCAATAATTTGGTGTTTATTTGTTGGTAGAGCGTCAGTTTGATTTGGCTAGTGATCAGGTTATTTGCAAGTAGTGTTACAACAAATTAGAAGAAAACAAAATGCCAGCTAGAACAGTACATAACAACTTAGAGTTGGTGCCTATTCCCAGGAAACTGGCAGATTTAAATGCATATGAGTCTATTCTTATTCACTCTGTACACCCATTTCAGGCCATAGTTTGTATGGAGACTAAAACAGATAAGCTGCCACTAACAGAATTACAAAAAGTTCTAAAAGGAAGAGTTGTGTATTTACCTTTAGATTTTAAGAAAAAACATAAAAACTGTTGGTGTTGATAGAGAGGAAAATGAGCCAGTGGTTATTCTAGTAAATGGTGTACCAACAAAGAGTCGAAAAATCTGGTAAGAGTTTGTAGATGTTAATAAACTTCAAAAGGCTACACTATACCTACTACAGAAAAATATTTATTATAAGAATGTAAATGTCGATGAACAGTTTATATGCTCAGAAGATGAAACAGAAATTTCAAGTGGCCAAATTGACAAAATGGACAAGTGCAGGACTGAAGAGATTTATGAACGGTATGCAATACATCCTTAGCATTCAAAAGATGTAATATGAAACATTATTGAATTATTTCAAAGGAGAAAAGCAAAGGGGAGCTCCAATGAGTGTATGGGAAAAAAGTTTAGAAGCTCGGACTTTTCGACAGCTATTCCCCACTGGTGAAGGTGGACGATTTGATGAGCAAGCTGTAGTGATTCCAGCTTGAGAATATCAATGAACAAGAATGTACTCTGAAGATCCAAGATTTCGACAGTGTATTCCATATATATTTCAACTTCTGTTTTTAAGCAATTTGTCTTCACTTTTATATGCAGTGAACCACATATTTAAAACAGGAGCTCACTTTCAACATTTATTTGAAAAAGAGTTCATGGACAAAGTTCATCAAAGAGATGAAAATTTAGGATGTCAGTTAATTAATTTGGTGGTGTGTCAACGTGGGACAAATGAATATTGGTATCGTCATCATGGTGAACTTAAGTGCATGTTAAGAAACTTAGCTACACCTACATGGTTTGTAATACTTAGCTGTGCTGAATATGTGTGGGATGATTTACTTGAGTACTTTCGAGAAGCAAATTCAAATGTGAAAAACATTGAACTGAAGACAGCTGAAGAACTCTGTTGTTTGGATCGTGTAAAAATCTGCAGATATTTTAACCATAGGTTTCAAGCTATGATGTCATTTATCTGCAATAAAAGTGTTCCACCGCTTGAAGAGGTAACTGATGTCTTTTGGCGAAAAGAGTACCAAGCCAGAGGTCCTCCTCATATACACATGCTATTATGGATAAAGAATGCACCAAAATTTAGTACGGATAGTGATTAAACTGTTTTGTAACAGTATGTTACATGTGCCATTCCAAGAGAATGAGGAGAATAGAGTTTGTTACAACAACAAGTTTTACGTTTTCAAAGTCATTGATGTAGAAAATACTGCAGACGGAAATATAAATGTAAAGGAAAATGTTATACAAAATGTCATTTTGGATTCCTGCGTCCTATAATTTCTAAAGGAAGAATAAATAATTTTTTGTCATCAGTGAGACATACAATAACTTGGAGATCTCCCAAGAATACATACAATTTAAAAAGAACAGAAGCTTCAAAGTACATTAATGACTACATTCCAGTGTTTTGGAAAATGTGGAATGCAAACATGGATATTCAGTATGTTACAGATAATTCAAATGCTATTGCTTGCTATGTTACATCATATATTACACAATCTGAAAAGACAGAGATGAAAGAAATGTGGGAAGAAATTTCTTTGCTACAGCTTGAAAATGCTTTCCCATAGAGAAATTGGATCCTATGAATGTTTGGATTGGTTGAGCTCAGCCGTTTATATTCAAAGTCAAGAGGAGTCATTTGAGTAAGTCTAGGTCTAGCCTATACATGAAATAGAATATTGAAATCTTTACAAGAAATTGAATACTTAGCACAGTATGAGCCAGAAAGTACTGATATTGTTAAAACTAATTTGTTGGACGCATACTATCGCAAAAGGAGTGCACATCTTGAAAACTTATGTCTGTATGAAATACTTCAACATTACTGCTTTAAAAGAAAGTTACAGAAAATATAAAAGACAAAAAATATGCAGTAATTGGATGTAATGGATGTTTAGTGAAGCATGCAAAAAGAAATCTTATTACCCACAGAAAACCCAGTTGTGAAATTCCAGAAAAGAGAGAATCTTTCTACTTAGCACTTTTGCAACTGTTCAAGCCTTGGCGTAGTGAAGCAGAATTACTTGGAGATTTTGACTGCTATGAAGATTCTTTTAATGCAACTAAAGACAGCATTCAGTGCACAACTTTCCCAACGTATCTACAAATGTTAAATGATGAGATTGAACAAGAAAGTACTATTCCAGCTGAAATAGCTAGAGAAAGTTCACAAAGCAGTCAAAGTTCTGGTCCACTGAGTCAAGATCCACTGGGACAACCAATTATTGAAAATGAAGCAGCTATAGCCATGCATGAGGTAGAAACTGCAATGCAACAAGCACAACAGAGTGTTACTCAGTTGGAAAAGTTAGAAGAACAACTAAATATTGAACAAAAAGAAATATATCTACAAGTCAAACAGCAGGTACAACTTGATTTGCTGCATGAAAGAAAAGCATGTCAATGTTCATTATTTAAACCTATCCTATTGTACATCAGTGGTCAAGCTGGACCACGAAAAAATTTCCTAATTAAAGTTTTGACCTGCTATCTACACAAAACTACACCATCACATGTATCTTCTGTTGTCAGAGCTCCAACTGGATTAGCAGCGCACAACATTAAAGGTATTACTTTAGATCGATTACATCATATAATCATGGGAAATCGTGAAAAAAGATTCTGTTCTGCGATAAATCATGCATTTCAACAGTTGGTAAGTGACAGAAGTAAAATGCATACTGGTTCTGGCATTCAGCATCTTTAGATATATGTACTGGTTCATTAACATTTACTTTCAACATACAACAAGATGCACAAGAATTTCTAATGCTTATGCTTGGAGTATTAGAACATGAAGGAATACATGTTGAAAACCAATTTGGAATAAGCTACAGATGGAATCATAAGTGTGAAGGGTGTTCATTTACTTCTACCACTCAAATACAAACAGATCGATTCCAATACTTATCAATACCAGACTGCATATCAGTACTTTTTAACAAATTCATAAAAACAGCAAATCAGGATATGAGGTGTTCACATTGTAGATCAGAAATGTTGGCTGCATTATATTTTAATGGAAGTCAAATATCTATTTCAGGAAGAACTTCTACAGCAGTGGCTTTGATTGTTTTTTCCCCCGCTGTTCAATGATGATCATATATTAAAATCACTGTGTATGGTGAAGATATGTGCAATCTGAGAACATCAAAAAGGGAAATTGAGAACATTATGTAATTCTAAATTAATTTTGTGTTCTAAAAAATATTGTATTATAATATTATAATGTCTCTTATATATTATCATTTTTCTTCTTTATAGCAGCTACTGTTGAAGTTTGAAAACAGTTGTAATACTGTTTACGATATTACAAGTCTAAAATAGATTTACTGAGTGATGTATCTAAATTACTTGAAAGGTAAGAATACATAATATAATATACATGATAACCTAGAAAAATGTTTAAACTTTAATTATATGTTATCTGTTTGTAAGATAAATATTGTTCCTCCTTTAGAGTATTTGAAAACTATCATCATATTTCTGAGGAGGAGTATCACACTTACTTTTTAGAAAAGTTATTTACTCATTATACAGGGCATGTGTGTATTTATACCTCTATCTGAGGACTTTTCAGGCTCCTACTTAGGTAACAGGTGTCTGGTTTTGTGACTCAATACTCTAGTACAACTGTTAACATTTCTGCACCTGTATGATAAACTACATAGTTTTGAAGTTAGAGTCAACAGATGGACAACATGTGTCAGAATACATGTAGAAGTGTACACACACTAGAATACATCCATTTCACACCACATATTTTCAAAATTTGTGTACAAGAAGATGTTTGTATTACTTTATCCTCCTTATACAGGACAGGTGGGTATTGAAAGTGCTGTTGATTATAGTTGAAAATGTGATACTTTTGAAGTATGATGTATCTTTTCATTTGAATAAGTATTTTTAGATCTATTATAGAGCAATAGGACAACATTTTAATGAATAGAATCTACTTTATACGTCACAACCGATGCACTCATCCAATCATTCAAACACTATCCTTGCACTAATTCATTCATTAAGGCACTATGCATAGAGCCATACAATCATCCAGATACTACTAATGCACTTATTTAAGCACCCAGACACTACTCCTGCACTGTTCCAATCATCCAGGCAGTACCCATACACTCAACCATTTACCCAGGCACTACTCATGCATTTCTGTATTCACCCAGTCACTACCTATGCACTCATGGAATTACCCAGGGACTACCCATACACTCATGCAACCAAACATGTACTCATCCACTCACTCAGGGACTATCCATATACTCATTCATTCACCAAGGTACAATCCATGCACTCATGCAATCACCCAGGAAATTTCCCTGCACTGAAATATTCAGTAAGATACTACTACATTTACTCACACACTGTGCATGGACTTATACAGTCATCAAGACAGTAGCCATACACTCATCCAATCACCCAGGCACTACCCATGTACTCACTTGATGAGCCACACACAACCCTTGCACTAATCCATTCATTCATGCACTACCCATGGAGTCATCTAATCACTCAGGCACTATGTTTACACTCAACCACTCAGTCACTATCCATGCACTCATGCATTCACTCAGGCAGTACTCATGTACTCATCCAATCACCCAGGCAGTACTCATGCACTCATCTAGTCACTGAGGCACTATCATTCAACTGAACCATTCACTCATGCAGAACCCATGCATTCATACATTCACTCAGGCAGGACTTTTGTACTCATCCAATCTCTCAAGCAGTACCCATGCACTCATCTAATCACCCAGGCACTACTCATACTTTCATTCATTCATCCATGTACTATCCATAAACTCATCCACTCAATTAGACACTATCCTTCAATTCAAGTATTCACTTACGTAGTACCCATGCACTCATGCACTCACTCAGACAGTGCTCATGCACTCATCCAATCACCCAGGCAGTACCCATGCACTCATCCAATCACCCAGGCACTACCCATACTCTAATTCATTCATCCAGATACTATCCATGTACTCATGGAATCACCCAGGCATTGGTCTTGCACTCATCCAATCTCCCAGGCACTGTGGATGCACTCATTCATTCACTCAGGCACTACCTATGCACTCATTGAATCACTTAGACACTATGTTTCAACTCAACCGTTCACTTATGCAGTACCCATGCACTCATACATTCACTCGGACAGTACTAATGCACTCATCCAATCACCCTGGCACTACCCATGCACTCATCCAATCAACCAGGTACTACCCATGTCATCAGGGATGTCATCAGTGATGTCAATGACCATGTCATGAGTGATGTAAAATATGAAGTAATCAGCGGTGCATTGCGAGGGCGTGAGTTATAGTTAGGTCAGCTAACTAGAGATGATTTTCTCTGGTTTCGTGCAAGTGAAATGTCACCCTAGGTATAACATCCCTGCAACCTTTGTTTTTTTCTATGAATTTCTAATGTTTTTAAAATGCAAATTCCCTACTATAACGTCCCTGAAACCTCTGTTTTTTTTGGTGAATTTCTAAGGTTTTCGAAATGCTAATTACTAACTATAACGTCCCTGAAACCTCTGTTTATTTCAGTGAATACATATATATATGTCCTGTGTCCTGACTTTGGTACTATATATACACACCCACACCAAATTGAATTGTAACACTGTTAATCTGAAATTTAGAATGCAACACAGTCAACACACTGTAGATTTCTTAGATCTAAGTTTGACCGTAGAAGATAGCAAGCTCCATACCGACCTGTTTAGGAAAGAAGCAGTAGGGAACAAGGTACTCCAAGCAGCTAGCTGCCATCCCCTGAATTTTAGATGGAGCATCCCATACAGTGAATTTTTGAGAGCTAAAAGGAACTGTAGTTCCGAACCAACTATGAGAGGAACAAGAAAGAAATGATATGGAGGTTTCGGACAAGAGGGTATCCCTCAAAAATGCTGCAGGTAGGAGTGTAAAAGCAGATAACACCATGAGAAATGAAGCCTTATTTCAAGCACCGAGAACAGAGCAAGAGACAGGGGATAAGGATGGCCCTATAAGGTTCATAACTAATTTTAACACCCAGTTAAGAAACTTAGGAAAACCATCAAAAAAAGTTGGGACATCCTAACACAGGACCCCATTTTAAAGGCTAAATTAGGCCAAATGCCTTCCATCACTTACAGAAAAAATCTATCCCTGAGGGACATGTTTGTCAAAAGCCACATGGCACCACGCAAGACTAACTGGTTGGAGAAAGGGGGAGGGTTCAACAGATGCGGTAAGTGTAAGGCATGTAGCCATAGTGAGAATATGAAGGAAGTTACACTACCAAGAACAAATAGACAGTAGATGATAAATAGAAACATCCACTGTGGAACTGACTTTGTCATCTATGTCATCTCCTGCCCCTGTGAGAAATGGTATATCGGATCCACAATCTTTCCAGTGAAGAAGAGAATTTGGGAACATTGGAGGGCCATAACTAATAAGGACTTTAGTTATAGTACAGCTAAACTTTTTCATGAGGCACATGGTAGCAATTGGACTACTGCAAAGTTTTTTGGCCTTGATGCGGTTCCCAAGAATCACAGAGGCGGTAACTGCACCCTCGCTTTATGCAGATTAGAGTCGCGATTCATCCTGCAAGCTGGCAGTACTTTTCCCACAGGAATGAATAATGATGAGGAATTACATGTACATTTGTAATTTGACAATGGCCCCCCATACCCTACTTCAGAACAGGAGTTTCCAGAGTTTTTTTAGGACAGATATCTCCCTTCTTTTTAAACACATCAGCACTTTGTTCTACGCACCTATCTTACTTTTAACACATATCAGTCCCATTAGAGAGTTTTTATTATTGGGTTGAGAATCTTTTACAGGATCATAGCTGTATACTTAGTAAAATGGAAATACTGAACTCAATTGTTTGATCATGTAACCGTTCACTGAATAAGATTAACGTATTATTTTTCCTTTGACAGAATGTCTACATTGAAACAGTGGTAAAAAAACAACAGTCACAACCTAGGAAGTTAAAAGCACAGAGACACAGAACTGTTCGATGTAACAGCCGTTCTCTCCTTAACAGAAAATGTTAAAATCGGTGGTAACATATTTTGATTATTTTAGAGTGTCAAGCAACTATGGTTCTATTCACATGATTTGAAAGTAATGTAATAAACTGCTTAAGAACAATAACAAGAGGGTATTCAACCTGAAAGCCACAGCTGACAATGGAGGGGATTCACAGCAATATGCCACAAGGGTACTATACC
Organism: Calotriton arnoldi; assembly: GCA_963921515.1. NCBI lineage: Eukaryota > Metazoa > Chordata > Amphibia > Caudata > Salamandridae > Calotriton > Calotriton arnoldi. The sequence goes on from CAWUFW010013223.1 coordinate 296,608, forward strand.
TGGGATTGGACTCCGCTACGCACTGAGACATACTTGTACCATCAGAAGAAATGATGCAGATTATGGTAACATGACTTGATTATGGAGAGTGTTATGCATCTAATTGTTTGTACAAATAAGACCAATAAGTAATGTTGAAACTGCTCAGGAATACAGACAGGAGGGTACTAAACCCGGAAGCCACATGTGTCAATGGAGGGGAGTCACGGCAATGTGCCATAAGGGTACTTTACCCTGAATCAGACTCCACTTCAAAACTGAGGCATACTTGAATTATCAGGAAAATATAATGCGAATAAAGAATCTCCCTAGGGGTACGCAATATTTTCCACACAGTACACCTGATGGTGGAACCACTCCAATAGGCCTCACTGGGTCCAAACGGTTAAGTGAAGGGACATTACTTGTAATTAATTGAACCTATACAAAAACAATAGGTGACTCAATGTTTTCTCAACCTAATCTCACAGAGAATTACATTTTGTTGAATTATGATTTTGTGCACAATTATCTTTGAAATTCACAGCGTATTTGTAACCACGCTGTGAACAGATAATAAGAGTTTATGTTGTTGTTGGGTCATGTGAGATGCAGAGAATGCATAAAAAATGGAAACTCGTTTCTATGGTCATGTGACCAAGACCTGGACAGGTCGAAACGCGTTGTTGTTTGTTTGCCCGAATAAACTTGAACTAATCTGCATCCATAATCGGAGTGGCTCGTATCTTTCTACAGACTGGGTCGAATTGTTGTTCAATATATATATATATATATATATATATATTCACTGAAAAACCATAGGTTTTAGGGACAGTTATAGTTAGTTGGACATTGCACTCGTACAAAACCCGTGAAATTCCCCTGTTATAGTTAGTTCAGCTAACTATAACTCGCGCCCCACAATGCACTGCTGATGACGTCACATATTACATCACTCATGACATGGTCAGTGACATCACTGATGACATCACTGATGACATCTCAAATGACATCACTGATGACATCACTGATGACATCATCCAGTGACTGTGTGTTTCTGTAAAGTTTAAATATGTTTAATATATATAGGGAAAGGCGTATTGAAGAGTGAGTGGGTGTATAAGTGTCTGAATGGATGATTTAGTACGTGAGTGACTGACTCTACAAGTGAGTGATTAAACGTATCTTACTGAATGCATGGGTTAGTGACTAAACTGTGTGAATGTCTGTATCCGTCTGTTTGTTGGTGTGTAAGTGGATGCATGGATTTGCGAATAGCTACATGAGTGTCTATATGGGTTATTGATTGGTTCTCTGAGTATCTGTATGGCTGCCTGAGTGTTTGTGTGGGTGGGGTGTGTGTGACTCTATACAGAGATGTGTGAGTGGGTGATTCACTGGGTGCATGATTTCAAGAGTGCATCTGTGATGGACTGCTTGGGTGGGTGAGTGTGTGTATGGGTGTGTTAGTGAGTGAATGTATATCTCAGTGGTACATGTGCAAGTAACTACATATGTAAAAGGCAGTATATATGTGTGTTAGAGTATTTAAATGGCTATAAGTGAGAGTGTGTTATTGTGAGAGTGGCTGTATGGATGCGTGTGTGCTTGTATCAGTTATTGTATAAGAGCGTAAGAATGTGCTAGTATTTGTATGAGTAAGTGAGCTGGTGTGTGTATAACTGCATAGGTGAGTAAATGGGTGTGTGATTAATTTTTGCATGACTGACTAGGTGTGTGAGTACCTCTATGGATGAGTGGCGGTGTGTGAGTGTTTATATAGGTGTATGAGTGCATATGATAGTCCTGTACTGAGTGACTGTAAGTATGAGTGACTGTACAGGTGAGTGAGTGGATGTGTGTGTAGACCTAAGAATCAGTGAGTGGGTATGTAGTTTTTGGTGTTGGAGTGTCTATGGTTTTGAGAATGGCAGTCTGTAATTTAGAGTGGGTGTATCAAAAGTTATATTAGGGTGTGAGAAGATGCATGAAATTATCACATGGATGATGTCATCAGTGATGTCATTTGAGATGTCATCAGTGATGTCATCAGTGATGTCACTGACCATGTCATGAGTGATGTAATATGTGACGTCATCAGCAGTGCATTATGAGGCGCGAGTTATAGTTAGCTGAACTAACTATAACAGGGGAATTTCACGGGTTTTGTACGCAGTGCAATGTCCAACTAACTATAACTGTCCCAAAAACCTATGGTTTTTTCAGTGAATTTCAAAGGTTTTTTAAATGCTAATTTCTAACTATAACGTGTCTGAAACCTATGGTTTTTTCAGTGAATTTCAAAGGTTTTTTAAATGCTAATTTCTAACTATAGTTTTTTCAGTGAATTTCAAAGGTTTTTTAAATGCTAATTTCTAACTATAACGTGCCTGAAACCTATGGTTTTTTCAGTGAATTTCAAAGGTTTTTTAAATGCTAATTTCTAACTATAACGTGCCTGAAACCTATGATTTTTTAAGTGAATTTCAAAGGTTTTTAAATGCTAGTTTCTAACTATGCCAACAGAGGTAGGACATGTGAAGAAAGAAGAAAAACGCACAGAAAGAAGCAAAAGATGTGCAGAAAGAACCAACAGAGGAGCAGAAAGAGGCCTTGTTGCAAAATCATCCTGTGCCCACAACTTTTTCAGACGGGTACTGGTGGTAACTGACTCTGACTAACCAGAGCCAGTGCTGCGCTTGCACAGTGGTGAAGGGAGGGGGCCTGAGGTGACATGTGTGCAAACGCACCCCATGGCGCGTTTTAAGTTGCGGGATTAAGTCCCCTTGAATCCTGAGGGTCCCTGGGGCCCAACTAGCCCCCCAGGTACCTACAGTTAGGACCACAGAGCTGAGTTGCAGAGAGGCGTTCCGAGGCCACGCACCTTTTTCACCTCTCTGCAACGCAACTCTGTTGTGCTTACTGAAGGTACCTGGTGGGCTAGTTGGCCCCCAGGATTCAAAGGGAATTAACTCCCCAACTTAAAACGCACCACAGGGCGTGTTTGCGCACATGTCACCTGAGGCCCCGCCCCTCCCTTAACCACTGTGCAAACGCGCCTCGTGGCGCGTTTTAAGTTGGGGGATTAGGTCACCTTGAATCCTGAGAGTCCCTGAGGCCCAACCAGCCCACCAGGTACTTCCAGTAAGCACCACAGGCCTGCGTTGCAACGCCTGTAACAAATTGTGCAGTTGTGTTTAGGTAGTGAAGAGGGTCGTGCTGGGGGTAGTGTTTTAGGGTTTAGGGTAGTGCAGTGGTGTTTGTGTAGTGTAGGGGGTCATGCTGGGGTTAGATTTAGGGTTTAGGGTAGTGCAGTGGTGTTTGTGTAGTGTAGGGGGTCATGCTGGGGGTAGATTTAGGGTTTAGGGTAGTGCAGTGGTGTTTGTGTAGTGTAGGGGTCATGCTGGGGGTAGATTTAGGGTTTAGGGTAGTGCAGTGGTGTTTGGGTAGTGTAGGGAGTCGTCCTGGGGGAGTGTTTTAGGGTTTAGGGTAGTACAGTGGTGTTTGGGTAGTGTAGGGGGTCGTGCTGGGGTTAGTGTTTTAGGGTTTAGGGTAGTGCAGTGGTGTTTGGGTAGTGTAGGGGGTCGTGCTGGGGGAGTGTTTTAGGGTTTAGGGCAGTGCAGTAGTGTTCGGGTAGTGTAGGGGGTCGTGCTGGGGGAGTGTTTTAGGGTTTAGGGCAGTGCAGTAGTGTTCAGGTAGTGTAGGGGGTCGTGCTGGGGGAGTGTTTTAGGGTTTAGGGCAGTGCAGTCGTGTTCGGGTAGTGTAGGGGGTCGTGCTGCGGGGAGTATTTTAGGGTTTAGGGTAGTGCAGTGGTGTTCGGGTAGTGTAGGGGGTCATGCTGGGGGTAGTGTTCTAGGGTTTAGGGCAGTGCAGTGGTGTTCGGGCAGTGTAGGGGGTCATGCTGGGGGTGGTGTTTTAGGGTTTAGGGTAGTGCAGTGGTGTTCGGGCAGTGTAGGGGGTCGTGCTGGGGGTGGTGTTTCAGGGTTTAGGGCAGTGCAGTGGTGTTCAGGCAGTGTAGGGGGTCGTGCAGGGGGTGGTGTTTCAGGGTTTAGGGCAGTGCAGTGGTGTTCGGGCAGTGTAGGGGTCATGCAGGGGTGGTGTTTTAGGGTTTAGGGCAGTGGTGTTCGGGCAGTGTAGGGGGTCATGCTGGGGGTGGTGTTTCAGGGTTTGGGGCAGTGCAGTGGTGTTCCGAGCAGTAAAGGGGGTCATGCTGGGGGTGGTGTTTCAGGGTTTAGGGCAGTGCAGTGGTGTTCGGGCAGTGTAGGGGGTGGTGCAGGGGGTGGTGTTTCAGGGTTTAGGGCAGTGCAGTGGTGTTCGGGCAGTGTAGGGGTCGTGCAGGGGGTGGTGTTTCAGGGTTTAGGGCAGTGCAGTGGTGTTCGGGCAGTGTAGGGGGCGGTGCAGGGGGTGGTGTTTCAGGGTTTAGGGCAGTACAGTGGTGTTCGGGCATTGTAGGGGGTGGTGCTGGGGCTGGTGTTTCAGGGTTTAGGGCAGTGCAGTGGTGTTCGGGCAGTGTAGGGGGTGGTGCTGGGGCTGGTGTTTCAGGGTTTAGGGCAGTGCAGTAGTGTTCGGGCAGTGTAGGGGTCGTGCTGGGGCTGGTGTTTCAGGGTTTAGGGCAGTGCAGTGGTGTTCGGGCAGTGTAGGGGTCTTGCTGGGGCTGGTGTTTCAGAGTCTAGGGCAATGCAGTGGTGTTCGGGCAGTGTAGGGGTCTTGCTGGGGCTGGTGTTTCAGGGTTTAGGGCAGTGCAGTGGTGTTCGGGCAGTGTAGGGGACGTGCTGGGGCTGGTGTTTCAAGGTTTAGGGCAGTGCAGTGGTGTTCGGGCAGTGTAGGGGGTCGTGCTGGGGCTGGTGTTTCAGGGTTTAGGGCAGAGCAATGGTGCTCAGGCAGTGTAGGGGGTTGTGCTGGGGGTGATGTTTCAGGGTTTAGGGCAGTGCAGTGGTGTTCGGGCAGTGTAGGGGGTCGTGAAGGGGGTGGTGTTTCAGGGTTTAGGGCAGTGCAGTGGTGTTCGGGCAGTGTAGGGGGTCGTGCTGGGGGTAGTGTTTTAGGGTTTAGGGTAGTGCAGTGGTGCTTGTGTAGTGTAGGGGGTCGTGCTGGGGGTAGTGTTTTAGGGTTTAGGGTAGTGCAGTGGTGTTTGTGTAGTGTAGGGGTCATGTTTTAGGGTAGTGCAGTGGTGTTTGGGTAGTGAAGGGGTCATGCTGGTGGTAGTGTTTTAGGATTTAGGTTAGTGCAGTGGTGTTTGGGTAGTGTAGAGGGTCGTGCTGGGGGTAGTGTTTTAGGGTTTAGGGTAGTGAAGTGGTGTTTGTGTAGTGTAGGGGGTCGTGCTGGGGGTAGTGTTTTAGGGTTTAGGGTAGTGCAGTGGTGTTTGTGTAGTGTAGGGGGTCATGCTGGGGTTAGATTTAGGGTTTAGGGTAGTGCAGTGGTGTTTGTGTAGTGTAGGGGTCATGCTGGGGGTAGATTTAGGGTTTAGGGTAGTGCAGTGGTGTTTGTGTAGTGTAGGGGGTCATGCTGGGGGTAGATTTAGGGTTTAGGGTAGTGCAGTGGTGTTTGGGTAGTGTAGGGAGTCGTCCTGGGGGAGTGTTTTAGGGTTTAGGGTAGTACAGTGGTGTTTGGGTAGTGTAGGGGGTCGTGCTGGGGTTAGTGTTTTAGGGTTTAGGGTAGTGCAGTGGTGTTTGGGTAGTGTAGGGGTCGTGCTGGGGGAGTGTTTTAGGGTTTAGGGCAGTGCAGTGGTGTTCGGGTAGTGTAGGGGGTCGTGCTGGGGGAGTGTTTTAGGGTTTAGGGCAGTGCAGTCGTGTTCGGGTAGTGTAGGGGTCGTGCTGCGGGGAGTATTTTAGGGTTTAGGGTAGTGCAGTGGTGTTCGGGTAGTGTAGGGGGTCATGCTGGGGGTAGTGTTCTAGGGTTTAGGGCAGTGCAGTGGTGTTCGGGCAGTGTAGGGGGTCATGCTGGGGGTGGTGTTTTAGGGTTTAGGGTAGTGCAGTGGTGTTCGGGCAGTGTAGGGGGTCGTGCTGGGGGTGGTGTTTCACGGTTTAGGGCAGTGCAGTGGTGTTCAGGCAGTGTAGGGGGTCGTGCAGGGGTGGTGTTTCAGGGTTTAGGGCAGTGCAGTGGTGTTCGGGCAGTGTAGGGGGTCATGCAGGGGTGGTGTTTTAGGGTTTAGGGCAGTGGTGTTCGGGCAGTGTAGGGGGTCATGCTGGGGGTGGTGTTTCAGGGTTTGGGGCAGTGCAGTGGTGTTCGAGCACTAAAGGGGGTCATGCTGGGGGTGGTGTTTCAGGGTTTAGGGCAGTGCAGTGGTGTTCGGGCAGTGTAGGGGGTGGTGCAGGGGTGGTGTTTCAGGGTTTAGGGCAGTGCAGTGGTGTTCGGGCAGTGTAGGGGGTCGTGCAGGGGGTGGTGTTTCAGGGTTTAGGGCAGTGCAGTGGTGTTCGGGCAGTGTAGGGGGCGGTGCAGGGGGTGGTGTTTCAGGGTTTAGGGCAGTACAGTGGTGTTCGGGCATTGTAGGGGGTGGTGCTGGGGCTGGTGTTTCAGGGTTTAGGGCAGTGCAGTGGTGTTCGGGCAGTGTAGGGGGTTGTGCTGGGGCTGGTGTTTCAGGGTTTAGGGCAGTGCAGTAGTGTTCGGGCAGTGTAGGGGGTCGTGCTGGGGCTGGTGTTTCAGGGTTTAGGGCAGTGCAGTGGTGTTCGGGCAGTGTAGGGGGTCTTGCTGGGGCTGGTGTTTCAGAGTCTAGGGCAATGCAGTGGTGTTCGGGCAGTGTAGGGGGTCTTGCTGGGGCTGGTGTTTCAGGGTTTAGGGCAGTGCAGTGGTGTTCGGGCAGTGTAGGGGGTCGTGCTGGGGCTGGTGTTTCAAGGTTTAGGGCAGTGCAGTGGTGTTCGGGCAGTGTAGGGGGTCGTGCTGGGGCTGGTGTTTCAGGGTTTAGGGCAGAGCAATGGTGCTCGGGCAGTGTAGGGGGTTGTGCTGGGGGTGATGTTTCAGGGTTTAGGGCAGTGCAGTGGTGTTCGGGCAGTGTAGGGGGTCGTGAAGGGGTGGTGTTTCAGGGTTTAGGGCAGTGCAGTGGTGTTCGGGCAGTGTAGGGGGTCGTGCTGGGGGTAGTGTTTTAGGGTTTAGGGTAGTGCAGTGGTGCTTGTGTAGTGTAGGGGGTCGTGCTGGGGGTAGTGTTTTAGGGTTTAGGGTAGTGCAGTGGTGTTTGTGTAGTGTAGGGGGTCATGTTTTAGGGTAGTGCAGTGGTGTTTGGGTAGTGTAGGGGGTCATGCTGGTGGTAGTGTTTTAGGATTTAGGTTAGTGCAGTGGTGTTTGGGTAGTGTAGAGGGTCGTGCTGGGGGTAGTGTTTTAGGGTTTAGGGTAGTGCAGTGGTGTTTGTGTAGTGTAGGGGGTCGTGCTGGGGGTAGTGTTTTAGGGTTTAGGGTAGTGCAGTGGTGCTTGTGTAGGGGGTCGTGCTGGGGGTAGTGTTTTAGGGTTTAGGGTAGTGCAGTGGTGTTTGTGTAGTGTAGGGGGTCATGTTTTAGGGTAGTGCAGTGGTGTTTGGGTAGTGTAGGGGGTCGTGCTGGTGGTAGTGTTTTAGGATTTAGGTTAGTGCAGTGGTGTTTGGGTAGTGTAGGGGGTCGTGCTGGGGGTAGTGTTTTAGGGTTTAGGATAGTGCAGTGGTGTTTTTGTAGTGTAGGGGGGTCATGTTTTAAGATGCAATGCTCCAATACCTGACCAGTCTGCACTACATAAAACTGCAAAAAAACTAAAAATAAAAAGTGTTTTGCACACTTTTGTCATTGGGCTATATGTGGGCTACATCTGGGTAATATTTGTGCTACATTTGGGCTCTTTTTTCACTGGTGGCCATCTTGGAAGATGTCTTTGTTATGAAGTTTCCTAATTTCTTCATTTACTGCAGTCTCCTCAGTAGGAAATGCTTTCAGTTTTTACTTTGATTCCATCAAGAAGGCATTCAGATGTGTCTCACATCTGCCATAAATTCAGAATGTTAGCACTCTAGTTGCTCATTAGATCACTGGAGTAAAGCTACTGCTCACCAGGGAGTTAACTGGTAGTCTGCTGCTGGTATTGAAAGTGATTGTTTCAGTCTGCATGTCAGAATGTTCTAATGAAATAGAAGAGGATTTGAGATCTCACTTAAAACATGCCCTAATTTTTCTTTCTGCAGCACTAACCATAATTTCTATTTAAAAAGAACCCCTCATTTTGTTCCTTTTTAAATTAAATGTTTTAAGTGTTACCGGTTTATTCCAATCAAGATGGCTTCAGGTGTGCCATACTTTTGTCATAAGTAAGGCTGTTAGCGCTCTAGTTGTTCTTTAGAACACTCTGGGAAGCTGCAGTAGAACACAAAGGTATCAACTGGCAGGCTGCTCCTGTTGAAATATAACAGGAAGATATTTGAGATCACACTTGAAATATGTCCTAATTTTTCTTTCTACAGCACTAACCATAATTTCTATGACAAAATGAACCCCATCATTTTGTTTCTTTTTAAATTAAATGTTTTAAGTGTTACCAGTTTATTCCAATCAAGATGGCTTCAGGTGTGCCATACTTTTGTCATAAGTAAGGCTGTTAGCACTCTAGTTGTTCTTTAGAACACTCTGGGAAGCTGCAGTAGAACACAAAGGCATCAACTGGCAGGCTGCTCCTGTTGAAATATAACAGGAAGATATTTGAGATCACACTTGAAACATGTCCTAATTTTTCTTTCTACAGCACTAACCATAATTTCTATGACAAAATGAACCCCATCGTTTTGTTCCTTTTTAAATTAAATGTTTTAAGTGTTACCAGTTTATTCCAATCAAGATGGCTTCAGGTGTGCCATACTTTTGTCATAAGTAAGGCTGTTAGCACTCTAGTTGTTCTTTAGAACACTCTGGGAAGCTGCAGTAGAACACAAAGGAATCAACTGACAGTCTCTGCCCTTGTTGGATGTACATGTTTTACTGAGAATGTCAGACTTCATTCTCACATGAGTGAGAAAGATAATGTGAATTTACAGAAAATATGCTCTCATTTTAGCTTCTGGAGCACCTTCCAAACCTCCATGGGACAAGCATGAGAAAATAGTGTTCTCTCAAACATGATTCATGATATCCCAGCAGAAGGTTTTTCACATGGTAAAATCACCTTGGAATACACCACAATTCCTAAAATTAGTATGGTACCGTCAACAAATAAATTCTAATGTAACTAAAGCCTGTTATCACCCTTTATAGTTCTCCTTTTGGTGACCCTCAAAATCTTCTATTCACTACAATGCATTTCAATGAGGTACTATCATTTATATTGGTCCCAAGATGGCTGCCAGAAATTCCAGGATGAAGTGCTGACAGCCAATCAGATCTCACGATGACATGTGTGATTAGGCTCCGCCCAGATATATATGTGACTTTACTTTTGATTTTCTCAGGAACTACTGAACGGATTTACACCATTTAAGCAAAAGGCACGACACTGAACCAAGGGCTACCTCTTTGCCAAATTTGGTGTAATTCCGTTCAGCAGTTCGGGCTGTAGCTGCGACTAAAGGTTCCTATGGAAAAATGAATGGGGAAAACACGTTTTGGGACCCCCTTTTTTCTCGGCCCCCGCTTGACGTATCACCCCGAGACTTTCAGGATAGGAGCGGACCGGAGCGCCCCAATAAGTTGGAAACTTTCGCGAAGATTCGTTAACCGGCGCCAACGTTATTTCAAATAGAATGTCGCGGATTTCCTATGGATAATAGGTTTTAACTATAACTATCTACTGGCGACCGCCAGTAGATAATATATATATATATATATATATATATATATTCACTGAAAAAACCATAGGTTTCAGGGACGTTATAGTTACAAATTAACATTTAAAAAACCTTTGAAATTCACTGAAAAAACCATAGGATTTAGGGACAGTTATAGTTAGTTGGACATTGCACTCGTACAAAACCCGTGAAATTCCCCCATTATAGTTAGTCCAGCTAACTATAACTCGCGCCCCCGCAATGCACTGCTGATGACATCACTGATGACATCTCAAATGACATCACTGATGACATCATCCAGTGACTGTGTGTTTCTGTAAAGTTTATATATTTTTAATATATATAGGAAAAGACGTATTGAAGAATGAGTGGGTGTGTAAGTGTCTGTATGGATGATTTAGTAGGTGCGTGACTGACTCTATAAGTGAGTGATTTAACGTATCTTACTGAATGCATGGGTTAGTGACTAAACTGGGTGAATGTCTGTATCCGTCTGTCTGTTGCTGTGTAAGTGGCTGCATGTGTTTGTGAATAGCTACATGAGTGTCTATATGAGTTATTGAATGCTTGTCTGAGTATCTGTATGGGTGCCTGAGTGTTTGTGTGGGAGGGGTGTGTGCAACTCTGTGCATAGATGTGTGAGTGGGTGATTCACTGGGTGGATGGTTTCAAGAGTGCAACTGTGATAGACTGTATGGGTGGGTAAGTGTGTGTAAGAGTGTGTTAGTGAGTGAATGTATGTCCCAGTGGTACATGTGTGAGTAACTACATATGTGAAAGGCAGTATATATGTGTGTTGGAGTATATAAATAGCTATAAGCGAGAGTGAGTGATTGTGATAGTGGCTGTATGGATGAGTGTGTGCTTGTATCAGTGATTGTATAAGAGCGTAAGAATGTGCTACTATTTGTATGAATAAGTGAGCTGGTGTGTGTATAACTGTATAGGTGAGTAAATGGTAGTGTGTTTAATTATTTGCATGACTGACTAGGTGTGTGAGTACCTCTATGGATGAGTGGCGGTGTTTGAGTGTCTATATAGGAGTATGAGTGCATATGATAGTCCTGTACTGAGTGACCGTAAGTATGAGTGACTGTACGGGTGAGTGAGTGGATGTGTGCGTAGACCTAAGAATCAGTGAGTGGGTATGTAGTTATTGGTGTTGGAGTGTCTATGGTTTTGCGAATGGCAGTCTGTAATTTAGAGTGGGTGTATCAAAGGTTATATTAGGGTGTGAGGAGGTGCATCAGATTATCATGTGGATGATGTCATCAGTGATGTCATTTGAGATGTCATCAGTGATGTCATCAGTGATGTCACTGACCATGTCATGAGTGATGTAATATGTGACGTCATCAGCAGTGCATTGCGGGGCGCGAGTTATAGTTAGCTGGACTAACTATAACGGGGAATTTCACGGGTTTTGTACGAGTGCAATGTCCAACTAACTATAACTGTCCCTAAAACCTGTAACTATAACATGTCTGAAACCTACAGTTTTTTCAGTGAATTTCAAAGGTTTTGTAAATGACAATTTTTAAATCTATTAATTGTTATATACATTTTTTTCATACTGATTTCCAAATTTTTTAGAAACAATTTTTTTTACATATTTTATTTTTTAAATTACATTGTAATTACATTATACATTACATTACAAAAAATACTTTCTCAGAATGAATTACTTTAGTTTAATTACTTTGCACATAGGCAATAGACTTTTAAGTACAGTAGTTACAGTTGTTGCAATGGGCAACACATTTTCAAACACAATGCAACATTCAGCTCAATGTGAATTTCTAGTTAAATGCAATTAGTTACTTTATGGATTACTTTTCTAACCACATTACTGGATCCTAGATTCAGTCCTGGGACATCTCCTGTAAACAGTTGAGTAAAAGCGTTTTGGTTACAGTCGTGATTTTTAAGGAATATTATTGTACTTTAAAAGTTCACACTTAGAAACTTTTTCTCATAGAATCACCAATGTTATCCTATGGAAGGAAATTCACTTAGAAGTTAAAAACTGTTATCGTTACTTTTTCTTACTCAGTGTTGGATCCTGGATCCAGCACTGGTGCATCTCCTGTAAACAGTTGAAAGAATGCGTTTAAGTCATACAGGCGATTTTTTAGGAATATTTGAAGTTTGTGAAAATCGACACTTTGAAACTTTTCTGCTGAAAACCAGACAATGGATTCCTAAGGAAGGAAATTCAAGTTACTGGTAAGTACGGTTAAAATTACTTTTCAGGATCAGTACTGGGCTGAAAGATGCAGCACTGAGGTCTCTCCTGATAACAGGTGAGTAAATCGGAATTCGTATTTCGGATGATTTTAGAGGAATATTTTAAAGTTCCAAAACTCCACACTTAGAAGAATTTCCAAGTGAAACCAGTCAATGTTAGCCTATGGAAGGAAATTCAAGTTACTGGTAAGTACGGTTAAAATTACTTTTCAGGACCAGTACTGGGCTGAAAGATGCAGCACTGAGGTCTCTCCTGATAACAGGTGAGTAAATCAGAATTCGGATTTCGGCTGATTTTAGAGGAATATTTGTATGTTTCAAAAATCAACACTTAGAAACTTTTTCAGCAAAAAGCAGGCAATGATATCCTATGGAAGGAAATTCAAGTTACTGGTAAGTACGGTTAAAATTACTGTTGAGGATCAGTACTGGGCTGAAAGATGCAGCACTGAGGTCTCTCCTGATAACAGGTGAGTAAATCGGAATTCGTATTTCGGCTGATTTTAGAGGAATATTTTAAAGTTCCAAAACTCCACACTTAGAAGAATTTCCAAGTGAAACCAGTCAATGTTAGCCTATGAAGGAAATTCAAGTTACCGGTAAGTACGGTTAAAATTACTTTTCAGGACCAGTACTGGGCTGAAAGATGCAGCACTGAGGTCTCTCCTGATAACAGGTGAGTAAATCGGAATTCGTATTTCGGCTGATTTTAGAGGAATATTTTAAAGTTCCAAAACTCCACACTTAGAAGAATTTCCAAGTGAAACCAGTCAATGTTAGCCTATGAAGGAAATTCAAGTTACCGGTAAGTACGGTTAAAATTACTTTTCAGGACCAGTACTGGGCTGAAAGATGCAGCACTGAGGTCTCTCCTGATAACAGGTGAGTAAATCGGAATTCGTATTTCGGCTGATTTTAGAGGAATATTTTAAAGTTCCAAAACTCCACACTTAGAATAATTTCCAAGTGAAACCAGTCAATGTTAGCCTATGAAGGAAATTCAAGTTACCGGTAAGTACGGTTAAAATTACTTTTCAGGACCAGTACTGGGCTGAAAGATGCAGCACTGAGGTCTCTCCTGATAACAGGTGAGTAAATCAGAATTCGGATTTCGGCTGATTTTAGAGGAATATTTGTATGTTTAAAAAATCAACACTTAGAAACTTTTTCAGCAAAAAGCAGGCAATGATATCCTATGGAAGGAAATTCAAGTTACTGGTAAGTACGGTTAAAATTACTTTTGAGGATCAGTACTGGGCTGAAAGATGCAGCACTGAGGTCTCTCCTGATAACAGGTGAGTAAATCGGCATTCGTATTTCGGCTGATTTTAGAGGAATATTTGCACAATGGTGAAGGGAGGGGCGGGGCCTGAGGTGACATCTGTGCAAACGCGCCCGTGGCGCGTTTTAAGTTGGGGGATTAAGTCCCCTTGAATCATGAGGGTCCCTACGGGCCAACTAGCCCACCAGGAACCTCCAGTATGCGCCAGGGGCTGCGTTGCAGAGACATTTACAGAGGCCACACCCATTTTTACACCTCTCTGCAACGCAGCTCTGTGGCGCTTTCTGGACGTACCTGTTGGGCTAGTTGGCCCCCAGGGACCCTCAGGATTGAAGAGGATTTAATTCCCCATCTTAAAACGCGCCACGGGGCCTGTTTGCACACATGTCACCTGAAGCCCCGCCCCTCCCTTCACCACTGTGCAAACGCGCCCCGTGGCGCGTTTTAAGTCGGGGATTAACTCCCCTTGAATCCTGAGGGTCCCTGGGGTGCAACTAGCCCACCATATACCTCAAAAGCGCCATAGAGCTGCGTTGCAGAGAGGTGTAAAAGGGGCGTGGCCTCTGTACACCTCTCTGCAAGGCAGCCCCCTGGCGCATACTGGAGGTTCCTGGTGGGCTAGTTGGCCCCCAGGGACCCCCAGTATTCAAGGGGAATTCGTTCCCCCTCTGCAAACGCGCCAGGGGGCGCGTTTGCAGAGTGGTGAAGGAAGGGGGCGGGGCCTACGGGCCCAATCGTTTTTTTTTTGTTTTGTTTTTTTTTTCCCCCTGAAGGGGGGCTGTGTGGCCCCTCTTCCTTTTTCCTATTTTTAGGCCCTGGGGACCCCATCCCCCAGGGCCTTTCCCCTTTTTTTTACTAAAATAAAAAAAAAACGGGAAGGGGCCGCGTGGCCCCCCTTCCCTGGGCCTGTATTGGCCCCGGGGACCCCATCCCCGGGGCATGGCCTCTTTTTTTTATTTGGAGGGGGGCTGCGTGGCCCCCCTCCTCAGGCCATTTAAGGCCCCGGGCACCCCATCCCCCAAGGCCGGCCTTGCACTATTTTTTTTATTTTTTTATTTTTGTTACTTTGGGGAGGGGGGCTGCGTGGCCCCCCTCCATGGTCTCTTATGGCCCCGGGGACCCCATCCCCCGGGGCCTGGCCTCTCGTTGGGGACTGTGGGGGGGTCCCCAAACCCCCCACATTCCCGCCGGCTCCCCGTGTCCTACGGGAGCCGGCATTGCTTACACATGGGGAGCAGCTAACATGCTGCTCCCCATGTGGAAAAGCAATCGGCTTGGATATTGGAAGAGAGAGCAGGTTTCCTGCTCTCTCTTCCAATATCCAAAGCAAGTTTGCAATGACAGGACGGGAGCCGCGAGGCTCCCGTCCTGTCATTGCAAACAGCAGTGTCCCGGGGGTAGGCACCCCGGGACACTGCAGGAGCCGGCCCTGGGGGGTGGTGGTCCCCAGGGCCATCAAGGGCTGCAGGAGGGCTCCCTACATTTTGAAAGCCCCGGGGAGGTGGTGGTCCCTGGGGCTCTGGGGGTCCAAAACGGACCCCCATTTTAATTTTTCTTAGTGCCCCGGGGAGGTGGTGGTCCCCGGCGCGTGTGGGGGTGCTGGAGCCCCCCCACACAGGTTTTTTTAAAATAAAAAAGAAGCCCCGGGGAGGTGGCGGTCCCCGGGGCTGCGGGAGGGCTCAGAGCCCTCCCGCACCATTATACATAAAGCCCCGGGGGTGGTGGTCACCGGGGCTTGGGGGCCCTTAGAGGCCCCCACACATAAAATTAACCCCCTAGCATGCCCCCGGGACTTGGCCCACCCTGGGGCCAATTAACATCAAAGCGCGGGAGACCGCGCTTCGATTTTTTTTTTTTTTGGCAGGGTTCGCGCTCCCTGAGCAGACCTAGGGGGTCAGGGTGTTTCTACCCTGCCCCCTTTGTGCGCTTTGCGCACTTGCTTCTGTCCCTCAGTTCTACCGAGGGACAAAATGGCTGCCAACACTTCCTGGTTTGGAGTGTTGACAGCCAATTAACATAAAGCTCGTGCTCGGGAGGATCCACGGCCCTAGATATCACTATCTTTTTACTTTTGATTTTCTAAGCAACTACTGAACGGATTTACACCATTTAACAAAAAGGGTTCTTTCTGAACCAAGAACTACCTCTTTGCCAAATTTGGTGTAATTCCGTTCAGCAGTTCGGGCTGTAGCCGTGTCTAAAGTTTCCTATGGAAAATTGCATGGGGAAAACGCGTTTTGGGACCCCCTTTTTCTCGGCCCCCGCTTGACGAATCCCCCGAGACTTTCAGGGTAGGAGCGGACCGGAGCGGGCCATAAAGTTTGAAAATTTTGCGAAGATACGTCAACCGGCAAGAGAGTTATTTCAAATAGAATGTCGCGGATTTCCTATGGATAATAGGTTGTAACTATAACTATCTACTGGCGACCGCCAGTAGGTAGTTATAGTTAGAACCTAGTTTCCATAGGAAAAGCATTTTTTGATGTGCTTATAACTTTGACGTCGTTTGCCGAATCTTTACGAACTTTTCCAAAAGTTCCTCTTTTTAGGTGAGCTCCTATCCTGAAAGTTTGGGGGTGATTCATGAAGGGGGGCTGAGAAAAAGGGGGTCCCAAAACATGTTTTCTCCATGCAATTTCCATAGGAAACTTTAGACAAGGCTACAGGTCAAACTGCTGAACGGAATTATGCCAAATTTGGCAGAGAGAACGGTCTTCATCCAGAAAGCACGCTTTTGTTTAAATGGGGTAAGTCCGTTCAGTAGTTTTAGAGAAATATCAAAATTTACAGATATCGATATTTGAGAATTCTGACATCTGATTGGCTGAGGCGTTACGAGCTCGAGCGTGCGGCTCATTGGTTGTGAACTGTTGGAACTAGGAAGTGTTGGCAGCCATTTTGTGACTGACTTGAAAGGCGTAGGGCGAAACAAAAGAGAACAATTGTATAAGAGGGTATAGTAGGAACACTGTGGTCTTAGTTTAAGCAGTCTGTACTGTGCAGAGGCAGGGAGTTTGAATGTTGCGTAGGTCATGGAAATCACGTCCGCAGATGTGGAAATTACGTCCGCAGACGTGAAAATCACGTCCGCAGAAAAACGGTGCACGGTATTGCGGCAAGGTTGCGTAGGCTCTGGAAATCCCGTCGGGAAAATAACAATGCGCCGTATTGCAGCCTTCCTTTAATATAATGCGCAGTAATGTTTACTTATAATGCGGTGTTCACTTTTATCACAGACAGTGTCACTTTCTTACACGAAAATTTATATTATGTGGGAGGGTGTGTTCTGTTCGTGTGTCTGGAACAAAATTAACGTTTAATTCGCTGAGGTGTTCCAACAACGAGCTCAATGGTCATTGGCTGCGAACCATTGAAAGTAGAAGTGTTGCCAGCCATTTCCTCCCCGTCCGCGGAGTAGCAGGGACATCTGATTTGCCGACGTGTTCCAAGCAGGACCATCCCAAGCTTAATGTTCATTGGCTGCGAACCATTGAAAGTATAAGTGTTGCCAGCCATTTCCTCCCCGTCCGCGGAGTAGCAGGGACATCTGATTGGCTGACGTGTTCCAAGCAGGACCTTCCCAAGCTTAATGTTCATTGGCTGCGAACCATTGAAAGTACAAGTGTTGCCAGCCATTTCCTCCCCGTCCGCGGAGTAGCAGGAACATGTTATTGGTTGATGTGTTCCAAGCAGGACGTTTCCAAGCTTAATGTTCATTGGCTGTAAACCATTGAAAGTAGAAGTGTTGCCAGCTATTCCCTCCCCCTCCACGGAGCAACAGGGACATCTGATTGGGTAACGTGTTCCAAGCAGGACCTTCCCAAGCTTAATGTTCATTGGATGTAAACCATTGAAATTAGAAGTGTTGGCAGCTATTCCCTCCCCCTCTGTGGAACACCATGGACATTTTATTGGCTAAACTGTTCCTAGTACAAGTTTGCTCATTATTGGCTGGGAACGGTTCACTGTTGTGAACCATTTTGTGACACACTTCAATGGAGTACGGGAAAAGAAAGTAGTAGCGGGGAGGGTAGGAACACTATTAACTCTGTACCATGATCACAAGGTGGTGGAGAGGGATTGTGAAGGTAAAAATTGTTTTTTATATATTTTAAGGGCCATTTATATAATTGGTGTGGGTTGTACAAATCACGGCGGGAAAATAACAACTTGTGTTGCAGTCTTCTTTTTATTAAGTAGTTTGCGGGTGGGATACTTCCCAGGAGCACTGTTTAGTTATAATGTGGTGTTTACTTTTCTAACGGGGAGCTGTGGTTGCGCAGCAAAACTTTCAGTCTAGGTTTGAAATAGTTTTTATTAAGCAATTACAAATATACTTCGTTCGGAAACTGAAGCTGTATATATCAAAGGGGTGACAAATAAAAACGTAATTCATAAAATATCCCTTAGCGTGGGCACACCCTCCCTTTTTTTTCTGCTATAGTTTGTAAAAGTGTTGCCCCATATTCTTGATAATATAAGAGGGCATGAGTTACTTTTAGATAAAGTAGAAAAGAAGTGCTACAAGAAACACTCCCGCACTACATCATCTCAGGTCACAAGAACAATAACAAGTAAAAAACAGTTGAACACAAATCACTTTATATTACATAGAAATGTACGCTTTATAATTTCTATTATTGTAGAATTCGGGAAAGGTTGGTCGTAGTGCTTAGATCACGTACTCCTTTAGAAATATATAGGATAGTAGTATAATAATATACACTACTGGTCGTATATATTCTATAGGGAGAAGGTGAATAGGAACCGCAACAGACAAAAATAGAAATAGTAAAAAAACATTCAGAAATGTAGGGTTTATCAAAGGTATTCACTAAGAAAGTATCTATGGAAATGATTGTTTTTAAACTGCAATTTCCAAAAATATTGTCACTGTAAAAATATCTGATCAAGTAAGTTATAAAGGTCAGTAAACTGTATTTCAGATGGTTTACTCCTGGCGGCGAGAAATCTCCAATTCCTGTTGTGTGGAAATATCACACTCTTACAATATACACAGTGTCACTGATGCCACCCAAAAAGGAAAAGGAAAATGAAGTCATCAATACAAAACAAGATCAATAACGAAATACTTTCCAGCAATGAGTATGTTGAGAGCTTCTTTTCTCTGGGACTACGAAATCTTTCATCTTCGCGCCAACGGGTCATAAAGTGCTCTGAGATCACAATGACTGTAAATACTATAATATACATATTCACAGTATATGATCCCAAGAAAGAAACAGAGTAAGAACAAGAAAGTGCTGACGTTAAATATAAATCTTTAGTCTTCGCGTCGACTGGTCATAAACTCCACTGAGGTCAGTATAAATGTTCATATTACAATATGCATACTCACACTATATGATCTCAAGGGAGAAATAGACTAAAAACCAGAAGCTGCTGACGTTACATATAAATTTTTAGTCTTCGCGCCAACGGGTCACCAACACTTCTGAGGTCAAGTACAGTGTCAATATTATAATATACAAAGTCACACTATATGAGCTCATAGGAGCCAGAACAGGAACAATGTTTGCTGTATTCTGTCTGTTTCTGAAAACAAGCTGCTGACGTTACATATAAATGGCAAAAACAACCAATAACACTTTTTTCTAAATACAAGTGTTTAAAGATTGACAAATAGCTATGTATTATAAATATCAAGTATTGCATAATCAAACAACTTACAACTCAGTATTATGTTTTGTGGCCGCAAAAGAAGAATCCGACTGTAGAAAAGAGCACCTGCATCACTGAATGGAGACACGTAAATAACTCGCAAAAACGAAACTAATCTATCAACGGGTGTGGTTTATATACTTTTTGGTTATTCAGTAGTTTATGGAAGGAAGATGCGGCTCCGCCCATTTAGATGTCACGTTTTACAGTTGACAAGTGCTCACTTTTTAACTGTTTCACTTGTGCACGTGTTGGGAAAAGTTACAAAATGTGAAGAGGAAGAAGTTTCGATTTCGAACCTAACACGTATAAGGTCCTTAATATGTACATACGTTGGAGAGCTTAAAAACTGTTACCCGGAAAACCGCGTCATTTCCATTCTCATGAGTAAATACATTTATTGATTGCCGTAATTGTAAATAGAAAACATAAAAAAAAGATCTATCAGAATAGAAGAAAAAAAACGTGATAATATTTCTCATCACTATGGTTTTAAATTAAAAAAATGCGAGCATTTGTAAAGCGTACAGCTAACCCTGGAAAGGTGTGCCAGTGCTCGGGGGCGTCGAAAAGATTAAGCAAGGTGTTGCCCACAGTGACATAGTGGTGGGCTAACGTGCCGCTGGAGCCGGGAATCGAACTGTGAACGCTGTTGTTCGAAGTCAGGTATCATAGCTGCTCCGTCACACTTTTTCCACACTTATATGTTAATTAGTGCTAATTAAGTTTTAAACATTGTTAAATTATAACTTATAACAGACTACTGTTACAGTTAGTTTTTCACTACAAAAAGTATGCACGTGTTTTCTAAATTTAGTTAAAAACAATATAGGTTTTAGGGACATTGTAGTTAGAAATTAGCATTTAAAAAACCTTTGAAATTCACTGAAAAAACCATAGGTTTCCGGGACGTTATAGTTAGAAATTAGCATTTAATAAACCATTGAAATTCACTGAAAAAACCATAGGTTTTACAGATGTTATAGTTAGAAATTAGCATTTAAAAACCTTTGAAATTCCCTGAAAAAAAGCATAGGTTTTAGGGGCGTTATAGTTAGCTGGACATTTCACTCGTACAAAACCATAGAAATTCCACTGTTATAGTTAGTTCAGCTAACTATAACTCGCGCCCTGCAATGCACTGCTCATGACGTCACAAATTACATCATTCATGGCATGGTAAGTGACATCACTGATGACATCACTGATGACATCTGAAATGAGATCACTGATGACATCATCCACGTGAAAATCTGATGCACCTCCTCACAGTCTAATATAACCTTTAATACACCCACTGTAAAATACAGACTACCATTTCGAAACCATCGAGATACCAATACCAGTTACTACATACGCACTCTTTCATTCCTAGGTCTACACACACATCCACTCATTCACCCATACATTCACTTATACATGCAGTTACTCATCAATACAACACTATGATATGCACTCATACATCTATTCAGACACTCACACACCACCACTCATCCATGGAGTTACTCCCACACCTAGTCAGTCATGCAAAGAATCAATCACACTCCCATTTACTCACCTGTACAGTTATACACACACCACCTCCCTAATTCATACAGATACTAACGCATAATTACTCTCTTGTATAATCACTGATACAAGTACACACTCATCCATACTGCCACTCTCACAATCACTCACTCTCACATATACTCATTCATATACAGCATCACTCACATATACTGCCTTTTACATATGTAGTTACTCACACATGTACCACTGAGACATCCATTCACTCACCAACACACCCATATACACACCGCTGTTTCCACATGCACTCTTGAACCCATACACCCAGTGAATCAACCGCTCACACATCAATGCACAGAGTCACACCCCTCCAACCCACCCACACACACACTCTCCCATACAAATACTCAGGCAAACAATCAATAACCCATATAAACACTCATATAGCTACTGACCAACCCATGTAGCAGCTTACACAACAACAGACAGACTGATACACACATTCACACAGTTTAGTCACTAACCCATGCATTCAGTAAGACACATTTAATCACTCACTTATACAATCAGTCACACACCTGTAAAATCCCCCATCCAGACACTTATACACACACTCATTCTTCAATACACCTAAGAATATATGTAAAACATATAAAAAAAATACAGAAACACACAGTCACTGGATGATGTCATCAGTGATGTCATTTCAGATGTCATCAGTGATGTCATCAGTGATGTCACTGACCATGCCATGAATGATGTAATATGTTACGTCATGAGCAGTGCATTGCGGGGGCGAGAGCTATAGTTAGCTGAACCAACTATAACAGTGGAATTTCTATGATTTTGTATGAGTGAAATGTCCAGCTAACTATAACGCCCCTGAAACCTATGGTTTTTTCAGTGAATATATATATATATATATATGTATATATATATGTAGATATATCTCACTTCACTCCGTATCACACTGGATCTCTCCCAACACGGACACGGACCAGCAATCTTCATGCAGAGTTGTTTTATTGCTCTGTCGCCATAACATTTCGGCTCGTCCGAGCCTTGATCACATGACATGGCAAAATTCGTTTTGGAAACATTTTTAAAGTGACAAGTGCATACCAACTGTTACCACGTGATTTGTGCTGCAATAGACATAGAAAAAATTCTTAGAAAAAAATTCTCTCTACACATCGCAATAAAATATTTCAACTACCACCAATTACCCTTTCCCAATTATTTAAATTGATAAAGGTTTCAAACAGTCAAATTAATGTATCAAATCGTAGAATCTTAATCATCCTACAACGGTTGGCGTTATTCAGCTCCTTTTTTCCGGTAAGATGGGTTCTTTTTATAACCTTAAACTCTGGGTATAATACTAGTACTGATACTGAACATTGATGGTTTGGTTTTTCAGTACCCTGACCCTAGTCAAATAACAGTGGCACCAGTATACATATCCACAAAAAGAACTTCTTGCATCATAAGGTATGCCATTTAAAATATTAAAATATCAAATTAGTATGATATAGTAGAGTAAGAAGCATTCTAAAAATGAAACCTTTATTTCCTTTTTCATGCAAAGGTTCTCGACTGAAGAGGAGAACATCATTTTCCTCCCTTTCCAAGATTTTTTATCAGACTGATTTTAACCATCATATGTGTTAGTATTAATTATAACACTAACATCATTTCCAGTGTGGTTAGGTAGGTGGTTACCTTTTCTTTGAATGCAGTAATTTAGTTATGATCGTTACTGTGTATATGTTTAAACAACACTGGGATGTTTGTCGTGTTTAGTAAGGGGAGGGATGGTATAATGCTCCCTTCCCTGTAGTAAGTGAGATCCATTATAACTGTCCATGTGTGGATATCGACCTAGTATTATTGTTTTTTTGTTTAATAGATTTTCTGCGGTGGTTATAAAGGAGACATAATATGTCATAATGGGAGAATTATAAAATAAAAATAAAAAATAAAAATTATGATTGTTAAACAGAATCGTGTAGTCAATGTGTTGTATTAAATATATGTTTTTGTTGTTTAGAAAACTGTCCTGAAGAAGGTGTTTATTTCACATATCCACCAAAATGCTGCGTCGACAACTGTTTTCTCAAGATTATGTATTTGAAATGAAATGTTTTTATGATTACTATTTGCCTAATATCATGTATTTTTCATGTTTTTATGGTAATATTTTTTTTAAATGTATTGAATAAATATCTTATGCAAACTTTCTGTTTCTTACGATATATTTTGACTCCATGGTACAATTGTAATGTCTTCCTAAAACTGTTAGCCTTATAACCACTAGCATTAGTCAAGATTGTTATTTTTTGTGTATTGACTTTTTAATGTGTTTAGGGACCTCTTAGTTTTACAGATGATCCCCCTGACCCTGACTGGATTTTAAGGGGACCTCCCTTGTGGGTTTTTTCTTACAGGACACTTGTACATATATACATACACCATACACACTTGGGTGTGTGTATATAGTACTGAATTTTTCATAGGAAAAGCGCTTTTTGTTTTACCAATAACTTTTGCGCCTCTTGACAAATCTTCATGAAAGTTTCACAAAACTTCCCCTTTTGGTTCAGCTGCTGTGATTTTTCATTATTTGAACATGACTACAGCCCAAACCGCTGCACGGAATAGCACGAAATTTAGCAAAAAGATAGTTGTTGGGCCAGAAAGTGTGCTTTTTGTTATTTGGTATAAATCCATTCAGTAGTTTTAGAGTTTTAAATAATATAGATATCAGGGAGCTCATTAGCCTACTGAAACCCTACTGAGATTTGATTGGCTGCCAACACTTCAACCAGGCAGTGTTGGCAGGCATCTTGGAACTCACTACAACTGAGTCCCACAAAAAATTTCAAAAAAAAGAAAAGAGGGAAGGGTAGAAACACCCTGACACCCTATGCACATGGGGGGGGGGTCCCATCCGGATCTGCACTTCATTCATTATTGTCTTCTGGGTGAGCCAGGTCCTAGAGGCATTGTTTTAATAATAGAGGGTGGATGCACAGCCCCCCCTTCTGGCTCATTATTCCCCAGGGACCACCACCTCCCCAGGGCTATTTTCACATGAATATGGGGGAGGCTCCTAGGGCCTCCCCTGCTGTCCCGGGGACCATCACCTCCTGGGGCTTATATTTTTATAAATGGGGGCCTCTTGGATGCCCCCAGCGCTGGGGACTGCCATTTCACCATGGCTTTATGTATTATTAAAGTGGGGGCCACATGAACCCACCCCGCAGACCCGGGGTCGGCACCTACCTGAAGCTTTTGTGTGGGGGGGCCCGCAGGCCTCCACAGCCACCACCACTTTCCTGGGGCAAATATAAAGAAAGAAGGGGGCCTCTTGGCTCCTCTCATGGAGCCATAGATGGTCCTGGGGACCGCCACCCCCCATGGCCGGCTTCAGCAATGTCCCCCAGAACATTGCAATTTGCAGGTGCTCCCTCCAAGCCATGGCAAACGCTGCTCCACTTCATGCAGGCGAGAGCAGAAAATGCTGTTGCTTGCATGAAGCGAAGCAGCATTCTTTTTGGACAGAGGGAGCTGCATGTTAGCAGCTCCCTCTGTCTAAAAGCAATGCCAGCTCCCCATGTAGGACATGGGGAGCTGGCAGGGACCATGGGGGCTGTCAGGCAACCCTTGCAGTCCCCATAAGAAATTACTGTGTGCCCTGGGTGGCAGCAGGGTGCCCAGTAGAGAGGCCAGGCCCCTGGGGAATCGGGTCCCCAGGGCCAAATCGGCCCAGTAGTGACCCCTCCCATTATTTATAGAAAACTAAAGTAAATAAAAAGGCCCGGCCTTTATATGTATGGCCATAGTGGGCAAGAGGCATGTGTAGGTAGGCTAAGAAGTTGCAGCACAACAGAGCATGGAAGGCAGAAGGGTGTGACAGAAAAATTAACCATGGAGGACAGGAGGGATGGGATAGGGCATCGGAGAAGTAGGTTTGAGGTGGGGGGGAAAGGTGGCAGTCATGTGACCATGCTAGGCAGGAGGTAGAGGAAGTGGCAGCTCATCAGAACACTCAGAGCAGATAGGAGGGGAAGTGGCAGGTCCATGGAACATGGTGAGCAAAAAGAAGGGAGTAGGGGTAAGTACGCAGACTTTGGAGGGTGGGGAAGGAGGATAGGGATAACAGGCTAAGCACAGAGGCTAAGCAGGAGATCAATGATGGACATAGAATTGGGCAACATCGGGCAGGAGGAGTGGGCAGGGACATCAAGCTAAATATAGGGCAGTGACAGCACATTGGACCATGCAGCGCAGGAGGGAGGGGGCTGGTGCATGTAGTCAGACAGCAGACGGTAGGGAGGAGATGGATGGGGCATCAAGATAACTGTTCTTGGCAGTCAGGAATGGTGGTGGCAGAACAATGTGCAAATAGATGATGGAATGCACTCCGGTTCTTCTTAATTATAAAGTACTCAAGGCAAAGGTTATGCGTGCAAGCTTGACTGATGTGCTCTGTCCCAATAGCACAAATGAGATCATGAAAGTGGTTGGTGCATAATCATGCACCATTCAAGCTGCCCTGCGAGCTGCACAGGTCAGACAAATAGTTGACTATTTTTTGATCCATAGCTTTCAAAAAAAATTTTTCAGAATAACAACACAGGCAATGTGATTACAAGCTTCAGATGCTAAAAGGCATGCCCATCCAAGCTTTATCCAGTAGCACAATGGAAATTCACAATATGTCCTGGGCAACCATATGGAAATCCACCCAATGAATTTCGGGATTAAAGCCCTTCTTCAGGAGTGACTAGAATGTAAAAATAAGCCTATCAACATCATGGGGAATCTAAATAAACATTGACCTAAACATCCATTAAATAATATGTATATCATAGATAAACATGCAGTCCTTAACACTTTACTCAAATCCACTGTGTATTGCATGCAGAATATTACCAAAACATGCATGCTATTGCACTAAATTGTACGTGCAATTGTAAAAAAGACAAATAAACAGTGCCATCCACTAAGCAAAACATGTGTAAAAAACATTATAACAGAAACCCATTGTGAGCCCGACAATTTACTCAAGTTGCCACAGATGTAAATTCAAGACTTTCATGTCTTAACACGGAAATGGGTGCTTCAACTGGCATTTGTGTAACCGATCAAAAATGTGTTCAATAACAGCTGCTCATTTTAAACCCAGTGAAATCTCCCCAGGTGCCGCCCTTCTGGCAGAACAATGACCACTCAGGGCAGTAGACTTGGACAATAGATGGCAAGGAGGAGGGGGAGGCAGGAGCAGCAAGCTGGGGATGGGGCAGAACAATGCCAGGCCAGGCCAGGCCCTGCATCCTGATACACCCCCCTGTATTGCAATGGACCTTTTTTTACTTAACATAAAAAAACTAGAAATTCACTGAAAAAAAACAAAGGTCACAAGGACATTATAGCTAGGAAATGGAATTAAAAATACAACTTTAGAAAATCAAAGGGTACCCAGATGTATAGTTAGGTTCAGATATTACACGCACACAACCATAGAATATCACCTGTTAAAGTTAGAGTTATTTCAAGTAACTATAACTTGTGCCCCAAGGTAACTATAACTCACACCCATGCCATGGACTGCTAAGTACCCCATATATTACATCCCTTATGACATCGCCTATGACATCATTGATATTATCACTGTAACATTTGCAGTAAAATTATTGATGCAGAAACTGTGCTCACACAATCCTAAATTCTAAAAAATCTTTACCACTCAAAAATCAATACCCACCATGAACCCAAAATAATCCCCTACCATGCAAAAACCCGTACCCCCTAAACATTCCCTTGCCACCCAAAAATCAATACCCATCCTAAACCCTAAAAAATCCCTGGCCACCCCAATACCCATATCCATCCTAAATGCTAAAAAAAATCCTCACCACCCAAAAACCCATATCCACCCTAAACCCTAAAAAAATACCTTACCACCCAAACACCCATTCCTACCTCAAACACTAAACATTCCCTTGCCACCCAAAAACAAATGCCCACCTTAAATCCTAAAATATACCCTACAACCCAATAACTCATACCCACCCTATACCCTAGAAAAATCCCCTTGCCAACTAAAACCCCATACCCACCCTACAGAATAAAAAATGCCTTACAACCCAGAAACTCATACCCACCCTAAAACCTAAAAATTCCCTTGCCACCCAAAATCAGATACCCCCTAAACCCTAAAAATTCACTTGCCACCAAAAAACCCATACCCACCCAAAACCCTAAAGATTCCCTTGCCACCATAAAACCCATACCCACCCTTAACCCTAAAAAAAACCCTTACCACTCAGAACTGAAATCCAAACTAAACCCTAAAAATCCCTTGCCAACTAAAAATCCATATACACCCTAATCCCTAAAAATTCCCTTGCCACCCTAAAAACTAAGAAATACTTTACCACCCAACAAGAAATACTTATCCTAAAAATTCCCTTGCCATCCAAAAACCGATACATAGTCAAAAACCTAAACATTCTCTTGCCACCCTAATACCAATACTCACCCTAAACCCTGAAAAATCACTTACCACTCAAAAACCCACACCCACCCTGAACCTTAAAAATGCCCTGGCCACACAAAAACCCATACCCACCCCAAACCCTAAAAATTCCTTTGCCACCCACAAACCCAGATCCACCCTAAACCCTAAAAATACCTTATCACCCAAAATCAAATACCCACCATAAATCCTTAAAATACCTTGCAAACCAAAAACCAGTACCCACCCTAAACCTTAGAAATCCCCATGCCACCCAAAACCTCATACCCACCCTAAACCCTAAAAATTCCCTTGACACCCAAAAACAAATACCCACCCTGAAAGCAAAAAAATGTCTTGAGTTCCAAAAACCCATACCCACCCAAAACCCCCCAAAACACCCTTGCCACCTAAAACGCAAAAAATTCCTTGCCACCCAAAAACCCATACCCACCCTAAAGCCTAAAAACACCTTACCCCCAAATACCCATTCCCACCTCAAACACTAAAAATTCCCTTGCCACCCAAAAACAAATACCCACCATAAATGCAAAAAAATACTTTACCACCCAAAAACCCATACCCACCCTAAAATTTAACTTTGTATCCAAAAACCTAGACCCACCCCAAACCCTAGAAATGTCCTTGCCACCCATAAACCCAAATCCATTCTAAGCCCTAAAAAATCAATTGACAACAAATACCCACTCTGAACACCCAAAAAATGCATTGTGTTCCAAAATCCCATGCCCACCCTAACCCCCCAAAAAATACCCTTGCCACCCAAAACTAATCCTCACCCTAAACCCTAAAACATACCTTACCACTCAAAAACATAAACCCGCCCTAAACCCTAAAAATTCCCTTGTTACCCAAAAACCCATACTCACCCCACCTCAAGCACAAAATATTCCCTTGCCACCCCAAAACAAATACCTACCATAAATCATAAAAAATACCTTGCAACCCAAAAACCAGTACCCACCCTAAACCTTAAACATCCCTTGCCAACCAAAAACTCATACTTACCCTAATCCTTAAAAATTCCCTTGACACCCAAAAGCAATTACCCACACTGAAAGTGAAAAAATGTCTTGTGTCCCAAAAACCCCATACCCACCCAAAACTCCCCAAAACATCCTTGCCACCTAAAAACCCATACCCACCCTAAACAGTAAAAATTCCCTTGCCACCCAAAAACCCATACCCACCCTAAACCCTAAAAAATACTTTACCCCCAAATACCCATTCCATCCTCCAACACTAAAAATTCACTTGCCACCCAAAAACAAATACCAACCATAAATCCTAAACAAATACCTTACCACCCAAAAACCCATACCCACCCTAAACCCTAAAATTTCTCTTTCTATCCAAAAACCTAGACCCACCCCAAACCCTAAAAATTCCCTTGCCACCTAAAAACCCAGATCCGTCCTAAACCCTAACAAATACCTTACCAACCAAAAAACCCTTAACCCTAAAAAATCCCTTGCAACCTAAAAACCAGTACCCACCCTAAATCTTAAAAATCCCCTTGCCACACAAAAACTTATACCTACCCTAAAACCCAAAAATTCCCATGACACCCACAAGCAAATACCCACCCTAAAACCTAAAAAACCCTTACCACTAACCGTGGGCAATGAACTCCGCTCTGCTAGCGGAGGTTGCATAGATTTGCTAACTACACATTACATTGAAAACATGGAATTCATGCAAAACTCCAACTCTGCCACGTAGCAGAGTTAGTTACTGCACCCGCAACCCTTTGATAGAACAACTTTACCTTTACGTGTGAAAAGCATATAACCAAATCGCAAAAGTGAGCTTTGAAAAATATCAGGCAATGAGAGAGGTGATGATTTTGGAGTCCCCCCTAACCTAGGGGGAGGACCAAGCAGATGCCTTGAACACAAAGAGCATATCATGCTGAACGATTCGGTGGTGGTCCCATCCTCCTAGGACCACCCCAAGCAAAGTTATGGGCAAAAATACAATGCCAACCAAAGGCCCAGCAAAGCATTATGTGGCGAGATTCTAGAGTGCAGTGAATATTATAGTATTAGCTCTCAGCTGAGCCGGGAGAGTCGCTGCCGCTTGAGGAATGTTTTGATATTGGATACTATAATATTCACTGCAATCTATCTACCTGCTATTAACAAGAAAAAAAATATTATATAACCATATTATATCATAACATTATTTTTAATTAGATATCAGTTTTAGTTTCCCTTTTTCACTGTTCTCAGATTGCACATAATTTCACCATAAACAGTGAATTGAATGTAGCATCCTCACTGAACAGTGGGTAAAAAGCAATCAAATGGATTGTATAAGAAAAGAAAAAGCGTAGTACATTATTGTGAATATGCGTAACTATACGTTATACTAACTACATTTTCTTAATCACTTCTACTATTTAATATACATACATTTTAAAAACTTTGTTGTTACTATTACACCTGGTACAGTGTTAAGAATAATATATATCTACTACTTGCTTTTTTAAAGCCATTTTTTAAAATGTTATATGTAACCGAAACCTGGCTGAAGGCCTGGTGCAACCCTGACATAATCAGTGCCGTTCCCCCCGGCTACATTATTCATAGATTAGATAGTCCAGAACAACGTGGGGGAGGCCTGACAATTATCTACCATAGCTCACTGAAGTGTTCAGTATTCCAATTACCAGACCGCAAAGGAACAGAGGGCATCATTTCTGCTTCCAATTAGAGGACTCCTTCGCTTTTGCAGGAGCTCTGCTTTACCGTCCACCAGGCCCCTATAAAGCCTTTTTGGACAGTAGTGGAGATATTGTGAGCTCACTCACCCTCAGATTCTCCAACTTTACCTTGTTAGGAGACATCAATATCCACCTTGACACAGTCAATGACCCAGGGGCAATAAACTTCAAGGAAATCATGGACACACTCGGCCTAGAGCAGCGGATTTTTTCCGCTACTCACAATGCCGGCCACACGCTAGACAGTATTTGCTCCAACCTAAAAACCCTCACAGTCAAGACCCCAGTTAACCTAACCTTGACTGATCAGAAGCTGATTCCCTTAGAAATCGGATCCCAGCACATGTCAAACACCAAGGGGCGCACCCTGTCCTTCCAACAAGCTAAGCCCAGGTGGAAGGAGATGACAGCTCACCCTGACTTACATCGAGCTGCGTCAGCCTGCAGACCAAACCTGTCAGGAGACCCAACAATAGACAGCCAACTCCTCACGCAGTGGATGTATACCTTGAGGGACCGTTTTGCATCTCCAGGTCCACAAAACAGCCGCCCACAGAAGAAACCCTCCACCCCATGGTACACTCAAACTCTGAAAGAAATACAAACCCATTGTAGGACCCTAGAACGCAGATGGCGACTGAACTATGAGCAGACCGAATTAATCAAATTCAAAACGGCTCTTAAAAATGACCACATCCAGATTAAAATAGCCAAAAAAGCCTACTATACGGATGTGCTTAAAATGGCAAACTCAAATCAAAAAACTATCTTTAAGATAGCTAATGCTTTTACCAACCCAAAATCACTGCAACAAGAGATCCCTCCCTCGCAGTCTATTTGCGATAGCATAGCACACTATTTCGAACAGAAGGTTCAAACATTACAACGAGATTTCACCTTACCCTCTTGTCCCTCCACTAACAACAATGTCGTCTTAGGCAAAGACAGACTGACTCTACAAACATTTAAGCCGATTAGCCTGGACCAATCTCGCCAGGCGTTTCTCACTATTAAATCTGGCTCCCCCTTCGACCCATGTCCTCCCCTGATCTTACACTCTATAATCGATACCGTAAATCCAATCATAAACGAAATAATGAATGCCTCCCTGTCGTCAGCAAAAATCCCTATAGAATGGAAGCTCGCAGCAGTCAAGCCAATACAAAAGAAACAACTTGCGGATCCCACTACCCTAACCAACCTTCGACCTATTTCCCTACTTCCATGCCTTAGCAAGATCACTGAAAAACTTATTAACACCCAACTCACAACCTACCTGGAAGAAGCAAATATCCTACACCCTAACCAATATGGTTTCCGAACCCAGCACTCGACAGAATCAGCTCTACTGTACATGGCTGAATCTCTCAAAGTTACCCTTGATCAAGGAAAGAATGCAGTTCTGGCCTTATTAGATCTATCCGCCGCGTTCAACACGGTCTCACATGTCATTCTCCTAGACCGTCTCGAATCTTACGTCATCTCCCACATAGCCTTGGCCTGGCTTAAAGGGCTCTTGCAGAACCGCAGACAAGTCAACCCCCTTGGTCAATACAAGTCAAAAGAAAAACCCCTGCTTTCCAGTGTCCCTCAGGGGTCCATCCTTAACCCGGTGCTTTTTAATGCCTACATGGCCCCATTGATCAGTCTGATATCGTCCTTTAACATATAGACTATCTCATATGCAGACGAAACACAGTTAATCCTGGTCCTGGACAAAAATACCACACAGGCGGAAGAAAATTTCCGCTCATGTCTCACTGCAACTTTCCAATGGATGAAAACCAACCATCTAAAGTGTAACTCTGAAAAGAAGGAAATCCTACCACTGGGACAAGGGAACAGTTTCTCTCCCACTATATCGTGGCCAGCTGACACTCCCCCTCCTCCAGATATAGTAGAAGTAGTCAGAAACCTCAGAATCAAATTCAATGCTACACTATCTATTTGACCTGCTTTCCATTTTAGCCAGACAGGCAGTTGCTGTGGCCCTAATCACGTCTAGATTGGACTACTGCAACAGCCTTTATGCAGGGGCCAACAAGGCAGTCTTACATAAACTCCAAATGGTCCAACACGCAGCAGCACGTCTAGTGCTAAAATGGCCCAGGAGATCATCTGCATCGGCGGCCTTAGAAACATCACATTGGCTACTCATCCATAAAAGAGTTCTGTTTAAGATTCTGATAATCACCTTCAGAATATTTCACTCCTCAGGACCACATTACCTCTGGTCCAAATTTACGCATTATATACCTCCCCGGAGTCTTAGATCATCCAATGCAAACCTGTTAAAACCACCAGTGTTTAGATACGTCTCAAAGGAGGAAAATCACTTACAGTGATAGGTTCCAAAGCGTGGAACCAACTCCTTAACCACCTCCGTCATATCCAATCTGAAACGCTCTTCAGGAAGGCCCTAAAAACTTGGATCTTTTTAGCCTCAGATGCCTAATGCAGGACACTTATCTAACTCCTCTTCTTTTCTCCTATAGCTACCCAGCTCTGTTCCAACTCAGCGATCTGCATAGCGCCATGATGCACCTTGGAGTGACAGTTGCACTCTACAAGTGTCAGATTACATTACATTACATAATCAAAACACTAATTATGAATACTAATCCAATGCTTTCTGATTTCTGTTGACATCACCCCCAATAGGCCGAATGATGTTCTTAGAACTTTGGCTGGAGAAATAACATATACAAATTTGCTTATTGAGAAGGCAATCTAACTTTGAATTCCTGGTGGGCATCATTGCAATATGTCCATCCATTGCTACACTTTAAATAAACAGTATAGCGTCCAGATGTTGCAGTAGGTCCTTCATGAAAAATATTAGCCACTGTTGTATAAGTTCTTCCTGAAATAGAAATTTTACATCTTGTAAAATTTGTAATTTTTGTTTCCAATTTTGTACTATTTGCTCCACAAAGTTGTAATAATAAAATGAGTTATTTTCCAAATCTTCCTATATGCAATGTAGACAACATCTCTGATCTACAACGTGAACATGTCATATCCTGATTTGCTGCTTTAATCAATTTGTTAAAAAGCACTGATTTGCAGACTGGTTTTGTTTAGTATAGGATTTGTTTTCTTCGTATTTCAGTGGTAGAAATAAATAAACTCATACTTATGGTCCCATTTATAATGTAGTCCAAATAACTTATCAATGCTTATTCCTTCATCTTCTAATACTCCAAGCATGAGCATTGGAAATTCGTGTGCATCTTGTTGTATGTTTAGAGTAAATGTCAATGAACTGGTACATATATACAAAAGATGTTGAATGCCAGAAGCAGTATGTATTTTACTTCTGTCAGTTACCAACTGTTGAAATAAATACTGTAGTGCAGAACAGAATCTTTTTTCACAGTTTTCCATGATTTCATGATGAAGATGTGGTAAATGAAACATTACATTTAGAATCACATCAGCATAGCACTTAATACCTGAACTGTGTCCTAACTAGTATCCTACAATGTCATCATCACGTTCCACTTTTTTTTCTTTACAGTTTTAACTTTCTCTTCAATGCTTTTCTTATCTTCAACTTTTGTAAAATGTCTGATATATTCCCATTTTGGACACAATATACGTTTCTCATATATTCTGTATTCACCTAAATAAGGGACATAAATTCTACTTAAACGATTGCACTCTCTTACACAATCTGCATTAGCACTAACCATTTTCCCATCAAAATCTATCAAAAACAAACCAGAAAATATTCTTACTCAAGACAATGCAACGTATGCCATTCCCTCTTTGAACACAGTACTTCCAATATTTACAAAAGCTCTGTCTATACCTAAACCTTGAGATTTGTGAATAGCTACTCTATATGCTAGAGACAGAGGAAACTGTGGTCTTTGAACATACAAGTCTTTTACAAGCAAAAAACGTACAACACAACGCCCAATCTGTCTTAATTCATTAATCTGGTCACATTTTATAATAAAAAATTATATTACATTACTATTTTGAAAATTAACAAAATCAACACATTTTTCAATTGCTCCATTTACTAATCATTCTTCTACATTCAAATCATGCAGCAAAATTAGTCGACAGCGTTAACATATATGTAAACACTTTTCCAATCCTGAAGTTTTAGATAACAGACTATTCTACAGAATCCAATTTAGCCTGTAGTTTTTCAGTAAGAAGAATTGTTACTCCCTGGTGTTCAATTTTGTCAATAGCTTTAATTTCCAGAATTTGTTGTTTTTCCAGTCTGAGTAGTTGTTCATTAAATGTAGAACACTCTTGCAGTGTAGGTATCAGGCAAACTATGCATTTTTGTTCTACAAGCATATTGTACATTACTTCTGATGCTGTTCCTTATTAGCCAATTTTCTAAAACTTGTTTACCATGTTTTGTCAACATACCAATTCTTATGTCTTTAAGAATATTTTCATAATCTTCATCACCTGCTTGTCTCATATTCTTAACAAGTGCTTTGTATTCAAAGTTTAACCAAATATTTACATTTCCAATACTTTCTAAAGATTTCCTTGTGTCATCATAAAGAAGTGTTTTAAAAACAGGTTGTCATTTAACAAGAGTAAGTTATAGCAAGTCTCCAAATACAATTAAATGTTTTCCTCCAAACAGCACATCATAATCTGTTTTTAAAATCTGTTGCATTTTCAATTGTACAAAGGCAAGCATTACGTTTGAGACCAAGGCTCACCTCATCAATAATTAAACGTTTAGTTTCTTCAGTACTCTTAAGACTTAATAGCAAGCTTCTCCCGATAGCTTTTGATATTCCAATTTATTATCATGTAAGACAAGTAGCTTAAGTAATTGTTGTAAAGTAACACCATTAATGTTTTTGTGCTGCTAATCCAGTTGGGGCTGTTACGGCACAAGACAAATGTGATTCTATAGTCCTGTGTAGATAACTTGTCAGAACTTTAATTAAGAAACTTTTTCCTGTTCCAGCTTGACCACTAACGTACAATAGAATAGGTTGATATGATAAAAATTGGCTTTGTTTTTTTTGTGAAGGAAAACATGTTGTTTGACTTGTAGATATATTTCTTTTTGTTCAATATTGAGTTGTTCCTCTAACTTTTCAAACTGAATAATATCCTGTTGTGCTTGCTGGATTGTCATTTCTACCTCATTCATGGCTAATGCTGCTTCATTTTCAATAATTAGTTGTCCAAGTGGATCTTCAGTCAATGGAGCTGAACTTTTTTTTTTTTTTAAAACCTTTATTAACCGTGTTGGCAATAAATACAGACATTGGTTCGAACGACGTTGTCAGTGACACTTTGCTTACATCATAAACAGTTATGCAATTACAATAATACAGTTGTAAACATAGTATTTTGTTGCTCCGTAACACATGAGCAGCAGAACCTGAATGGATAGATGAGAAGACATTCCCACATGGTCAGGGAGTAGCGTGCCCGATCCCTGCCTCCCGGCACACCCCAACCGACCCAGCCCATTATGAATCCATTATAGTAGCCCCATTTGCCTTGTGTGTTTGATGTGAAGACACAGGCAGATAAGTGCATGGTATATGGGCAACCGGATAGGTCAGCGCTCTAAGGGGTCCCTCTCTCGGTTCAGCAGGGGCCCCTGAAGTGGTGTCTGATTATCAGAGGTAGGTTCTGAATGGCTCCAGATATCGTGAGGACGAGATCTCGGCGGCATCAGTTCTCAATAGTTATCTAGTTGCTCATGACAGTATGTGGCATCCCTGAGCCAATCCTGTACCTGTGGAGCCCGGTGTCATCCCCAGTTCATCATGACCCTGCGCTTCGCAAGCAGCAACATCAGCGCGACAAGCCTGCGGACCTCACGGTCCACCTCCTCCAGATAGCCCAACAGTCCCAGCAGCGGGGAAGGGTTTAATGGTGCGTTTATCATGGTCCCGATGGTATGGAATACCTCCCACCAGTATCTGGTGATGGCTGGGCAGTCCCATGCTAGGTGCACAAAACCTGCAGCAGGCGAACAGCACCTCTTGCAGCGAGAGTCGGGGGCAAGCCCCATGCGGTGTGTTTTTACAGGCGTTCAATAGATGCAATGTAAAAATTTAAAATGGATGAGCCGCAACCTGTAGTTGGGCGATAGAGATTCCAGCTGGCCACAACAGAATGGCCACTGTTTATCTGTAAGAGGCGATTGAAGATCTGTATCCCATGCTTAGCAGGCAGGTGTGAGTATTGCTGGCGCCGACTGCTGCATATGATTGTATAGTGATGTGATTAGTTTCCGTGCATTGTTAGTTGTGTAAATGTGGTCCAGTGCTGCAAGGGCCTGTGGGGGATTCAGGAATGTTTCGAGTGATGCTCTGCAAGTTGTGCGCAGTTGGTAGTATAAAAAAATGTCAAGGGGAGTATTTCTAGTGGAGTCTTGATCTGGAGGATCGAGGAAAGTGTCGTTTGGAAATAGATCAGCGAAAGCATCAATGCCAAGTTTGTGGGCTTGGGCACAAGCACTGCTATCTGAAAGTGGCAGCAGCTCAGAGTGTCTAGCCACAGGGACCGATGGGGCGTACAAGCGTGTATGACCTGCACGCTTCGCCAGACCTTAAGTACTGCGGAGTGTCAATATCAGGGCCCGGGCATTTATATGGGAGAAAAAGGGCCGTCGAAATGGGGCATGGTGAGACCTTGTCTATCTCCACCGCCACGTGAAGCTGGAAGGGTGTAGGGTGTGTCCAAAAGTGTAAGAATTGTGCCTGTGCGCACAACGCATATAACTGTAGGTCCAGTGCCTCCATCCCGCCCTGTGCCTGTGGCAGTGTGAGTAGTTCGTATTTGACGCTGGGCTGTTTCCCGGCCCAGTTTAGTGTTATGAGTTTAGATCTGAGTCTGTTAAAAAACTTGTGTGATTGGCATGGGGATGTTAATGTAAAGGATTTTGGGGAGTACTACCATATTTGCGATGGCGATCTGCCCCACCAGGGATAATGGGAGTTTAGTCCAGATAGGTATACGTTCTTCCAGCCAAATCATTGCACTGCCCAAATTGGCCCTCCATATTTCCTCTGTATCGCTACATATGTATATTCCCAGGTACTTGACTGGGCCACTCGCCCACTGGAGCGGGTACCCCACCGGGAAAGGGACCATTGCATTCCATTAAGGGAAGCAGCGTAAACTTGTCCCAGTTTATCTGGACCCCAGATATACCACTGAATTGTATGATTTTGCGAATGAGTGGTGAGAGGTTTTGCTCCGGATGTTGTACATACAGGGTGACATCGTCCGCATATAGGGACACCACCAGCCCGCGGGCAGTGAAGCCCAGACCACGATCTGC
Organism: Calotriton arnoldi; assembly: GCA_963921515.1. Lineage (NCBI taxonomy): Eukaryota > Metazoa > Chordata > Amphibia > Caudata > Salamandridae > Calotriton > Calotriton arnoldi. Next base: position 333,594 of record CAWUFW010013223.1, read on the forward strand.
ATGGTGCTGGCAGATTTGTGCAGTCAGTGGTTGCATTGCAATAGCAAAAAGTAATGGGGATAGCGGGCACCCCTGCCTCGTGCCCCTGTGAACTGGGAAGGGGCCTGACTTTTGACCGTTCATACACATGCGAGTGGTAGGTAGGGTGTAAAATAGACGGATCTGCGCGAGAAAGATGTTGCCCAGGCCCATCCTTCCAAGCAGCGGAAACATGTACTTCCTTTCCAGCGTGTCAAACCCTTTTGTCGCGTCGAGCAGTGCCGCCACAGCTGGAAGGTAGGGACTTAGGTGGTGCATCCCCCAGAACATGGTCCGGAGACTGTGCGACGTCGAACGACCTGGGATAAATCCCCATTGGTCGGGTCTAATCATTACCAGTAGTAGGAGTTGAGTCTATTAGCTAATACCTTGGCAAAGATTTTGTTGTCAATATTGATGAGAGATAGCGGCCTGTAGGAGTCGCAGCTGTGGGCCGGTTTGTCTGGCTTGAGAAGTGTAAATATTACGGCCTCACACATCGAGGGGGGAAGCTGGCCCACCTCCAGGGCATCAAGGTAGACGTCCAGAAGCTTGGGTGCCAAAAGTATGGAGTACTCTTTATCGAAAGCAGCTGGCAGTCCGTCCAGCCCCGGGGCCTTATTCGGGAAAGGTCCATCAATTGCCTGCTGAATTTCCTACAGGGTAATCGGGGAGTCCAGGAATTCCCTATGGGCGTTTGATAACCATATCAGTTCGATTTCGTCGAAGTATTTTTGCAGGTCGGGAGGGGCGGTAGCCTGAGCCGTGGAGTGTAGCTCCGCATAGAAGTCTACCATGATCTGCATAAATTTAGCCTCAGAGGTGTGTCGCTGTCCCTCTGATTCTAGCAGATCGGCGATATATGACGTGGTGTGCAGTTTTTGGAGCAATCTGGCTCGCCTTTTGCTTGGGTCTCTTTGCCCAGAAACAGGGTCTCCCTAATGGCCTCCTCTTGATATTTGGATAGCTTCTCGCGGATATATGCCAGAACGGCGGCCTCCCCAGAGCTATGGATTCGAGCCTTCAGTGCAGATATGTCTTTCTCGAGCGACTTGAGCGTTGTGCGAATGGATTTCAAAACACCATGCTGTTTGGCTTGGCATTTTCCCTGGATCACTGCCTTAAAGGCATCCCAAAGCATAGTAGGTGAGCTGACTGAGCCCGTGTTTTGGTCAAAATGGTCAAAATGGGTTTGTATTGCCATGCAGATCTCTTCCTTAAAGGCAGAGTCCCTTAGTGCTCCCCGGGGTAGGTGCCAGGTGAACGCTCTCGAGGGGACACCCAGTGGGTGTACGATCAGCTTGACGGGGCGTGATATGAGAGAGTGTGTGGTAGGTGAGTGACCACCGGTTGCCATAGTAGAAGATCTCTGGTTATCAACCAATAATCTATCCTGGACCACGCACTGTGTTGCAAGGAGAAACATGTGCCCACGCGGGTATTGGGATGGGAGTGTCTCCAGATGTCCATGAGGTGGTTGTCTTCTATAATAATATTTAAGACGCGGGCGGCTTGTGGGTGTGGGCGTCTGGAGCTGACCTCCCTGTCCATGGGATCTATGAGCAGGACATTGTAATCACCACACCAGATCATTGTCTGTGAGCCAGTGTTTGAGATCTGGTGCCAGACCCTGGTAAAGAAGTCCGGGTCATCACCATTAGGGCCATAAATTGTGGAGAGTGAACCGGGTGATTATAGAGTGTGCCTGACAGAATAAGGTAGCGCCCCTCGGTATCGCTGATACACTGTGTTGTGACCCTGGCCAGGCCTCTATGAATAAGGATGCATGTGCCTTTGGCGTAGTTGGAGTACATGGCTCAGTACATAGTGCCCGATCCATTCGTGAGCAGCGGAGGGAGAGCCAGTCAAGTGGGTCTCTTGAAGAAAGCAAATGTCAATCTGATGCCTGTGAAGATAGGCGTGCACCAGGTGGATTTTCCTATTATCGTTAAGGCCCCTGACATTCCATGTTATAAGCTTTACTGAGGCTGGGCTACCCATGCGTATGTTTAGAGTACGTGGTACGCTGAAAAAGCAGGTGGTGCTTGGAGTGTAGTATATTGCTTCTGGTGTGTGTGTACGTGCAGTCTTTGGTATAACTTGTGTAAATGCAAAGTATCATGCTAGCCATATCGTGATTTGCCAACATAACTTCTAAAACATTAACAGTAAATGTCCTGTACCCCCTCCCCCTCCTACTCCAACCCCCAATCAGGTTGAGAAATCCCCCCCACATCTTAACATATGGGAATCATCCCTGGGGGTAGTGGAGATGCCACGTATACTAACCCGCCAATGAAGGCAGGGTGGACGAGCATAGATATGCAGGTATGGGAGCACAAAACATACAAAGACCAAGTGCAGTAGACTATGGGAGCCTTCTGGATAGCATGTAAATAATCAGCATTTTTAACCATATATAGACTAGAGCTAATAATTAACAGTGATTTAAGGAGTATAGGTCCGCCCAAACTGGGCATTGTCCACATATGCATAAAGGAAGTTCGGTTGGTGGTACTCAGCCGGGTGTCAGACTCATAGTGCGAGGGCGTGATTTGCTCTGGTTTGGACTGTACCTGCTTCTTGGCAAACTTGAGGGCCTGTTTTGGGTCTGTGAAATGGTGCATTTTCCCCCCTTACACTATGCGCATTTTAGTAGGGTACAGCATAGCATACTTCAGGTTTGCCTGCTGCAGCAATCTTTTGGCCGGCTGGAACTCACATCTGGCTGCTTGTACCACCATGGTGAAGTCAGGGAAGAAGGATATGCGGTCGCCCCTATGCTGAATTGGGCCATTTTTCCTGGCCACGTGGAGAACTGTATACCGGTCTTTGTAGTTCAATAGCTGGGCCACTATTGGCCAAGGCCACTCCCCTGGGGGTGGACGTGGTCCCAGTGTCCTGTGAGCTCTCTCAATGATGAAGACTGGGGACAGCTCTGTACCAAAAAGGTCACGCAGTAATTTTTTGACAAAGTCCTCCATACGAGAAATGGCTGTGGACTCTGGTATTCCAATAATACGAAGATTGTTTCTTCTGGAGCGCGCTTCGATGTCTTCATTCTTCTGTTTTATGAGATCCAGGACGTTGTCCATTCGCAGGAGGTATTCAGATGTGGTGGCCTGAGCACTGTCCAATTCACTCACTCTTGTTTCCAGATGATCCAGGTGAGAGTCATGTGCGTCCACCCTAGTCTTCACTTTGTCCAGATGTGCAGTAAAGAAGTCGAGTTTAGCATCAATGGTTTTCAGGCTGGATTGGACCTCTAACATGATCTCTTTGAAGGCCTGGTCTTGGTCTCCAGGCTCCCCTGGAGGGTGAGAGGTGGTCGCGGCATCTTCTTTGGCTTCCATCTGTTTGGTGGTGCGTTTTTTCTGAAAGGGGAGCTTTGACTGTCACCCTTCTGGTTTCCCCATGTTTCAGGAGAGTGGTTGCTGCCAGTGGGTTCCCCCGAATTGGGAAAGAGTGGAATCGAGGAGGACTGGTGCGTGGTGCAATGTCCTCTAGCTGGGGAAGCAGAGCTTGCTGGTGTTCGGTCAAGTTGCGGTGGCTAATGATCCCTCCGTTCCTCCCCAAGTGTGTGCTGAGTGCTTGGTTTCCCTCACATACTGCCCAGCAGGCTGCCTGGCAGTGTCTGTGGCAGCAGGGAGGGTCGGGAAGGTACGATCTGCACCAGATGCCTGATTATGCTGCAAGATGGCCGCCCGTGATCTTCTTCCAATCTTATGGTGTGTAGGGTGTGGCGCTGTCATCTTCTTGGCCCCAGGCAGCGTGTCTTCGTAGTCGGCACAGTGATTATGCATGCCTCAATTGTGCAGTCCCCTCCCGGTTATGTTTCATGCCACTGGGAGCCGGTCCGCTACTCCCTCGTGCTGCCCGACAGGCCGTTTGGGGGAAACCGTGGAAGCAGACAGGGGGAGGGGGAAACTACATGCAGCGCCGGGTGCGGTCTGGCAGTGTCTGTGGTGACGTTGGGAAGACTCCATGTTGCGCTGGTTGTCTTAAGAATGAGTGAGAAGACCGCTTGTGGCCTTGCCCCCAGTCTGATAATGCGTTAGTTGTAGCGCTATTGCAGTTGTGGTTCACAGTTCTGTACTGATCGCTTGGGGCATACAATGAATATGTGGGCCCTGGCTATGCATCCCTCTTCAAAGTGAGAGTTGTTTTTCCCCCCTTTTTTGTAGTCAGGGATCAGGGGAGTGCCTATGAGATGCCCCCAAGTGGCCACAATATGCTCCACTTTGCCTCTTTGCCTGCCCGGGGGGGTGCGCTCTGTTCGTGGTGGTAGGTCCCGGCTGGGGACTTGCCCCGTCAGGCCGCATCTTCACCGCCAGCTCCCCCGCGGCATGCCACACTTTTCTCAAGTCAGCGCAGTGCTTCTACCTCAGCCGCTGGGGCCGGGCCTTCTGCTGCCGGGAATCTCGTCCAGGCGTTGGGTCTCTGCCCGCAGCCGGCTGCGGGGATCGATCGTGGGTTCAGCGCCCACCATGTCCGCCGGTCATGGCCACCTCAGCTGCGGCTATTTCGCTGAGGGAGTTCCGCCGTGAGGCCCCGATGAACCGCCGCGCCCATGTCCGGGCTTTCCTCAGAACTCAGCATGTTGCCCAGGCCTCATTCAGCTCATGCAGCCCCAGGGCGCCTGCAAACTTGGGTGAACGCTTCTCCCCCGGGTAGATGGCTCCGATGCTGTGTGGTGAGGTAATCGTGCTCCTCCTCACAGCTGAATGGGATCCCGGAGCATATATTGGACAAGGATTTTATGCTCGGCCAGCAGGGCTCGCACACTATGCAGCCATTCTGCTATGCGGCAAAGCCACCGTCATTGGAGTTGAACTTTGACTGCTTTGTGAACTTTCTCTAGCTATTTCAGCTGCAATAGTTCCTTCTTGTTCAATCTCATCATTTAACATTTGTAAGTAAGTTGGAAAATTAGTACACTGAATGCTATCTTTACATGCATTAAGAGAATCTTCGTAGCAGTCAAAATCTCCAAGTAATTCTGTTTCACTAGGCCAAGGCTTGAACAGTTGCAGAAGTGCTAAATAGAAAAATTATTTCTTATCTGCAGTTTCTCAACTGAGTTTTTTGTGATTAGCAAGATTCCCTTTGACATGTTTCACTAAACATCCAATTACGGCATATTTTCTTATTTTATATTTTCTGTTACATTCTTTTTAAACCTCTAATGTTGAAGTATTTCATACAGACACAGGTTTTCAAGATGTGGACTCCTTTTGGGATAGGATGTATCCAACATATTGGTTTTGACAATATCAGTGCTTTCTGCCTCATACTCTGCTGAGTATTCGATTTCTTGAAAAGCTTTCAATACTGTATTCCATGTAGAGGCTAGGCCTAGACTTATCCAAATGATTCCTCTTGACTTTGAATACAAACTGGCTGAGCTCAAGCGATCCGAACATTCATAAGATCCTATCTCTCTATGGGAAAGCATCTTCAAGCTAAAGCTGTACAATTTCTTGCTGAGATTCTTTTCTGTAGAAATTTCTTCCTGCATTTCTTTCATCTCTGACTTTTCAGATTTTGTAATATATGATGTGACATAACGAGCAACACTAATTGAATTTTCTGCAACAAAATGAATATCCATGTTTGCATTCCACATTTATACTTTAAAGATTATGTTCTTTTTATGTTGTATGTATTCTTGGGAGCTTTCCGAGTTATTGTATGTCTTACTGTTTGGAAAAAAAACTACTTAATCTTCCTTTTGAAAAGATAGGTCATGGGAATTCAAAACGCCATTTTGTATAAAATGTTCCTTTACATTTATATTTCCGTCTGCAGTACTTCCCACATCTATGAGTTTGAAACCGTAAAACTTGTTGTCTCTAGCTCTTTTCTCCTCCTTCTCTTGGAATTGCACATGTAACATACTGTTCAATGAAAGACAAAACAGCTTCATCACTATCTGTTCCAAATGTTGGTCTATTGCGCCGGGCACTGTTTCGCTGCTCTGGGGTCTGGCGCACCCATAACCAGCTGACCCACCGGTAGTCAGACATCTTGGACCGGGAGCAGGACCTGCTGGACCTGCTAGGTGTTGAGGTCATGGGGCTTGGTGAGTAGTTAATAGTATAATACTAGTAGTATTGTGTGTTCTGTAGACTGTGTTACTGTTATTGCGAATATAATTCTTTTCTGAATAGCAAGAATGCTGCTGCTTACATTGCAGGTAAATTACATTTAAAAATCTTCTTTGATTGTTATTCTTCTAGACACAGGTGCTCAGTGCTACTAATCTTACTTATTTGCAACTTTGTGCTCGCTTGGGCTGATTATGTAAGAGAGTTTACTTTAGAGAACCTAAGTTAGTTAATGCTAGAGAGACTCTAGTCCTTCCTTTGTCTTCCTGTCACTAAGATAGTGGTGGATTGATAGGTAGTTTAGCTACTTAGTATTAGTTGGTAATTTCTTAGCGGTCTGCGTGACGCATCCTCTGTCATGTCACGTGCTGCTGAGTGCTGCTTACTCCAGTCCTTAGTAGAACCTTTTGTAGTTTGTTAGTGAGTGAGTAATAGGCTTAGCAGAACATCAGCAGCAACCAACCAACAATTTGGTGTATGCAAAAATGTATGCATGCGTTCTCCATCTATGTATTTTTGAGGGCTAAAATAAGTGGAAATGCAGACTTAGTGAACAATTGGCCTGTCTGGAATAGGTGGGCTAGGTCAGGTGGTACTTATACTTAGGCTTAGGATTCTGGAATCAGAATGGAACACTGGATTAGTGTTCATAAAAAATAATAAGACGGTCCGCAAATCGATAGGTCAATTTTATTGCAATTGTTGTTTCCAAAAATGTGTTTTGGAGTGTTTTTTAAAATATTTTATTTGTTTCACACCAATCATCAATGTTTGTCTCTTTCTTTATTATATCTTACAAGATCAGCACCCAGGGGCAAGAAGACGGGGTCAGAGTCGGCGGCAGCAGGACAAGATGCCTGCCAGGACCGCTCCTCCACCGAGGGCTCTTCGTAGAATTAATTTTTAGTTACTGTTTTGCTAACAGTATTGGTTTCAAACTTACAATAGTCTTTTTTCTTTTTTGATATAGCTACTCCTTCCCAACCAAAAAAAGCAAAACCAGACAGAAAGGAGTATGCAGCCATGGCCCGGCGCCGGTAGCTGGAGGCCATCCGCATGGAATATCGGCGGCTGGTGGCTCTGGTGGAGGAAGAGGAGGCGGCAGCAGCTGCAGCCTCCTCCATTGCCACGGGCCCCAGCCAGGCCCCCCGAGTGGTACGGCGCCATGGTCTGGCAGCCACCCGCTGCACTTCAGCCAACACTGCTGCCCCCCCTGTGGATGCAATTGTCGAGCTTTTAAGTGCCACATGCTCCTCCGAATGGCGCGCCTAGAGGAGCAGGTAAAGGAGGTCCTGGTGATTAACCGGCGACTGCGAGCCCGCCGATAGAGATCCCATTGGATTGCCCCTTTTTTATTCCTTTTTTTGGTGGGTGGGCATTGGGCGTACGTTGGGGAAAAGTTGGGGTTTATATATTTATGGACAATTTTTTATTTTTATTTAACGGACATTGGTTGGACACTTTTGGACATTGGTTGGGGTTAGGGAGAGGGGTGGGTCAGGTGTTGTGGGATTTTTACATTAGTTTATTTTGTTAGGGGATTAAATTATATTTATACTTAAACTTTACATACAATGTAAATGTTTTGTGGGGGGTTACTCTTTTACGTCACATGGTTTCCTTCCTTTGCTGCTGCAGGGCCACAGCCAGTTTTTGATTTCAAATAAACTGTCGATTTTGTAACACACGAACAGATAGATGCGGTACCCTCACTGAGTGACTTGTCCTACTAGTACTGTCAGTCTCTCCTCCTAGTCTATGCAGTTTGCAACTGGACTCAAGGGTGTGGGTGTGTGAATTAATGAATTAATTTCCATTATTAATTATGCCTCCCCAAACTTCTTCTCTTACCTGTGATTGATGTTTAAACTTAGGCACAGCGATGGCTGCATGGTGATGATGGTTTGGTTTCCCAAGATGCCATGGTTGTGGTGGTAGTAGTAGACACTGGCAGTAGCATTTGCAAAAAAAGAAAATGAGACAGTCAGTCACCTGAGAGAGACTCTGGAAGGAGTAGTAGAACGAAGTACAGTACAGTACACAAGAAGACTGCCAAACAAGAAACCATAATAATGATGATTAGCAATGTTTTTGACTCGAGTCACTCGACACAAGCGTAACCTTTAGTGCTGTAAGGAGGAGGATGATGAATCCAATCGATGCAGGCAATTAATTATGATGGATTATGCTCCTTTGGAAAAAAATTGACTTGCAAATATACTGAGCATGTGTGGGCACACTTCATTTTCAACGGCTGTCGGTTGTTAAACTTCCTCTGAATGCCTCAGCGCACCGCCATCAGTAGGTTAATTAATTTTTAAATAATTTCATCACCGTATTGCCACTTCACATATGTTAGTGCTCATTATTCCTCCATCTCTTCAACCAGATCCTTGACGCTAGAACATTGTCAGCCTGTCTGAGAAAAACTTTACTCTGCTGACACAAGATTTATTCTGTTTTAAAGTAAGTCCCTTCACATTGTTCCATCACTTTGGAACCTAGTTCTCCTGCTACAGCTAGCGTGGCTCTTTACTAAGCTCATGCGCGCTATCCTTTCACACATGCCCAAAATAGTGAATTCCTTTTACCTTTAAAAATCACCGCCCAACCACTTCAACCTCTTGCTGCCCTTCATTGGCTCTATAATAATCATATGCATGTTCTGTTGTTGCCCAACTGTACGATGAGGAGCCCAATTACTTCTTGCCAAAATGTAACTATTGTAATGAATGTATGCATACATTGAGGGTCTATACCATTACATTGATTGTATTCCCGATTTCCCCTTCACTCCTTTATGAATAGATTCAGCTTGCTCACCTTGTCCTGAAGATGAACCCCAATAATTGGGTTCGAAACGCCGTCGACCACCCAACAACATGAACTCCTTTTACTATGTATAAATCATTTGTGGAGTTCCTAATACTGTTGTCAATGCGATGTCTTTTTAAAAAAAACCTCACTATCACCCGTCACGTCACGCTTTTTTCACTGTATATGTGAGCACCTGAATATTATACAGATTTGAAAATAAATGCTTGTCATTCCATGACCTTCATGACCCTCTGAAAATCCTTTCTTTTGCTCCTTCCTGAATTAATTTCATACCCTAAAAACAAGGTGCCCCTTCTGGGGTACTTCTTGCTTTGGACCTTTAAGGCCACACCTGAACCATTGTTCTCTAAATATATCCTACCACCCACGGTTCACATATTGGGGTACCCTTGTCTTCTTATAAACTTGCAAATATACTGAGCATGGGTGGGCAAGCAGAAGAAGATCCTCGCCCTGCCTTGAAATTGAATTAGTGTTGCTTTCACCACATCTGTCCCAGCAAGTGTGTGATCAATTATTGGTGTAAATTTAATTTAGTCACACCTCAATATAAATCACGCAGCCCGGGGGAAGAGGGTTAGGGTTTGATAAATGGTTGGGAAGGGGTAATTGAGGGAAAGGTTTGACAAAGACAAACACTACACATGGACAACAACTGAACAAACACAATCTTGGCAGACGACCATCATATATCTGTTAAGGGAGAAAAAGGAAATGCGTGCATGATGATGACTTGATGGTTAATAATGATAAGTAGGACTTACTAACTAGACTAGTAGACAGCACAGGGCAGCAGTATATTATGAATTATTATTATGCAATTTGCCTTGCCTGTCTGCCCACTGAGAGACCCAAATGTTATGTTCTGTTGTACCAGGCTTCCTTTTAAAGCTAGCAAAGAAAATTAAAAAATAGCTGTAGGGATCAATTATAAGCAAAGAGCAAACATAATAACAACAACACACAGTCGTAATGATTGGAGAGAAAAAATCTATCAAATTATTTAAAAGATGATGAATGATACTAAAGTTACTTTATGTTATCCTGGTCAAATTGGGGAGTTGTATCTCGGCATTCCTCTTTGTCCTCCCTTTCATGGATGCTGCATCCGTCAATCTTGGGTGTCACTGCCTGCCTGGCGGATGCGGATTGGTAGGTGAGTGTGAGTTGTTTTTCTCTGTTTAGCACAGGGTAAAGGCCGGCCTGTAAGTGTAGATGGAAAAACAAAAGGGATATTGAAAAATCAAGGAGAAAAAAAAGCATAAATTACTGAGGAGTGCAAACACTTTCAGAGGTGGCATGGCTAAATCATGTCTACTCTGTTGTCTGTTTCTAGCATTAACCTACAACAACAGCAACAGACAGAGCAGGCCCACGGCGCCCACCCAAACTCCACTTAGCTTAGATTTTGACTGAGCCAGACAGAGCACACATATACAGCAACACATCATTTTCCAAAGTAAGTAACTAAATCAATGCTTGGCTGTCGGTCATACCACTACTACACTCGTGACTGAACTCCACCACTACACAGACATGTAGGTCTGCTGTGGTTGTTGTTGACTTGTTTACCTTTTTATGCCACTTCATGAAATGCCCTGAGTTATTCCATCAATCATCTCCGATCCAACTGACTGACTGCGAAGATACTATGTGGTCATCATCATGGTGTTGTCCAACTCAGTCTGTAGTGTACCGAGTGAGTCCAGATTCCATATACAAAAATGCAATGGATCAACCTGCAGTAGAAGTACAATTTTGTTATTAAACAACAAGAAGGGAAACATGGACTTGAGTCACTTTTATTGTGTAGATTAAATACTAGTACACTTCAACTTCATGCACAACAACAACAACACAAACTCCAATCACTCAGAGTCAGCGTTCAATGCATGCCATCATTACCTGTTCCATCTCATCTTAAGTTAAGGGGCAGTACCTCTCTGCTCGGAAAGGAGGATAGCTATAGTCATCATGTTCCACTTCTTTTGGAGGGACTCGACGAGGCAACATTTCTTGTACTATTCTCCATCCAATGTCTGGCTTGAGGGAAGTGGATTTAGGGTGAGTCAGGAGGATGGAGCAGGACTCAGAGGAGTGGACTTCTTTAATAAATGCACACAGCTGCAACTCCAATATGGCAATAAAAAGAGAAGACAGTGTTGATGGATTTGTTGTGATTTGATCCAGAAAGACAGAGACACACACAAATAATAAAAATAAATAAGGAAGAAAGAAAGTAACAAGTTGAAAGCCTAGTTGTCAGGGAAGTAGAGCTTGTCCTCAAACTCTGGTGGTTCAATCAGAAGTAGGTAATCTAACACACTACTTCCGTCACCTAAGTCGCTGTCCTCATCTTCCAGCTGTGATTCAAGTATTTCATAATCCGGTGGTATAAAGTGCTGATTAATTTTGATCATGGTTAACCTCTCCACGTTTTTGGGCAAGAGACTGGTCCTTTTCACTGTTACAATGGCTCCAGCAGCACTGAAAACACGCTCAGAAGAGACACTTGCGATAGGGCAAGCCAGATAGTTTATCATCAGCATACTGAGGGCTGGCCATTGGCGCCTTTTCCCATATCAATACACCAATGGGTTTTGATCAATGTAGACCTCTGTTGGGTCATCCAGATAGGCCTCGACCATCTACTCAATGCTCATGGGTGCTCCGCTTCGCTGGGCCTCTTTTGCCTTTGCATCAGCACTGGACCTAACAAGCCCTTTCTGTAGATACCAATCCTGTGCCGATTTTATTGGGGCTGATGATCCTGTTCTTGCTGTTGTTGATAGTGTTGGTGACTGCTGTGAGCCAAATGCACTGCCCGAAGGCTCTGAAGTTGAACTTGAAGCCGGATGCCCTGCAGTACTTGTTGTGGGTTGGAGTAGCAGGCCTTTAATTACCAGCCGTTCTTTTTCAAAGTCATTGGCTACCTCAGCTATCCAAGTTTTGTACTTGGCAACATCCACTTCTGAAAAAGGAATTAATGTCTTAGTGTTCAGTACTGCTTTGTACCGTGGATCCAGAATTGTGGCAGAAATGTAATGTTTGTCTGACACAATCTTAGTTTGCACCCTTGTATTTTCAGCTAAGCGAAGGGCTAAGCTCTCCACCAACTCATATGCTTCTTTTTTTCCTCCACACTTGCGTACATTTCAGACACCGCCTTCAGCTGTTGCTCTAGCATGTGCAACAATGGGATAGCTTGGCCCATAGTACAGTCCTCCTTACTGACTTCACGTGTGAAGAGCTCAAAAGGAAGTAGCATCTCTGTCAGGCATTTAACTAGGCCCCATTGGTCCATCTCAACGGTCATGCATTTCACAGTAGCATCCCCTAGTCTTTGCATGACATAGTCATTGATTGGTCTGTACTGATCAAACAGACGATCAAGCATGTAATAAGTTGAGTTCCAACGTGTTGGCACCTCCTGGATGAGTGCTTTGACTGGCACTCTATGCTCACGTTGAATGATCATCAGCTGCTTCCGGGCTTTAAAAGAATGGCTGAAATGTGTGCATATTCTTCTGCAGGTGGTCAGTAAGTTGCTGACTCAGTCTTCTTTTTTCAGAAAGTCTTGAACAATGATGTTAATGCAGTGCGCTAAACACAGGACCCTGAAATAGCCACCAGTGCACATGGCCTTAACTATATTACTGCCATTGTCCATGGCAACAAAACCAATGTTAAGCCCTCTTGGGTGCAGCCATTCAAAGACCTTGCTGTTAAACTCTTCCAAAATGTTTGCAGCAGTATGAGATTTCTCCATGGCTAACATGGCTACAGTTGCTTGTTTACGAGTGCATTAAAAATCTCAGCAGTGTCAACAACACCTGCAGATATCTTTTCTCTAACCCCCACAAAAGAGATCCAGTTTGCAGTGATGCACATGTAATCGGTGGCTTGGCAACTGGTCCACATGTCTGTTGTGAACAGCACTCTGCTGCAAAGCTTGTCCAAGCAATTCCAGCACGTCGTGATGTAGTGCTGGAACAGCAACTCTGGCGAAATAGGACCGGCTGGGAACTTTCCATTTTGGGCAGATGGCTGTCACAAATTCCAGAAAACCCACCCCTTCCACAAAAGAAAAAGGGAGAAGGTCCAGCGCTAACATTTTAGCCAGCTTCGCATTGTACAAACGTGCCATTGGGTGGTTGCGTTCGTACTGCCCCTCCGACCTAAGCATGCTGAAAATGGTATGCTGGATTTTTTTCCTTTCTGGTGCCGCTGATGCAGGTGACTTCTTGAACCCAGATGTTGTTAGGCTCAACGCCGCACTTTTTGTCATTGTGGTACTCTGTTGCCTTGGTGTCTCAGCCTGACTCTTACTACTGTGCCACTGAGATGCTGCTGAGGCTGATGACGATGTGGGCGGTACTGGTACCACTGCACTGCTGGGGACAGGGCTACTTTGTGTACCAGAGAAAATGTCTCCCTCTTGTTCACCTTCCACCGCGATTGTATCTTCTTCTACTTCTTCATCCCCACCAACAGCAATGGGTGCAATGTTTTGGCCGCCTCCCACTGGATCATGTGGTGTTTTTTCAGATGGGTTGTTTGGCCTCCGGTACCATAGTTTGTACCAAGCATAAGCTGACTAAAACCTTGTCGACAAATTGAGCATAATGCAACGTTCTCCTCCTTACTGCTAACCGAAAAGAAGTCCCAAACTGGGGAGGTGAACTTTCTTGCGCTGCTGGAGGTGCCACTAGCAATGCCGGATGAACTGGAGGGTGAGGGTGTGCCTGGAATTTGACTCTGTGCAGTACCACTACCTACTGAGGTGGTGGTTGTGCTGGATGTAGGTCCCTGCCGGGCCTTTGCAAATGCAAATATGGAAGCTGGAGGTGGTGTTGGTGTTACCTGTGTTGGTGGTATCCGTGCCACATCCCTCACAGCAATTTGGGATGGGGTAATAATGTCGGTCTCCATCTCTACTGGGGCGGGAGTGATATGCATGATGACTGGCTCATCATCATCCTCCTCTTTTACATCTACCTCCATAACTCTAAGGCTTTCTGGAACCTTCCTTTTCCCTAGCCTTGTCTCGTGGTGTGTCTCACTCTCAGACTGAGCTGGTGGCTTCCAAGTGGAATCTAGATCATCAGAAGGGGGGCTTTAAGAAGAAGTTGATGGACTAACCCTCCTTTTCCTTACTGGGGATCTGGAAGACAATGTTTCTGCAGAAAGAGTGGCTTGCTCATCTTCTTCCTCTGCAGGAAGCTCGATTTCCTGAACTGCCCCTACTTCGGGAGGAACAACTACTATTGTGGGCGGTGGTTGCGGCTGTTGTTGCGGCTGTTGTTGCAGCTGTTTTGCCCACTTATCTGCTGAGTTTCCTCCTGTGTTGATTGGGTACTACTTTGCGATAACGATAAGTCAATTTCAACATCACTGCTCATTGCCGTTTTCGCGATTAGACTGGCTGTGTCTGCGACACTCATGAGCTTCGGCCTAGGTTGGTGGGGTGGGCCCACTGATGCAGAGGTGCAGCTCCCAGCTTGCTCCCCGGACACCGCTGCTGCAGGCTTAATTAATTGTTTCCCAAAACAAATGGTGGGCGGCACACCACCAGTGTTGGTAAGTGCCACTTCCTTCTTCTGTTCTTTCTTCTCACTGGCAACTTTCTTGGTACTGGAGGACCTGGTACCTTTCTTTGGGGCCATCTTCTTCAGATGTCAGCAGGATGCAGTTGCAAAAGTTGCAGCGATGTCTGTGGTCACAAGTCACGTGACGTCGTGCGCAGCAGGACTTCTGTCTAGCAGTACAATGGGTGATGATGACACCTCCTCCTGCTCAGTCTTTTGGGCACCTAAAAGCAAAAACGCCAGAAGAACATCAGTGAAATGTGGCATTTGTTGTTGTGGTTCAATTACTACAAGTACAAGCAAATAAATATAATATATAACTTAGTGTGTGGTGGTCACACTTGTTAGTGTTATATTATTACATTTTATTAACACAGTTATTAAAAAAAACATAACAACAGTGTAGCCATTTGTGAGACTTTGACAACAAGGGCTTTCATGGTATACTCTGTACACTCAGGAAGGATAGGAAAGAAGAAGAACAAAAACAAAAATACAAATGTAATGGAAATGGAACCTGATTGGCATTAATTTGCGCATTACGTCATTCAGGGAGCTGCAGCTGGCAAGGGGGATGGAAGCAGTAAGCCAAGAGGAACAAAGGAAAGACATGCAGGCCTATATGGCAAAAGCAGCACACTACTAAACTACCACCACAAATTGGCCACGAGCCACATGGTTACTCACAGTCACAACAAGCAGGAGGCCAGGAAAACAATGAACTCAAGCAGTCCTATAATATGGCCAGACAAAGGAGGCATGCTAAACAACACAGCTTTAATGCAAAAATGCAAAAACAAAAATCCACATGGCTAAAAAAGGTTTGCAAGTTACACAACAACCACACCACACACACATATCCAACAAATGCATTTATTTAACACACACCAAAAAATTGAAATACCCCCCAAAAAACAAATTTTGTAATTCAATCCAATGCCATCCATGCCCTAAATGATGTTTAAATTCAACAGACAACATAGAAACAGTTGTTTGATGCATCCATGAGTAGCTCTGGGCCTACTGGCTGAAAGGCCTATTGGCAGACTAGGCCACAATCTTGCAGGCCTATGGCAAAAGCACACTGGCTGGCTCCACAAAATGGCCACCAGCCACATGGCCAGGCCATCACAACAACAAGAAAGGGAAGACAGACAATGCAGGCCTATGGCAGAAGCACACTGCCTGGCTTCACAAAATGGCCGCCAGCCACATGGACAGCCCACCACAACAACAAGAAAGGGAAGACAGACAATGCAGGCCTATGGCAAAAGCACACTGCCTGACTTCACAAAATGGCCACCAGCCACATGGCCAGGCCAAAACAAGAAGAAGCATAAGCCAAGAGGAACAAAGGAAAGACATGCAGGCCTATATGGCAAAAACAATTAACTCAAGCAGGCCTATGATATGGCCAGACAAAGGAGGCATGCTAAACAACACAGCTTTAATGCAAAAATGCAAAAACGAAAATCAACAGGGGTAAAAAAGATTTGCAAGTTACACAACAAACACACCACACACACACATCCAACAAAGGCATTTATTTAACACCTACCAAAAAAGTGAAATACCCCCCAAAAAACACATTTTGCAATTCAATCCAATGCCATCCATGCCCTAAATGATGTTTAAATTCAACAGACAACACAGAAACAGTTGTTTCATGCACCCATGAGTAGCTCTGGGCCTACTGACTGAAAGGCCTATTGGGCCAGACTACTGGGCTAGTGAATTAAATAAATATTGCAAATTGATTGCAAAAGTTGGAAAAAATGTAGTGAACTTTGCAACATGTTTCCTTTATAAAACAAAACTAGTAGTAAAATTACATACAAAGAAAAACAACTAGGCCCCTACTGAAACTACAGGCCACACACAACAATAAATTTAAAAAAACGATGAAAAGTACAAAAAAAGTAGGTGCCATGCCCCAATTAAACAAACAACACCAATTCTCCAACTTACTTGTAAAATCTCAAATCCAAAAGTCCTCAAATCCAATGATATATGATGCAGCAGGCACAAAGAGTGATCCTTCCAGATCCAAATCCAAATGAAAAGTGAACAGAACATGGACAAAGCACTGGGAGGAGCCTGCCGGACAGGAAGAGGAAGTTGGAGACTCTGGGGCAATTCCTTCCTCTTAAAAAAATAAATAAAAAAAGAAAAAGTACTCCTTGCACAAAAAAGTACAGCCAAATGTCAATCTGAGGAGTTTTTTTTAATCCAAATCATCATTTTCGAGAAAGTTTTATGCTGCTCGAGAGATATTCTTCTCCGGATTGCAAATTCTGCGTGTTCGGCATCGCAAACTTCACGGAACTTCCGCCGGATGTCCGATGGCGCGTCCGAATGATGTGTTCGCGATCGCACACTCTTGCGGGATCGTGCGGCCTGCTACCAAATCTTGTGGCGCATGCGAACGGATAGAAATATCTCGTCGGCGAACGCAGGGATCCCGGTAAGTCGCTACTGCACACGCAAAAACGTATTTTGAAAGCGCAAAGAAGAAAAAAACGCTGCTGCGGAACGCAGAGTTTTCGGTAACTCCGCGTTCTACGCGTAAAGCGGAGTTTCCAAAAATCCGCAAACTCCGCGAGCAGAGCGGATTTTACCGCTCAGAGTTAATCTGCACACCTCGGTCATCAAATCGTCCACCTTCTCCAGTGTGGGAATAGCTGTGGAAAACAACGAGTTTCTAAAATGTTTTCCCATATACTCATGGGAGCTTCCTTTGCTTCTTTCATTTGATATAATTCAATAGTGTTTCCTATAATTTCTTTAGAATGGAGAGGATGTATTGTATTATGTTCATAAATCTCTTCACTCATGGATTTGTCAACTTTTTCAATTTGGCCAGTTGAAATAAGTGTTTCATCTTGTAAGCATGTTACTTCTTCATCAACATTTACATTCTTATAATAAATATTATTCTGTACCAGGTATAATGTAGCATTTCAAAGTTTATTAATATCTACAAACTCTCGCCATATTTGTTTACTCTTTGTTGGTACACCACTTACTAGATTAACTACTAGCTCATTTTCCTCTCTCCCTACACCAACAGTTTTAATGTTTTTCTTAAAATCTAAAGGTAAGTACGCAACTCTCCCTTTGAGATCTTTTTGTAAATCTGTAGGTGGCAGCTTATCTGTCTTAGGCTCCATAAGAATTATGGCCTGGAATGGGTGTACACATTGGATAAGAATAGAGTCATATTCATATAAATCTGCTAGTTCCTGTGGAATAGGTACCAACTACAAGTTGTTATATACTGCTCTATCTGGCCTTTTGTTTACTTCTAATTTATTGTAACAGTACTTACATATGACTTGATCATTGGACAATTCAAATTGTCATTCTACAAACAAATAAAAGTGGTGTACAGCTAACTTTTTTAAATGATGAAAAGTGCTTTGTCACACTTTTCTAGAAAGGCAAGCCAGAGAATGACCCTGCAACTTACTATACTTTCTTATTTTACATGGATCTAGTCCTTGTAACATCCTAATCTTCTGTTTAACACTTTTATTTACATATTCACGTAAACAAATTTGTAGTATGTCAATAGACTCCTGTTGTATATTGCAAATACTGCTACAGTTTCACTTATATCCAGGAGCTTGTGTACGCCTTCCTTGAACTTCTTCAGCTATTACTTCTTCTACATTACTAGGAACCATTTTTTCCTTTGGGATGGGAGACCCATCTTTGACTTTATAACATTGACCACTAGAATCAACTGCATGTACTAATGTGTTCTCTTTTATTTATTTTTATTTTATTTTTAGAGTTTTCTATAGCGCGAACAAGACCCAGGGTAGGGTATCAGAGCGCTTTGCAAGGAAAGTAGAGTGAGTATATAGCATTTTGAAAAACAACAGAACAGATACAGTATCAAAATAATTCTTACAAGGTTAGGTAGGTAGAGCAATGAGCATGTAACAGTAGGAACAAGTTTGAGTACGCGTCAGTCATAGAGGCAAAGGTGTCATTAAGGGGAGTGAGGAAACAAGTTCGAAGTCGTAGACTGGTTCAATGCCTTGTGGAATTAGGGGAGGAATTTGCTCATCAGGAATGATTTTGTGCCCTTTTGAATAGTGGTGTGGATGAGATTTTTCTGATGTGCAGAGGGAGCGAGTTCCATATTCTTGGTGCCGATCCGGTGAATGCTCTGTCACAAGTTTTTTTCTTGCTCAAATGAGTGGGTTTCAGGAGTAGATTGTCGGCGCTCCTAGAGTGTCTGTTGCCTCCAGATAAGGTAAGTTTTTGGGATAGGTACAGGGGGGTGTTGTGGTGTAGAGCTTTATGAGTGATGCATGCCATCTTTAGTTGGATTCTGGCTTCATATGGTAGCCAGTTGAGCGCCTTCAGGTGTGGAGATATGTGGTCAAATTTCCTAGATCCTGTTAAGAGACTTGCTGCTTCATTGAGACAGGCTTTTAAAGGGGCTGTTGAGATTTTGGGAAGCCCCGAGAGAGTAGTACATCCGTACTCCAATCTTGAAATAACTAAAGCCTGAACTGCAGTTTTGAGGTCACGGATCTCGATGAATGGTTTAATTTTTCTGAGATAGCTGAGGTGAAAGCGGGCATTTTTGGCCAACTGGTTGATGTGCGTTTGCATGTTAAGGTTCTTTTCCAGTGTAATTCCAAGCAACTTTGCGGAGTCCAGCCGAATTGGCGTACAATTCAGGGCAGTTATCATCTTGGTCCATTCCTTTATTTCCAGCGAGCTTTTAGGGGGGGAGATAAAGAGAAATTCAGTTTTTTGCGAGTTTAGCTTGAGGAAGTTGGTCGTTAGCCAGTGGACGGTCTTTTCGAGAGCTTAATTCATCATCTTTATCTCTTCAATGGAAGAGATCTTGATGTAAAGTTGAGTGTCGTCTGCATACATGTGGTAGGAGATATTTGCTTGCTGTAGTAGTTCAGTTAGTGGTTCGACATATAGGTTGAATAGCGTGGGGGATAGGGTTGAGCCTTGTAGTACTCCAAGTTGGTTGGGTGAGGAGGGAGAAAGATTTTTGTTTTCCATTAACGCTTGTGTTCTGTTTTCCAGAAAGGATTTGAAAAATTGAAGGACTGTACCAGACAAACCCATCCTGTTTTCCAGTCTTCTTAGCATTTTGTTGTGATTGACCGTATCGAAGGCTGATGAGAGGTCGAGCAGGACTAGTAGGCAGGTTTCATTCCGGTCAAGAGCGAGGAGGGCATTGTCTACTATATGCAGAATGGCTGTTTCTGTGCTATGGCCGGGTCTGAAGCCCGATTGGCAGTCGTTCAGTAGTTTGAAATCCGTGATGTGTTGGTTCAGTTGTTGCTGAACACATTTTTCCAGGACCTTGGCTAGCATGGGAATGTTGGTTATAGGTCGGAAGTAATTGGGGTCGGAGGTGTTTGCTGTCGTTTTTATTTTAGGATAGGGGTGACTTGACCAGTTTTTAGGCAGTCCGGGATGTGACCTTGCGCTAGCGAGGCATTGATGAGTTTGGTCCAGAGGGGGAAGACGATATGGTGGATGTGGGGTAGGCAGTTAGAAGGGACAGGGTCATTGAAGTGGTTGTTGGGTTTGGTAGTTGCTAATGTTCTGGTGATGTCACTGAGATCGTAAAGTTTGAAGGTAGACCAGTGAGAGTTATTTTTGGGCAGAGATAGATCCAGTTGTTTAGGATTTTCATTTTGTGTGTTCTTTCCGGTGGCTGAGTTTCTAGCTGCCACACTTAGCTGGAGTTGGAGGGAGTTGGTTTTTTCTGTGAAGAATGAGGAAAATTCTTCACTACTAATCTGTGATTTCGTAGTTAAGAGTGCAGTTTTGGCCAATTTGGTAGGTTGTTGTTTTAGCATTTCAAAGAGTTTCTTCGGTCTGTTTTTGGCATTGTCTAGTTCTGATCTGAAGAAGTCTTGTTTTGATTGTAGAATGCTTTTATTATAGGATTTTCTAGATTTCCTAAGTAGTTTGAGTTGGAGGGATGTTGTCTCCATTTGCGTTCAGTTAATCTTAGTTTGCGTCTTTCTTCATTCAGGGCTCCGTTGAACCATGGGTTTTTGTCTTTGTCCGGAATTCTTTTGAGTTTTGGTGGGGCAACTTGGTCGATGATTTTGGTCATCGTAGGGTTGTAGTGAGCAATGAGGTCATTGACATCTGACATGTTATTGGGAGGAGTGAGAACTTTCTCACAGTGGGAAGCTAGGTGTTTCCAGTTGAGGTTTATCGTGTCTCTTATCCAGTGTTTAGGCTTGACTTGCTGCGAGTAAGTTTTCTTTCTAGCGGAAGGAATTTGGAAGGTAATGGTGTGATGGTCCGACCAATCACAAGGGGTGATCGAGATAGATTCAATCAGAGATTGGAGATGATCCAGTCAAGTGTAAAGTGTCTCTTGAAAATAGCTTTCTTCATTAAAGAATGGCTCAGTACTGGAAGTGTGCATCCATTCACCAGTAAAAGGTTTACAAACTCAGTTCTATTAACCAGTCTTCTTCTCTCAGTTTTCTCCCTAATAAACACAATTGTTTTATCCAGTGTTCTTAATCTCTTCAATATTAAGATAAATAATTTTTGTTTCAATTCAACAGCTTTATCTACACTTTTAATCTGTTGCTTTTTCTTATAAGCTGCTGATCTTCTTTTATATATTTTTTAATTTGTTAATACATTTTGAATTACTCTAGTTCTAAACATTCTTCTTCTTATATCCTTATACTGTTTCTGCCTTCTTGTCAAGTATGTTGTTTTTCTACAATTTAAAGTTTTCTCAACATAACTAATTCTCTTTTCTTCTGGTTTGTTGTTAAACTTTTGTATTTCTTTTGAACATTTTCCACAGTTGTCAATCTTTGTAACAGTGTTTTAAGAAACATTTTAGTTCTTTTACCAGAAGAATGTTTTTTGTCTATATATGTGTGTGTCATCTATTTTCTTCTTTTCACTCTTCTCTAAATAGTACTCTTTTCTTTGTGTTCTTCTCTATTTATGTTTTCTTGCCATCTTTAAGTTTTTTCATTAAGTAAAGTAATTACCTGTAAAAACAAAGATCAATTTTAATAGTTTGTTACATAAATTAATAATTTCAAATTAATTAGATAATATTTTTCATAATAATCACTAACCAGTTATTTAAATTACATTACCATTGCCCCCATTAGCAATAAGTATATAGGATATCTAACTATGCACATTCGGAAAGTTGTAAATGGTTGAAAGTCTGGCAGAATTTTTATTTTAAATCGATATAGCCTTTCATATTGTACATCAATGACTTTCTACTTATTATACCGGACAGACAGGTATGAACCTGTGCAATCAAATGCTTAAACCAGTCCTATATAGCAAACAGATCTATGTTTGTGCTACTAAAAAGTTAAATACTTCTAATAGCATTTTCTCAGGCGTATTATAGACTGTATACTTTTTAACTTAGCGTCATCAGCTTTACCATTTATGTCAAACTAAGCATAGAAGTAGAGACATACCTAACACATAATACCAGTCACACATTCAAATTTCACCCAGTATAATTTCAGTCTAAAGCACACACCTCACTATGAATGACATACTTGCAGTGTACCATTGCAGAGACTTATATCAAGTAGGATACAGTTAAATACATTTAGCACCATGTTTTAAAGCTCATGTTTCTCTAACACTTTCATTAGAGAGTCAGAGCTCTCAATGCCAGGCATAAGCCTAAATGAAACACCAACTGCCATCATGCCACTCTTCTTAGTGTCAGCATCTATCTAGAGATCTCAATAAGTGTGTCAGTGCCTTTTTAGAGACAAGATAATATATTCAAACAACTGTATACATACTAGACTACCCTTATTTCACATTGCATGCTTTCTAAATATACATTAGAAGAAGCTCAATTATTCACTTTCTGCTCATTACACATGGCAACCAGGTATGACAGTGTGTCTTCAAGTGATTTCGTGATCCCAGCCTAGGGAAGAGATCTCTGTTTTTGCGACTGAATGCTGAAGAAAATCTGACAAGATTTGTGTAGGGGTATATTAGGCTGTATAGTTTTTAAGTTAGTCTCATCAGCTGCACCACACATATGAAAGTGCATGTTGAAGTGCATAAATACGTGAGACATGGTAGCAGTCAGACATTCAAATGTGTCACAGTATACTTTCATTTTATAGTACACACTTTACTCTCTGTAGCCTACTTGCAGTGTGCCTTTGCAAAGACTAATATAGATGGGGATACAGATTAATACATCTGCCAACATACTATAAATCTCACTTTCCTCTACCACTTTCATTACAGAGTCAGAGCTCACAATGCCAGGTCTACACCAAAATGAAAGGCTGAGTCTGTCAGACACCCTTGTAATGTCTCTGCATCTTTCTAAACACCTTACTAAGTGTGTTTATGCATTTTAGAGGTGAGACAACATATGTAAAGAAGCTTATAGATGAAACACTACCTCATTTTCACACCATGTGCTTTCTAAATGTCTGTACAAAGCACTGCATGAATCACTTTCTACTCATTACCGAGGGCAGTCTTATATCAAGTAGGAAAGAGGTTACTACATCTGCCAACACCCTTTGAACCTTGCTTTCTTCTATCGGTTTTGTTAGAGAGTCAAAGCTCACAATGCCAGGCCTACACCTAAATGAAAGGCTGACTCCTCTCATGCACCCTTGTGAGTCTCAGTATCTTTTAAAACACCTTACCAAGTGTGTATGCCTTTTAGAGGTGAGACAATATATTTAAAGAAGCTTATAGGTGAAACACTACCTCAGTTTCACACCATATGCTTTCTAAATGTCTGTACAAAATGTTGCATGAATCACTTTCTACTCATTACAGAGGGAAGCCAGGTATAAAGGTGTGTGTTCAACTGATTTTGTGATCCCTGCCTTGCTAAGACATCTGTGCTTTTGGGACTCACAGCTGAAGTAGGTCTCACAAGATTTGTTCAGGGGTATGATAGCCAGTATAGCTTTTAAGTTAGGCTCATGAGCTGCACCACACATATCAGACTACATGTTCAAGTGCCTACATACCTAAGACATGGTACAGGTCAGACATTCAAACTTGACAGAGTACGCTTTCAGTTTAAAGCACATACCTCAGGATCTAGGGCCTACTCCCAGTTCACCTATCAAGAGACTTATATGGACTAGAATAGAGATTAATATATCTGGGAACATGCTTTACACCTCACTTTTCTCTACCACTTTCATTAGAGAGTCAGACTTCACAATGGCAGGCCTGAACCAAAATTAAACATCAACTCCTGTCCTGCCAGTCTTCTGAGTCTCTGCATCTTTCTAAAGATCTTAATGAGTGTGTGTGTGTGTGTGTGCCTTTTAGAGGTGAGGTGCCATTAGTAAAGAAGGTGTAGGCAAAACAGTACCTCTGTTTTATACTGCATACTTTCTAAATGTCTATAGAAAAGGCTGGATGGATCACTTTCTGCTCCTTATACACAGTAGGCCAGTATGCAAGTGAGTGTTTGACTGCTTCTGTGACACCTGCCTACCTAATAGATCTATGCTTCTGGGGATGAATGCTGAAGTACCTTCTGACAAGATTTCTGCAGGAATATGAAACATTGCATAGTTTTTAAGTTAGGGTCATCAGCTGCACCACACATGAAAGACTACAAGTAGAATTACAGACATACCTGAGACATGATAGCAGTCAGACATTCAAACTTGACAGAGTACTCCTCCAGATTAAAGCACACACCTCACTATCTATGAAGTACTTGAAGTGTTCCTTTGCAGAGACTTATATCAAGTTGGATAGAGGTTACTACATCTGTCAACATCCTTTAAACCTCACTTTCTTCTATCGGTTTTGTTAGAGAGTCAGAGCTCATAATGCCAGGCCTACACCAAAATGAAAGGCTAACTCCTGTCATGCCCCTTGTGAGTCTCAGCATCTTTCTAAATACCTTACTAAGCGGGTGTATGCCTTTTAGACATGAGACAACATATGTAGTATAATCTTTATTGCTTGATTAATTACAATCATTGCAATCACAACATCTTCACATCTCAAAAAAATACACATTTACATTGCAAGCAAAACATCTTCTCATCACAGAATATAAAAAAAGACTGTCACATGTATACAATTTAAAAATGTATCAATAAACTCAAATCTAACCACCTTGCATCCTTAATTACAGGATAATATTGCACATTTTACATTTTAAACTGACGGCGTGCGCAGCATACTATTTCCTTGTACATAACAAATAAATATTCTAACGGATAACCATTCATTTCTACTATGAAACATTATACATGATATATTTCACAGTGCTAATAATAAAGTGCAGAAGTGACTACAGCAAAGAAATTTCTATTGTACATTTCTTGCACAAATTACCTTTCAAAGTGCTAATGTGCAGTAATTGCAACAACCATCATATCAAAACAAAAAGTGCATCAATTTTCTGTGATGGTAACTCAGCTATTGTTACATTTCAAATTAGCACCCTCGCAACAAAAGTGTTTAGGTGATAAAATGTATAAGCCGATTAAAACTATTAGTCACCAAAGCCATAAAAATGATGGAGATCTGCCTTATTGTATCAGACATTTTTCAACCGCCAATAAAAATGTTACCAATTGACATAGTAATGGAATCGATTCACCAGACAGTGACATGATTAAGGCCTGTTGAGCAGATCTCACCCCGCTCATCAAAAAGTATGGTCTCAAAGCTGAACGTCTAAGATTAAGATTAATCAACTTGGGGCATACACATACTATATGTACTAGAGTTTCCTGTGGCCATCCACAAAATCTCAGTTAGAATCCGGCCACAGCTTGATCCAAGATTGCGTGCCCTCCTTTGTTGGGTTTATTCCCATACGTAACCTTAAAAACATATTTTTAAACTTCACTGGAAAGAAATCATTCAGATACGGCTGAACACACAGGGATTGGTATGAATTAATCACATACCATGCATAATTTTTCTCTGCTAATGCATTTTTATCCAAATTAAACGATTCAGCTTTGATAAGCTTTTTTAAAATTAACTTATATTTGGGCATTTTCAGATCTCGCAGTGCACTTTGCAGGCCGATATCTCATAGGAAACTTAAAATGTAAGATCTCCATTTAGCCGCATAGACAGACTTGTCTATTTCTTGCCAACAAATATTCCCTAAAGATGCAGGGGCTGATGTTGACTATGCAACCATACATTTTAAAAAAGCTCCCTTTGATACCAGGCTCTGTCTCTGGAGACCGAACTCCAGTCTTATTCCTGCTTGACACACCGACTTGGTAATCCCAAAAGTTGCTTTGAAGACCTTGATAACCAATAGGTCAAGCACCTTCACATCTTTCCCTCTAGTAATGGGAGAACCATATATGAGAGTTTGTTGTAACTTAGATTTGATTACTTTAAGGATAAAATCATATGATTCATAAGAAAATAACATTCCTAGGCAACAATGGACTTAGTGAATATCAAGTCCTAAACATGACACATTATTAATCAAATAGACTCAGTGTACTAACAAGAAGTTAAAATATTGATCATTTTATTCATATTGGTTAAAAATGTGGATGTACAGATCCATATCTACATATACCTGACACCACATAAAGATATCACATAAAACATGAATTCTAAAACTATAAACAGATAGATATACACAGGACAAATAAACTAAATGACATAATGTACAACAACATAGAAAGTGGCTCAAAAGTTGTTGGTTAGGGTAGACAGATGTTAATTTTCTATGCGCGTTTTGGCGTACTGGACGCCTTCTTCAGGAAAAGCCACATAAATTCCTGTACAACAAAGAAAAAGACAATAAAATATATATATATCTCGACACAAACTAAAATCATATGATTGACAGCTCAGTGATTTTTTTAACATTTAAAAGCATGGATTAAGGTCACAGTCTTGGCCTTTAGATCCTTAAAATGAAATTTAAAAGACACTCGATTGTCAAACATCACCCCTAAATATCTATACGTTTTAACAATATCAATTGTACCTGCTCTGGCCTTCCAAGAATTAAAGTTCTGTTTAACCACACCAATTTTCATCACTTTGGTTTTTTTGACATTCAATTCAAGGCCATTCTGTTGTGTATAGTCATCAAAGGCAGTAATAAGTCTTTGTAGGCTGATAGGAGTATGACTCACAAGGATAGTATCATCGTCAAACTGGAGGTAACTAATTTGCACCCCCCATCCTAGGAACATGCCCATTAACAACATCCAAATGCTGAGAAAGATCTGATAAGAATAAATTAAATAAACAGGGGGCAAGGACACAACCCTGCTTTAGGCCATTTTATGTTCTAATCTTTCTTGATAAGGAATTGCCATCACCCAACTTAACTTGAACCCAAGTGTCGGTATACAGAAGAATAATAGCCTTCAACAATTTCTTTGAAATGCCCAGATCTGACAGTTTTTTCCATAACAGGTTTCATGGCACAGTGTCGAAGGCTGCCTTAAGCAATATATAAATTTTGTTTATTTAAGACAGCCCTCTCCGCAAGTAGGGTTAGAGCCAACAAGTTTGTAGTAGTGGATTGTCCTTTCCGGAAACCAGTCTGATTAAATGGAATAATGCCCTCCTGCGTAGCCCAATCTTCCAATTCTATCAGAAGACTAGAAGCGAACACCTTTGCAACGACATCAGTCAGCGAGATTAATCGATAATTCGCAGGATTTGCCACCGGGCCGCTTTTATAAATGGGTTGCAGTATGCTGCCTTGCCATGATTCTGGGACAATCCCCAGTGTCAACACTTCCCTAAATAAATTATGCAGAATGCCGGCCCACATGTCACCATTAACATGAATCAGGGCATTAGTTAGCCCGTTAGGACCAGGGGCTCCATTTGCTCAAAGCCTACGTAACAGGGTCGATACTTGATTACAACTTGGAATTTCTAAGTCAAAATTTGGATCTAGACTAGGGTCAATAAGATGATGTTTGGAATTCAAATCCAGACACTCACCATTCCCCACATTGGTTGTTAATATATTATTTACCTCACATACAACCAAAATGTCTGGTTGATTTCCCATCTGAACCGGTAAACCATACAAATGGGCTATAAACGTTACCCAACTGGATTCTGATATATTTACAGAAAAAGCCCTACAGCCTCCCCTTTCGAGCTTATTAACAACCGCCCAACATTTGTTTGCATTATTTTGCTTTGAGGCGGATAATAAACTATTCCGTAGCCCAGTTTGATGCTTAAGTATACTTCTTGTTTGTAGGTCTTCTTAAGTTCCTTCAGATTTTCTTTATACACTGAATAGGACTGGCAAAATCTATGGGCATATGCCTCACGGACAGCTCTGTTAAGTAATTTCTTTAACTTTAATAGTTTGGGGGGGAACCATATTTTTAGAATATTCAGATGGGTATTAATTTTCCTAGTCTTTCCAGTTGCAAATTTCCCCACAAGGGACGTTGTAATAAAATTCAATTTATTAATCATATTCGAATTGCCCTGAACACCCTGATCACATTCCTTAATCAATAACTCGGCTGTTTACATAAGTTCCTCCTCTTTGGCTAAATGTCATACCAGCCTCTTCAGGTTATATGCATAATATGCCATGTTGGGAAGATCATTGGATTTAGAATGACACTTCACAGAAAAATAAAATTTTACAACCTGGGCGTTGTGATCACTTTCTGGCCCGGCCGATTACCTTATATTCAGACATACTTGGTCTCAAATTGTCTGAAATAAATGTATAATTGATGATTGAACCTTGCTTAGAATTCTTAAACGTGGGAGTAAATCTCGATTTTTCTTTTAACTGGCTGACTCCAGCCTCAAACATAATGTCACAGCATTCTTTTGCCAGACCTTCAAACTTACAGTTAAATTCTGAGAACTGAATTAGTTGCAAATTAAAATCACCTGATACTATAAAGCCAGCATCTGGATATTGGATTATTAATGCACTCAGTACATCCCGCAGGATATACAACTGTGCAGACTTGTTTTTATTGGCACTCAGGTACACGTTAAGAATAACTAAACTTAAATCCATGGTATTTACCACAAGACATTGTAGCCAACCCAGATTAAAGTCTATCACATCCACAACTAGGTTTAAGTCGGCCGCAATATAACACCCCAATCCACATTTTGCACGGCCAAATGTATTAGTTTTCACTGCCGGAATACTATATTCATTAAATCCAGACAAAGGAGTCATTTGTTCGCATCATGTTTCTTGGAATAATAAAAATACAAATGAATTTAAAAATAATATCGTATCTGGGTCAGACAACAAATGATTCAATCCGTGGACATTTCAGGAGCATAGACTAATTTCATTTACATTAACATCCATAGCTCCGGTTATTCAGTTACTATCTCCACGGGGCACCTTTGCCAATGATGATGGCAGCCAAGACCAGTCCTCCATTTGCACATTGTTTTTGGGTAGCCACTCGCAAAGCCAACCCCCTGATTGAGGATTGGTGATCAACAGACCAGAGCTGCAAGATTGATTATTCGATGGGCCCGCTGCTCCTCTAAGTACAGGATTTGGCTTGTTACTTTCAACTGTTTTGCAACCTTTATCCACCTTAAGGGCCAATACCTTCAAGATCGAGGGATATTGTACACTGGCCCAGATCTCAACCTTGATACCACATTCCATAAAGTGCAAACTTGATCCTAAAATCTTAGTAACAATATCATTAGAGGACCAAGTTGTAATAGTGGACTCTCGAAGAGTGTTGGGCTGTACCTGTTTAAATTGTACTGACACCAAATCAGTGGATTTAATAAACGCTAAGTCAGAGATAGTTGAAATGATTTTCAATATTAAACCCCAGTTGAGGCTATCATAGGATCCCTGGGATTCATATAGGGGTGCATTACTAGTTTGGTGTCCCCATTTCTACAAATGTAATCCTGTCTGCCGCACATGGAGCTTAATATACCTGAGTTACTTTCTTTTGGTAAAGTAGCTTTAGAAGATATTTTTAATGGTAATAAACTCTGGGCATTAGTAGATTCTAACATTTCTACGGTACTTAACCGCTTCAGTGTACCAACAACTTGCTCTTTGGGCAAAAATCCTGGCCCTGGGGTTTATTATCCAACCTAATCATGCCTTCTTTACTGATTTCTACCAAAACCCATTTTATTATACCATTGGGTTTAAGAACATCAATATTGCTACCTTTTGCAGATCCCTGATCTTTATCCCTCAATGGTAACGGCTATACTATAGAGGAGTCCCCACCTGCTACAACATCGACCTCAGGTAAGCATTTCTTAACAACTGGTTTAAATATAGAATAATAATCCTTAGGCTTGGCTGCTGTAGCTGCTAAGGCAACCTTCCTTCTGGCCTTATTCCATGCTTTCTGCAAACTTTCCTTGAACGTTTGGATAACGGGGGACAATCACTTAGGCTATCCCCTGAGCTTATGCACAGGGGTTTAGCAATAATAAGTGACTTGCCTTTCATGATTCCATTGGAGACATGGCCATCCTCTACATGTACATCTAAACACAGAATGACCTCGGTCTCCCCATCTACCTCCTTTAACAAACTAAAATTATCACAACCCACCTTTGCCGTAACTTCTTGCTGCTTCATGTTTTCACAATATACACTATCACCCCGTCCTTTGAACAAACCAAGTTTCTATCCAAAACATGTTTCCCTGCTGTTTTTTTAACTTCCTTCACAAGAGAACCTACAATTTCTGGGAGCTTAGACATTTTATCCAACATGTGAGAACATGTACATCTTATTAATTGGTCATTAACCTCGGCCTGGGCCTTAACCACCAATCCTGTCAGGTTTTGTAGTTTTGAGTCAATACCGGCCACATAGACTGCTAAAGTATTTAACAGATCCACCTGAATTTCAAGTTTATTTGAATGGAAGTCAAGTGCACCTGATATAACATTCATTGTGTTTAGCAAACTTTTCCATACACCGATATCATCTGTACTTTTATTTTTTGTAGTGTGTCCATCAACATTGGGTAAAACGTCATATTTGTCTAAGAATGAAAGATCAGCAGGGCTCAATGAATTATCAGGTTGACCTAGAATAGGATCAGCAGCATTCAGTGATATATCAACTTGACCTAAGATCTGAGCACCCTGATGATTATTTGTATTTTCGTTTTTTACCGGAATTAAAATTGCATGATCATCCAGTACCTGATCATCACCACATATCCCTGGACCAAATATACTTGACATATTCTTGTCATTTGTTATCTCAAAAATAGACATTCCTAGGCTTCCACTTTTCTTGTCGACCCCAAACACGGGCATCCCAGGTATCAAAAGGCCTTGGGACACTTTGTTAACCTTAACAGAAGCATCACTGACATTCGAGAGCATAGTGCAGCTTGATAAGTCCAAAGAAGTAACCGCTGACTGATGTTCAACCTTTGCACCAAGCTGCATCTTCATTTGGGTAGTCCCCACCTTTATGTGCTCATTAGTTGGAACAACATGAACTTGGGCATTGACTACCATTTTATACGGTGATTTTTTTGCCGCAGATGCATCCTGGTTTGATTGTACTTGTTGTGTTGATTATATAGGGCCAAATACTTAATTTCCACTATCTCTCAACTCCAGAGTAGGGTCCTCAAATACAGCTAAGGCTTTATTCAAAATTTCCGATACGAGGGGTGTGTTGACATCACCGTTGCACTTATTTTATACAACACCTTTCTGTATAAAGAAATCCTTAATACTTGGCTGGGAAAAGCTGGTCCCCCCTCCTCCTCCAACAGAGAATGGGTTGCTAATTTGCCACACAGCCTTCAAAGCAACCCCCGGGCTTGAGCTTAACCCAGTTCTTCCCGGTACACTCTCGTCACCTGTCTCATTCGCCGCCTTGGTGTTCTTTTTGGAGTGAGTTAGGTTTTTCCTGGCAACTCTTTGCCTTTTTTGTAACTGTTCTTGAAAGGACAGTTGCGCTTGGCCCCTTAAAGGCCGAGATCGCAAGGTATAGTCTACAGTCGTCAATAAAAAACACAGGAGGAGCGCAAGACTTGAATTGAATTAAAATATCTCCGGAAACTTCGCTCAATCAATAACCAATTTCTTATAGAGAATTCTGCCACTACCTTCAGGGGGACTGGTCGTCTGGTAATTCCGACAATAAAATGGTAGGTGGCAGTAAGTGGCAATGGCAGTAAGAGGGTTGAGGATTATGGTTTGTACAGTGTTAGTGTCAAGCAGACAAACAAACCAGCGAGCGTATAAGTATATTAGATTACATCTCTCTCTATATAATAAATTTAAAGCGGAAGCAGACGTAGGGCCGACACAATGCAAACATGGGGCAGAACAGTACCTGTTGGGGACCTTAAAAGGTATCCAGATTTCCGAACCCCCCTGTCTGCAGTTACACCACTTGGACTGCCACAGCTGACCGTGACCCCACTTGGCCACACCCTCAAGCTGCACCCGGTCCACCCGGTCCACTGAGCTGCTTCCGCGGGAGCGAAGTGGGGGATGGGGGTGGCAGTAGCTGTTCTACCCGCTGCTCTCTGTTCTCCATTCTCTGTTTCCTGCTTCACTCCCCCTGCTCACACCAGCGGTGACAGGAGAACAGGGGCACTGCGGGGGGGCCGAAACACGGTCGGGCTCGACCACTCGCCCGCACTTGGCTAACCGGTCGTCCTGGGCTCAATGATGAAATTATTGAAGCCCCTCCGTGTAGAGACAAGGAGGCAAAGAACAGCACGGGGGCCACAAGCTGGGTCTGGGAGCCGCGGGGGCGTGAGACAACATATGTAAGGAAGCGTATAGGTGAAACATTACCTCAGATTCACACCGTATGCTTTCTAATGTCTGTACAAAACGCTGCATGAATCACTTTCTATTCATTACAGAGGGCAGCCAGGTATGAAGGTGTGTGTTCAGCTGATTTTGTGATACCTGCCTAGCTAAGATATCTGTGCTTTTGGGACTCACAGCTGAAGTGGGTCTCACAAGATAGCAGGGGTATGATAGCCTGTATAGCTTTTAAGTTAGGCTCATGAGCTGCACCACACATGTCAAACTACATGTTTAAATGCAGACATACCTAATACATGGTACAGGTCAGACATTCAAACTTTAAAGACTATGCTTTTACACCACACTATCTATGGTCTACTTCAAGGGTACATTTGCAGAGACTTATATGTACTAGGATAGAGGTTGCAGCCACTTACTGATGGTGACACAATCCTCAATCTACTCATAAGTTTGATTCTACAGGCCGAATAAGTAACATGGAAAACTATAAACAAACCTAAGACATGGTACCAGATAAGCATTCAAATTTCAAATAATACTCTTTTAGTGTCAAGCACAGGTATTATTATGTACAACCTATTTGCAATCATCATTTCTGTAGAATTTTTTAGAGTACGATATAGGTTCCTACATTTGGTAAAATGTTTTAAATCTCACATTAAACCTCACATTTCTCTAATACTTCTCAACTTTTATAAATACTGCATCTCAAAGTTAAAAATGTAATTACAATCACTGAAGCAGCACTACACCATACATCACATACATTACACATTTCTAAAGTACATCTGAAATCCAGTTGTAGAGTATGAAAATATCAGAAACTCTTAAATTATTTTTATTTCCCACACAATAGATGTGATGCACCACTCTCAATAAGGAAATACCAGTAATGGCAAATTTTCCCGATCATTTTCCACAGAAATAAATGTAAGTAAGTAATCGAAATACTCCCTTCATTTTTTCAAATTCTAAAGCCCATTTCTATTACATAGTCATATTAACCCCCTATTACTCTCTTCCAAAAGAGCCCAATCTGCTTCTGTAACTTAGTGGAGTCGTGACTCCACCGCAGTGCCGCAATGTAACGTCGCGATGGAATCGCAAACCCTTACGGGAGTTCAAAGACCCATTTCCACAATACTAGTATATTTCTTTAAGAACATACCACTTCTAAAAATAGTACTGTTGTTGGAAAACCTAAATTACAAGCATTTAACATATATATACCATTCCATTCTATATTTTAAAACCACAGTTTACTTTAAACCCTTCTCCCATAGTGGTTCATCTTAGTTTCCATAGTAACAGTTTCTGCAACATTCTACTGGTAGGTCAGACGTTCACTATATTTTTAAATGGAGCATACTAGCTTCTAAATCCAAATAACAGGTGTGCATGACTTTTGCAAAACACTAGCTTATCCAGTCTACTCTACCTTTCAAACTTTTCTCCATAACCAATCAGAAAGATACTTGTATTCCAAAGTAACATGCAATCTATTTTAAGTACACAATGCTTATGAACAACCAATGACTTATTTGCTTTTTGTCAAACACATTTTGTCCACCATTTTAGATTCCTCTCATTATACCAACTGACTTACTCAGCTAAAGACATCTTTTGACACCTGGCTCACATCCCGTCAGAATGCTTACAGTATGGATTGTAGAGCAGAGCTATATTTTCTGGGGCAAAAAGTATGCTGAACAAAGAGGAATTCACAAAGACCTGGGTTTGCAAAATGTGGATATTAAATTCGTTGCACAGAGAGGACTAAAGTGGCACCAATTGCTGCCTTTGGTTAAAACCTTTTTTAATTTACAACCCCCTGACCTCATGATTGTGCACAGTGGTGGCAATGACCTAGGCACACTGACTGGGGTAGGATTGGAAATCCTAATGAAGGATACCTTTGCACAACTAATGTCGGTCAAATCAGTTCTGTCTACAGATTGACAAAGCATGTTAATAAAGCTGTCTTCTATACCTCAGAGACCATGACATGGGCTGCATCTACAACAACAACTTACGTTTTGACATGCATACCATCTACAGAAGTGATGGAGTTCACTTCACAGATGAAGGGAACAGGGTGTTTCTCAACAACCTCAAGCTGTGCATCCACACTACCATGTAGCTGCAACAAGGTTGCTTCTTAGAGCCATCCTATTACCCAACACTAAAAAGTATATATTTTTTAACAAATATACTCCTCATAAATATTTGCCGGATTTGCGATCAATCGTGAATCCGCAAAACAAAAGCATGAATTCAATAAACAGCAACACATTTCACTTTTTAAAGTACATTTTGAAATTTATATATTTTAGAATGCTTTCTAACTCTGTCAGTTTGACTGTGAGTATGTACTTCACTCTCACTAGCTCTATAATAAACTTCAAAACTGTAAGAGTACCTGTGAATTAATTTAATATTTATTTATTTCTTCAAGGTAGAACCGTGACTCCACCGTGATGTTACACTGGGTGCCGTGCTGAATGCTGCGATGGGGTTGCAACTCTTATCACGTGAGAAACAAATATATATTATTATTGTTAATGATGGGCCATTTTTGCCCCAGGAACCACATCACCCGGAGCCTACCTTTTATTTATTTATTTCTTCTTTAAAAAGAGGGGGGCCACACGGCCCCCCTCCCCAGGCCTATTTCGGCCATGGGGACCCCATCCCCAGGGCCAGGCTTTAAATGAATAGCGGGGGTGTGCAGCCCCCCTACCCGGGCCGATATTGCCCCGGGGACCCCATCCCCCGGTGCAAGGCCAGGTTGTTGGGGAACGCAGGGTGTCAAGGCCTCCACATTCCCTGCCAGCTCCCCTCATCCTGCGGGAGCCGGCATTGCTTTTGGGCAGAGGAAGCTGCTAACATGCAGCTCCCTCTGCCCTTCTTTATGGAAGTGAGAGCATTTTTCCTGCTCTCGCTTCCATGAAGTGGAACAGAGTTTGCTATGGCTTGGCTGGAGCAGCGCTCCCACCAAGCCTAAGCAAACTGCAATGTCCCGGGGTGGGCACACCGGGACATTGCTGGAGCTGGCCTTGGGGGTGGTCCCCAGGGCCAAAGAGGGCTCCTGGAGGGGGCTGCATGGCCCCCTCCCATCTACTCTGTAGCCCTGGGCAGGTGAGGGTCCCCAGAGCTGGGGGTCCACAACGGACCCATGCCTTTACTTAATTTGTTACCCGGGGAGGTGGTGGTCCCCAGGGTAGCGGGGGCCGTGTGGTCCCCCTGCATTTCAGTACATTAGCCCTGGGGAGGTGGTGGTCCCTTGGGCTGTGTGGGGGGCTTGATCCCCTCCACACATTATGTTCTAGTCGGGCCCCAGTAAGGTGGCAGTCACCGGGGCAGCAGGGGGAACGTTGCCCCCACATTTTAAAATATTAGCCACAGGGAGGTAGCAGTCCCCAGGGCTGTGTGGGGGGGGCTATAGCCCCCATGCATTTTAAAATACCTACCCCTCCTGTTACCTCCAGCAAGTCCCATACAGAGGGTTTGCTGAGAGGTTTTTGGTGGCCACACACTCTTTCTCCTCCACTCAGATGAAGACACCTTGGCTCTTGAGGGTCATTTGGGGCCAATTAGCCCTCTTCTTACCTCCAGTAAAACCCACACAGCTGGATTGCTGAGAGGTGGTCAGAGGCCACGCCTCATTTCTCCACCATCTGCAAACACGCCTCCAGGCGCACTGCTGCTTGGAGGAAGAAATCCACTTTAGTCCTGAGGCCCTCAGGAGGCAAGGGGACGTCATCCCCCACCAGCAGTATGCTGAGAGGCATGTTTGCAGAGTGGGGGAGAAAGGAGTGTGGCCTCTGACCACCTCTCAGCAATTCCACTGAGTGGGGCTTACTGGCAGTAACAGTAGGTGTTCTTGGCCCCTAAGGACCCTCAGCAGCCAAGGGTACTTCATCCCCCAACCAGGAGCACACCAGGAGGTGCATTTGCAGAGTAGTGGAGAAAGTTAGGAAGTAATTAAGAAAAAGCTTACAAAGCGCACAAATGCTTTATTCCTGTAAGGGAAATAGCCAGGTCTTAAGCATTTTCCTAAACAGGGGTCCAGTAGGTTATAGCCTAATGATGATCTGTAATTCATGCTAGAGCTAAGATGCTCAATAGGAAAGGCTTCTACCTCCCCATCTAGCCTTTTGTATTCTGGGGACCTGTACTAGACCTTTATTGGCAGATCTAAGATTACACTGTGGGGAGAAAGGGGTTGGGGCCTCAGACGAGTTGTGGCTTTTTTTATTTTAGGAAGGGGGGCTGTGTGGCCGGCCCTTCCCTTGACCATTTTGGCCCAGGGACCCCATCCCCTGGGCTATTATCCTTTTTTCTGTTTTTTTCTGAAAACAACACGAGGGGGCTGTGAGGCCCCTCTCCCGGGCCGATATTGCCCCAGGCCCCATCCATCATCCACAGGATCTCTGATGTACCACTCACACCCCATGTCAATTTTTATAAACCCACTCTAACGTTCACACTACCATTCTCAAAACCATTGCCACACCCATACCAGTACTTATATACCCACTCACTGATTCATAGGTCTACACACACATCCACTCACTCACCCATAAAGCCATGCATACACCCACACACTCACTAATACAGCCACTGACATATCCACTCATACAGCCACTCACACACTGTCAGACACTCATACAGCTACTCACACACCTGCTCACTCACCCATAGAGTCAATCACACAGTCACTTACTCACCTATACCGTTATATACACACCAACTCACTTATTCATACAGAGACTAACACATACTTACTCACCCATACAGTCACTGACACAAGTACACACTCACCCATACATTCATTCTCACAATAACTCACTCACGCATACAGTCACTTATATACCCCAACACTCACAGATACTGCCTTTCACATAGCAGCTACTCACCTATATACTACTGGCACATCCATTCAGTCACTGACACAGTCATACAGACACTTACTCACCCATGTAGCCCCTCTTAGACACACTCATGAACACATACAGCCAGTGATTCACCCACTTACTCATCCATGCAGGGAGTCACAAACCCACTCATCTACCCAGACAGACACTTAAACATCCAAACAGGAACTCAGAAAACCAATCAATAACCCATACAGCCACTCATGTACCTACTCACCAATCCATGCAGCCACTTACACACCAACTGACAGTATGATACAGACATTAATACAAATTAGTGACTCACCCATACATTCACTGAGACACATATAATCAGTCACTTACACAGTCAGTCACACACCCACTGAATTATCCATATAGGTACTCATATACCCACTGATTCATCAGTACACCTTGGTGTATATATATTTAAAACTCATAAACTTTTTTTAAACACTCACAATCACTGTATGATGTCATTAGTAATGTCATCAGTGATGTCATTTGAGATGTCATCAGTGATGTCACTGACCATGTTATCAGTGATGTAATATGTGAAGTCATTGTGGCGGCACAAGGTATAATTAGCTCAGCTAACTATAACTGCTGAATTTCTCTGGTTATGTACCAGTGAAATATCAGCCTAACTATAACATCCCTGTAACCTTTGTTCTTTTCAGTGAATTTCTAAGTTTTTTTAAAATTCTATTTCCTAACTAAAATGTCCCTGTAACCTTTGTTTTTTTCAGTGAATTTCTAAGGTTTTTTAAATGCTAAATCCTACCTATATTGTCCCTGTAACCTTTGTATTTTTCAGTGAATTTGTAAGTTTATTTTTCCATTTCTTAATTCTAACATCCATTATTTTTAAGTGAGTTTCTAAGATTTTCGTTATTTCTTCCTATAATTGGATATTGTACATTAGAAATATATTAAATACCACTCATTTTTTATTTGGCATGTGTTTATCAGAAAGTACATTAATAACTGTTTTTAATCTCAAGAATTTTTTGAGCCGGCACAACATTGTCACATTTACTGTGAATAATCTGTGATCAGCAAATGAGTTTCACATACTAAAAAAATAAAGTTTAAGTCTAGTTTTTTAGTAAGATACTGTTTTAAATTTTTCTTTTTGTCATCAATTTGTGGAGAAAACCATCTTTGCACAAAAAATATTATATGACGCAGTGACGTCAGTAGTCACGAAGAGTACGTGTTTTGTGCACATAGTGTACAACATATATAGACACACTCTACAGTACATTTAACAGGAGAGATTTATTAGTCTACCATTCAAAGTCATATTTTGTAGTGAGTTTCCAGAAAAATCATCTTCAACGACTATTTTCCGTGTTCGGGGTGATGCCTGGCATCGCGATGACGTAGGTACTTGCGAAGTTTGCATGTTTTTTTCAAAGTAAAAAAAGCAAAAATGCACATATTATATGGGATACTTGAGCAAAGGTAAATATTTATAAACTATAAAAAATAATGTTTCCATATTTATTTTACTGTAAATTAATTTTTATTTCCATTTCTGATAATCCCAATGATGTCATTTGTCACAATAGTCATGTGTTAAAGACATAGGGGTATATTCACAAGAACGTGTGATAACTACCGCAAGAGTAGCGTAACGCAACTTTCAATATCGCAGCCCATCGCGGGAAAATAACCCAGTGTCAACGTGGAATTCACAACAAGGCGGTACCATGCGATAGTCACCAGATAACGCGTCAAATGTCAGTGTGAAAATCAATGCCACGCCGAAATAATGCGAAAAGCGAATGCGATTAATCATGCGATGAGGCCAATCGCGGTACAAAAAGTAGCGAAAAACAGGTTCAGGCCTGCAAATCCCACGGTCAGGCGGGAAATTGCACCATAAAAACCACAGACACAACACACCAGAAACAAGCCAAAGCACGTAGCAACATGGATGCACCCTGACCCAGCACAGAGGGCAACGCGAACGCCACAACTCCCACAGACCACCAGGATGGAACAACAGGCTAGGTGAAGGACAAGGAGAAAAGGGAGAGGAAGACGTGGTGCAGACCGCTTGAAAACAAGACCAAGGCCACGGAGGCGACAGAACACTTCCAGCAACTGACCCACAAGCAGACCACCTGGAACGCAGTCGGAGTGCCCAGGAGGCCAATCCAGGAGGCCAAGATGTGCCGGCAGGACGTGACAACCTAAACCAGGTACAAACCTGCTGCCAACCGGAAGGCAGCAACGGCGACACGAGGTGGCAGTCCAGCACCACAGGAGGAGCTGGAGGAAACCCAGGCCACAGCCATCAGTGTGGAGAGGGTGCAAGGAGTAGGGAGAACGGACACAGCTCAACAGGACCAGACACAATGACAACAGGGTGAGGATCCAACAGGGACTGGGGGGACGGGGGGTGATGGGCACAATGCCACACATGCACAATGAGGTGTAACACACTGCACACCCACAATTAACAAGGGACATGTCCCCCATCCCCGTGGCACACTGCAGCGCACACACATAGCAATCACAGCACATACCATGACAATGTGGCACAAACTGCAACACCCACACTGCAGAACAGGGGACACAACTGGGTCCACCCAGGCGCAGAAACAGAACAATAACAGTGGACAGAGCAGGGAACTGCGAGATGCACATCTACCCCTACAACCCCACATCAGCCATGTAGGTCAAATGTACACTGTCCCAACTCAAATAGCCACCACCGCCCAAACAGTCACAACGTACATTGTCACACAGTCTGCATGTCGACAAGAACAAGGCTCCAACACAATGCTAACATGCACCTCCCCTTCACAATGCAGAGGGACAAACAACACCTCCAGCAGGTCAGAATAGACAACCCATCAGTGATGCCTGAGACGAACACCACACCCCTGACACTGACACCCTACAACAGCCCATGGACATCCCACACAACCCACCACCAGGACCAGGGCAGACAAGCCACTCAGAGGAGAACCCAGGGGGGTCTGGTGCTGTGGCCGCTGGCCCAGATGTGGGGTCACTGCCATTCATGACTCAGGACACAGTTTCACATATGGGACCTACTGGTCAGAAGAGTAGGCCGGGGGCGGCAGTAGAGTACAGCAACGAAAAAGGAATAAAGCAAGCCTGTGTCGTGGAGGCCGTGATGGTCTGAGGTGGCTGCCAAGGTCACGGGCCTCAGGCTTGGGGTTTGCACCTGCATGTGGTGGACCCTCCTTGACACACGCCAGTGTCGGAAGGTGATCAGTGTGGCCTGGCTGCGCAGGGGCTGGCCTGATGGGTTCGTGGTCCAGTGTGCCAGGGTCCAGCAGGCGCACAGCATCGCAGGCAACGCCGCTCATGAGGATGGCGTCAGCCTCGTGGCTGGGTGGGTGGCGCCACCCTGGTGGAGACGTGGGTCTTTCAGGAAGAGGACCATGCCCAGGCCTACGTGCTTTTTATTCACACCCCTATGCTGGCGTGGCGTACGCTGGGCCATCCCACTCTGCTGACGCTTGGGGGGGCGTAACAGGCAACATTTCCACAGGGTCCCCCACTGGCTGGGGTGACATGGTGGAGTCCACTGTCCACTACACTCCATACGCAAGTGGTGTAGGTTGCCATGGATATGGGTGTGTTCTGCATACTGCGAGGTGTCCAGCACATCTCCTGCACTCTTGGCATTGTGTACTTTCCCAATCATGGTTCTACTGCATCCTTCACACATGGCTAGTTGCCACCTCTCCCCACATTGGGCTATTATGTGGCTGAGGTGCCATGCTGTTGCTGGCTCATGTTCAGGGCTTGCCCATGTGGTCATTGTAAGTTGTTCTGTTGTGTCTGGTGGGTGGGCATGTTGTTGTGCCTGTTGTATGTGATTTTGTGACGTGTGCATTGCCAGAGTTGTGAGTTGCATGGTTGTGGGGTTGAGGTGTGTGGGGTGTTCATTTGGACATTGCCAAGGGGCTGTGCATTTCCCTTGTTGCCATCCTGGGAACGCTGGTTGATGATGGACTGTGGGAGGATGTAGGTGTCATGGACACTGGCTGTGTATTTGAGGGCGACATTGTTGGGTGTTCCAAGGTGTTCTGTTGTTGCCTGCACATTGATGTGAGACTTGTGCTTCCTGTTGCGGTGATTGTGTGCTGTGTTACCAGGGGGCACAGGTAGTACATGTGTGCTGTGTATTGCCCCCAACACGTGCGTGCATCCTGCTATGGTGTATGGTCCTTGCTTGGTCTCCAGCGGATCCTGCGCATTGTGTTATGCGTATGGGGTACCAGTGTGATGGTGAAGTCCAGGACAGGTGTGGGGGACTTGGATGTGGCTGGCTGTGAGACTCCTCCGACTCTGGCGGGTGTTGTTGGGGGGGTCCCAGGGGCCAACAGGTGCAGCCACGCCATCAGCTTTGTGTGGGGTGGGATGTTGGTTGTCCGCTGTGTTGGTGCCGTAGGCCTGTTAGGCGATGATGGTCAGGATGCGTAGGTTGGTTGTCCCTTTCAGCCTGTAGTGGACGGTGACATTGTCAGATGTTGGGTCTGTGCGGCTGGTAAGTTTCCTGGGGTTCCGCTGTCTTTTTCTTCGCTGTGTCTGTGGTGGTCCAGGGGGGTGTTCTGGGTGTGGGTTGGGGTCATGGGGAGGTGACTGTGGGTGTTGTGGCCCTCTTGGGTGTCCGGGCCGCATGATGGGTGGCTCCATGGCATCTGTTGCCCTTGGGATGTGGCCCTGGGCTGTGCTCCCTTTTGTGGTGCTGGCTGGCGTCCGACTTTACACCAGGTCAGAGCAGGTGTAAATTTCCTGGTGCTAACGCGCCTTATCGCCTGTTTTGTGTTTTTATTGCGGGTGTGACTGGTCATTGTGAATGTTGAGGTGTGATGTTGTCTCGGCTTTTGGCACAGGAACGCCTACTCTGCATCTCATTAGCGATATTTGTGGGGGTCCTCTGTGGCGATGTTTTTTGTGGCTGCTATCACAGGTAAACTGGTGCTGTGGGCTATTTACACGGGCTTGTGAATGGGGGGGCACATTTATCACGACTTTGGCTGCGATAAAGTGCCGTTAATTCGGCGATAGCTCCTTGTGAATATGCCCCATATAGTAATCTCATTAGATAACACACTTTTCATCTATCCTAACAGGAAGGCTCCAGTCATATCTTTTTTTCTGGAACCTTCATTTCATTACAGCAGCATTGAGAGCAGGTGGCTGAAGATGGTGAGAGAGG
The DNA here is from genome assembly GCA_963921515.1 of Calotriton arnoldi. Lineage (NCBI taxonomy): Eukaryota > Metazoa > Chordata > Amphibia > Caudata > Salamandridae > Calotriton > Calotriton arnoldi. Next base: position 376,045 of record CAWUFW010013223.1, read on the forward strand.
AAAGTTGCAGTTTCAGATGTTTTGAAGTTGTACATGGCTACAGAAAATACAGAAAAGGAGCAGGTGGTTCAGGAGGCACAAGAAAATGTGCAGGAAATCCATGGAGAAGATTCAGATGATGAAGAACCTCCCCAAAAGAAGACCAGCATTGCCTGGGACTTTTTTACAATCCCTTCTGAGGAGTCTAAAACTGTAGCAAAATTGGTAAAATGCTCTCTTTGTGAAAAAGTTTTATCTAGAGGCTCCAATAAAAAATATAGCTGTGGCACAACATCAATGCTTTACCACCTTAAAATGTATCCCTGCACCCAACTTAAGAGGGCGATGCAACAAAGAGAACATACAAGGCCATCAACAGCAGTGCCCAGAACATCTACACCTGGCCAGAAGATTCCTGTGGAGGTGGAAAATAAAAGGGAAGATCTGTCTCCAGATATCTCACAAGTCACCATGTACCTCATGGACTGTGGGGTAATTCTAAGTGCAGGAGAACAGGTCATGTCAGCTATGCGTGCTGCAGCCAAAAACCACAAATGTTAATTTTGTTTTCACAATTTACTTTCTTCACTTTGTCTTGAGTGTATCTTCTAATTTTCCAACTTGTTGTTCCTGATTATTCTGCATCACAAAGACAAAAAACTGTTTAAAAAAAACAAAAAAAAGGTTATTTTTAGAACCACATTTTATGGTTAAAAAAAGAAAAACTGTCTGGGTGATTGTATGAGTTCATACGTAGTGCATGGGTGATTTGATGAGTGTATGATTAGTGCCTGGTGAGTGCATGAGCGTATAAGTACTGCTTGGATGATTGGATGAGTGAATGAGTAATGCCAGGTAGCTTGGATGAGTGCATGGATAGTGCCAGGCTGATTGGATGAGTGCAAGGGTAGTGCCTGAGTTAATGGATGAGTAAATGTGCAGTGACTGGATGATTGCATGAGTGCAAGTGCAGTGCCTGGTCAATGGATAAGTGCAAGTGCAGTGCTTCGGTGAATGGATGAGTGCAAGTACAGTGGCTGGGTGATTACATGACTGTATGAGTAGTGCCTGAATGATGAAATGAGTGCAAGTGCAGTGCATGGATAAATGAATAATTGTATGTGCAGTGCCTGGGTGAATATATGAGTGCAAGTGTATTGCAGGGGGATTGGATGACTGCATGGGTAGTGCCTGGTTGATTGCATGAGTGCAAAGGTAGTGCCTGGGTGATTGTATGACTGCATGGGTAGTGCCTTGTTGATTGGATGAGTGCATGGGTAGTGCAAGGGTGATTGAATGAGTGCATGGGTAGTGCCAGGCTGATTGGATGAGTGCATGGGTAGTGCCTGGGTGATTGGATAAGTGCATGGGTAGTATCTGAGTGAATGGATGAGTGCAAGGGTAGTGCTTGAGTGACTGGATGTATACATGGGTACTGCCTGGGTAATTGAATGAGTGCATGGGTAGTGCCTGGTCTATTGCATGAGTGCATGGGTAGATCATGAGTGAATGGATGACTGTAAGAGTAGTGCCAGGGTAATTGAATGAGTGTATTGATAGTGCCTGGTTGATTGGATGAGTGGAAGGGTAGTGCATGGGTGATTGGATGAGTGCACGGTTAGTGTTCTGATTGATTGGATGAGTGCATGGGTAGTGCCTGGTTGCTTGGATAAGTGCATGGGTAGCGCCTGGGTGATTGGATGAGTGCATGGATAGTGCTTGAGTGAATGGATGAGTACATAGGTAGTGTCTTAGTGAATGCATGAGTGCAAGGGTAGTGCCTGAGTGAATGGATGAGTACATGGGTAATGCCTGGGAGATTGGAAGAGTGCATGGGTAGTGCAAGGGTGATTGAATGAGTGCATGGGTAGTGCCAGGCTGATTGGATGAGTGCATGGGTAGTGCCTGGGTGATTGGATAAGTGCATGGGTAGTATCTGAGTGAATGGATGAGTGCAAGGGTAGTGCTTGAGTGACTGGATGTATACATGGGTACTGCCTGGGTAATTGAATGAGTGCATGGGTAGTGCCTGGTCTATTGCATGAGTGCATGGGTAGATCATGAGTGAATGGATGACTGTAAGAGTAGTGCCAGGGTAATTGAATGAGTGTATTGATAGTGCCTGGTTGATTGGATGAGTGGAAGGGTAGTGCATGGGTGATTGGATGAGTGCACGGTTAGTGTTCTGATTGATTGGATGAGTGCATGGGTAGTGCCTGGTTGCTTGGATAAGTGCATGGGTAGCGCCTGGGTGATTGGATGAGTGCATGGATAGTGCTTGAGTGAATGGATGAGTACATAGGTAGTGTCTTAGTGAATGCATGAGTGCAAGGGTAGTGCCTGAGTGAATGGATGAGTACATGGGTAATGCCTGGGAGATTGGAAGAGTGTATGGGTTGAGCCTGATTAATTGCATGAGTGCATGGGTAGTGCCTGAGTGAATAAATGAGTGCATGGGTACAGACTGAGTAAATGGAGGAGTGCATGGGTAGTGCCTATTTGTTTGTATGAGTGCATGGGTAATGCCTGAGTGAATGGGTGAGTGGGAGGGTAGTGCCTAGATGATTGGATGAGTGCATGGGTAGTGCCTGGGTGATTGGATGCATGCATGTGTAGTACCTGGGTGATTGTATGAGTGCATAGGTAGTATCTGAGTGAATGCATGAGTGCAAGGGTAGTACCTGAGTGATTAGATGAGTACATGGGTACTGCCTGGGTAATTGGAAGAGTGCTTGGGTAGTGCCTGATTGATTGCATGAGTACATGGGCAGTGCCTGGGTGAATGGATGTGTGCATTGGTATTGCCTTGGTGAATGGAGGAGTTCATGGGTAGTGCCTATTTGTTTGCATGAGTACATGGGTAATGCCTGACTGAATGGATGAGTGGAAGGGTAGTGCTTGGGTGATTTGATGAGTGTATGGATAGTGCCGGTTGATTGGATGAGTGCATGGGTAGTGACTGGTTGATTGGATGAGTGCATGGGTAGTGCCTGGTTGATTGGATAAGTGCCTGGGTGATTGGATGAGTGAATGGGTACTGCCTGTGTGAATGGATGAGTGCATAGGAAGTGTCTTATTGAATGCATGAGTGCAAGGGTGATGCCTGAGTAAATTGATGATTATATGGGTAGTACCTGGGTGATTGGAAGAGTGCATGGGTAAAGCCAGATTAATTGCATGAATGCATGGGTAGTGCGTGAGTAAATGAATGAGTACATGAGTACAGCCTGAGTGAATGGAGGAGTGCATGGGTAGTGCCTATTCGTTTGCATGAGTACATGGGTAATGCCTAAATGAATGGATGAGTGCATGGGTAGTGCCTATTTGATTGCATGATTGCATGAGTACATGGGTAATGCCTCACTGAATGGATGAGTGGAAGGGTAGTGCTTGGATGAGTGCATGGGTATTATCTGAGTGAATGCATGAGTGGATGGGTAGTGCCTGAGTGAATGGATTAGTGCATGAGTAGTGCCTTGGTGATTGGATGAGTGCATGGGTTGTACCTGAGTGAGTGGATGAGTACATAAGTACTACCTGAGTGAATGGATGAGTGCAAGGATAGTGCCTGGGTGATTGGATAAGTGTATGGATACTGCATAAGTGAATGGATGAGATTATGGGTAGTGCCTGAGTGAAGGTATGAGTGCATGAGTAGTGCTTGAGCGAGTGGATGAGTTGAACAGTACTGCCTAGGTTACTGGATAAGTGCATGCACAGTGCCTGAATGAATGGATTAGTGCATGACTAGTGCCTGAGCGAATGGATGAGATAATGGGTAGTGCCTGAGTGAACGTTTGAGTGTACGAGTAGTACCACAAAGACACCATCCGTAACCACCACCACCTCATCAAGTCCGCCAGGAGAATCTCCTTCAAAGACCGCCTCGACAACAACGCACACAACAGCAAGGAGCTCTTCAACATCGTGAAGGAACTCTCCAACCCCAGCTCCAACACCAACGACATCCCACCGTCGCAAGCCCAGTGCGATTCCCTCGCCACCTTCTTCCACCGCAAGATCGCCGACATCCACGACAGCTTCAACACCCAGACAACCCCAACTAAGATCGATGCACCAGACCCGCCGCACACCATCGACCACGACCCCCTGCCAGCCTGGGCCAGCGTGAACATCGATGACACCATCAAGACCATGAGCACAATACACTCCGGCTCCCCGTCAGACCCCTTCCCGCACCACATCTTCAACAAAGCCAGCAGCTCCATCGCACCCCACCTGTGCAACGTCATCAATCTCTCCTTCGAGACCGCGACCTTCCCAGAGAGCTGGAAACACGCAGAGATCAATGCCCTACTCAAAAAACCCAAGGCGGACCCAAGAGACCTCAAGAACTTCCGGCCCATCTCCCTGCTTCCGTTCCCAGCCAAGGTCATCGAGAAGATCATCAACAAACAGCTAACCCGATACCTCGAAGAAAACAGCATCCTGGACCCATCCCAATCGGGGTTCCGCAGCAACCACAGCACTGAGACTGCCCTCATCGCCGCCACCGACGACATCAGGATCCTGCTGGACAACGGTGAGACCGCAGCCCTCATCCTGCTGGACCTCTCCGCCGCCTTCGACACTGTCTGTCACCGCACTCTACGCGCACGCCTCCACGACGCAGGGATCCGAGACAAGGCCCTGGAATGGGCCACCTCCTTCCCCGCCGGCAGAACCCAGAGAGTCCGCCTCCCACCATTCTGATCCGAAGCCTCCGAGATCATCTGTGGCGTACCCCAGGGATCATCCCTCAGCCCAACACTGTTCAACATCTACATGGCCCCGCTCGCACGCATCGCCAGACAGCACGACCTCAACATAATCTCCTACGCCGACGACACTCAACTGATCCTCTCCCTCACCAAGGACCCCCTCGCCGCCAAATCCAACCTCCATGAAGGAATGAAGGCCGTCGCCGATTGGATGAAGATCAGCCGACTAAAACTGAACACGGACAAGACAGAGGTCCTCATCCTCGGCTCCAACCCCTCAGCCTGGGACGACTCCTGGTGGCCAACGACACTAGGAGCAGCCCCGACACCCACTGACCACGCACGCAACCTGGGAGTCATCCTCGACTCAACGATCTCCATGGCCAAGCAAGTCAACGCAGTCTCCTCCTCCTGCTTCAACACCCTCCGCATGCTTCGCAAGATCTACAGGTGGATCCCGACAGATACAAGAAGAACAGTCACCCAGGCCCTCGTCAGTAGCAGACTTGACTATGGGAACGCCCTCTACGTGGGAGCCCCGGCCAAGCTCATCAAGCGACTGCAACGCATACAAAACGCCTCTGCACGCCTGATCCTCGATGTACCACACCACAGCCACATCACCCCCCACCTGAGGAACCTGCACTGGCTCCCCGTCGACAGGAGAATCTCCTTCAAACTCCTCAGCCACGCACACAAGGCACTCCACAAGACTGGCCCAGCCTACCTCAACAGACGACTCCTCTTCTACGTCCCCAACCGCCAGCTCCGCTCTGCCGACCTCTCCCTCGCCACCGTCCCTCGCATTCGAAAAACTACCACCGGCGGCAGATCCTTCTCCCACCTCGCCGCCAAGACCTGGAACACCCTTCCACTAAGCCTACGACAGACCCAAGACCTGCTGACCTTCAGGAGGCTACTCAAGACCTGGTTGTTCGACCAGTAGCAGCACCCCCCCCTTTTTTCTCCCCAGCGCCTTGAGACCCTCACGGGTAAGTAGTGCGCTCTACAAATTCTGTGATTGATTGATTGATTGATTGATTGACCAGGGTGATTGGATAAGTACATACGTAGTGTATCAGTGAATGGATGAGTGCAAGGGTACTGTTGGGTCATTGTATAAGTGCATGGGTAGTGCCTGAATGAATGGTTGAGTGCATGAGTAGTGGCTGGGTGGTTGGATGAGTGCATGGGTAGTGAGTGGATGATTGGATGATTGTATGTGTAGAGCCCGTGCGATTGCATGAGTGCATGAGTACTGCCTGATTAAATGCATGAGTACAAGGGTTGTTCCTGGGCCATTGGAAAAGTGCATGTGTAGTGCCTGAGTGATTGGATGAATACATGGGTAGTGCCTGAGTGAATGGATGAATGCATGGGTAGTGCCTGAGTGTATAGATGAGTACATGAGTGGTGTCTGAGTGAATGGGTGACTGCATGTATAGTCCATAAGTAAATGGATAGTACCTGAGCAAATGGATTAGTGCATGAGTAGTGCCTGGGTGATTGGATGAGTGCACAGGTACACCACTCTCAAACAAAGCAACTATAAAATGGCAACCTCTTTAACTTTCCAGTCTCTCATCAGTGTACCAAGCAACCCAGTGAAACCAGTAGGTCAAAAGTTCACAGCACATTCTAGAAAGAACATGCTACTTCCAAATAGGTTTTGGCAGGTGTGCTTTACTCCACTGATTGAAAAACATATCCATATCTGTAATACATTTATTTTCTTAAACAACAGCCAATAAGAAGAGTTCTTCCTAAGGCATCCAACACACTACCTAATTTTATTCACTTTTATGCTGACAACATCCAATGAAATACATCTTTTTTTCTTTAAAAAAAACACCTACATTTTAACTGCTTTTCCTTTCAAAACTACCTCATTCAGCGCTAAAAAGTATTGACAGGGTCTTGGGTTTGTCAAATGTGCAGAATACTTTGTTTGGCCAGAGAGAGTTAAAGTTTCATCAGTTGCTGGCTGTGGTTAAATTCATTTTGTATTCCTAAGCTCCTCCTTCATGATTGTACACTGTGGTGGCAATGACCTAGGCATATTGACTGGGGTAGGGCTGGTAATCCTAATGAAAGAAAGCTTGCAGAACTGAGATCACTTTTCCCTCACACTGTCTTGGTGTACACTAATATATGTAAAATACAGAAATGGACAGAAATGGAAGTGGTCAAATCAATTATGTCCACAGATTGACAAAGCCAGGAAACATGTTAATAAAACTGTTTCTGCATTCCTCAGAGACCATCGCATGGGCTGTATCTATAACAACAATCTGCATTTTGACATTCATGGAATTTATAAAAATTATGAAGTGCACTTTACAGTTGAAGGCAACAGGTTGTAACCTGAAACTCTGCATCCATTCTTAAGAGTAACAACCAACACAATGGTTCTTGTCGGAGCCACCCTAGTACGTAAAATATTGTGACGTTTTTTTCTAAAGGGTTTTTTCCTTTCGTTTTGGGGAATCTTTGTGACGACGTTGCGATACCCGGGCATATGTCCCGAAAACGGAAAACAAAAGTGGCCAATGAATGGCTTCCAACACATCTAAAAATATTATGTAAAAAAATCCATTCTGAACATTGCCCTTTGCATATTAGTATATTCATACTTTTTATAAGCATGTTTAAAATCATATTTTTGTACTAAGTTTCTATAAAAACCATCTTTCAGACCTATGTTCTGTTTTCATGGTTATTCAGGATGTCACAATGAGGTTGTTAACCACGACAATCGTGCCTTTTCCATGAAGTAAAAACACACATTAGCACACATATTACTGTATTTTACACTTGGGGTTTATTACTGTACACTTCAAACTCATGTTTTTCTAGTGTATTTCCAGAAAATCCATCTCTAAAACCTATTTTTAGTTTTCACTGTAAGGCTGGAGATCGAGATGACGTTGGTTATCGCGATCTCCGCAGGCATGTCGCGAATCCATTTTGGACACATAACTTGTGTCACTAACACCTCCATTTCTCAACCATGGGGTCAGAGTGTCTCCACCCTGACCCCTTATGTGGGCTTTCACACAGATTTTCAGCCCCGGAAACCATTCCCGATAGATAAAATGGTGGCCGCATCTTTCTATTCAGGTTGCATCCAGCCAATCAGAGCATTCCCGTTGGCGTAAGCATTTGCGATTCATCGTAAAACCACCATAAAATTTCCATGGCCGGAGATATCACTATAATTTTAAACTTACATGTCTCAATAATTACAGAATTAATTTACACCAAATAAACAAAAGGCACTTCCTTGAACTGACATCTACCGCCATGCATACTTTGGTGTAAATCCAATTGTAGAGGTGGCTAAAAGTTCCTATTGGAATTAACATTACAATCGCAACCTTATTTTGTGCCCCACATTCTCGGTCCCCACTGCAGGAATCACCCCCAGTCTTTCCCGATCAATAGCACCCACAGTGACACTTTTTTGGCAAACATTTCATGCAGATTGGTCAAATGACCCGAAAGTTTAGCCAAGTCAAAAAATGCTTTTCCTAAGGAAACTAGGTCCTAACTATAACTACCTACTGGCAACTGCCAGTAGGTAATATATATACTACCGACTGGCGGTCACCAGTAGGTACTTATAGTTAGGATTTAGGTTCCATTTTGGCAATAACTTTGGCATCATTTGACAAATCCTTGCAAAATTTTCAAAAACGTAATGCCAGTCACAATTTCAGGGTGGTCAGTGTAGCGGGGGCCGAGAAAAAGGGGGGTCCCAAAACGCTTTTTCTCTATGTTAATTTCCATAGGAAACTTTAGACACGGCTACAGAGATCTGATTGGCTGCCAACACTTCAAACCAGGAAGTGTTGGCAGCCATCTTGTGACTTGGTTGAACCGAGCCAAAAGAAAAAACATTAAAAAAAGAAAAAGGGGCAGGGTAGAAACACCCTGACTCCCCAGGCCTTTTGTGGGGGGGTCCCATAGGGACCTCCCATGGCCAACAAAGCCTTCACTTTTTAAATTTTTGGCAGGAGTCACAAAATGTATTGGGCCAGGTCCTGGGCCCCGGCAGTCCTGGGACCGCCACGTCCCCAGAGCTATATTTAGGAATAATGCATGAGGGGGCTACAGCCCCAGCCACAGCCCCAGGGTCTGCCACCTCACTGGGGCTAATTGACTGAAATACAGGAGGGGGCATGGCTGGCTACCCTGTACCCCCAGGGACTGCCACCTCCCCGGGGCTATATTTTAAAATAATGTGTGGGGGGGCTCCTGCCCCCCATGCAGCCTCAGGGAACGCCACCTCCCCGGGGCAACTCTATATTTATTTGCATATGGGGGCCGACTGCCCCCGCTGCCCCGGGGACCACCAAATCCCCAGGGCTTAATTTTTGTTGGAGGGCAGTCACGGGCCACACAAATACAGTGTGAAAGAAAAGTGACATTAGTTGTGCAAACGAATCCTTCATTAGGATTTCCAATCTTACCTTAGTCAGTGTGCCTAGGTCATTGCCACCACAGTGCATAATCATGAGGTCAGGGGGTTGAAAATTCAAAAAGGTTTTAACCAAAGCCAGCAATTGGTGCAACTTTAATCCTCTTTGCCCAAACTGTTTAATATCCACATTATACAAACCCAGGTCTTTGTCAGTACGTCTGTCTCCAGCAAACTTTTTGCCCCAGAAAATATAACGGTGGCAGACAATCCATACTGTAAGCATTTCGAAGGGATGTGTGCAAGAAATCAAAAGATGTCTGTAGCTGAGTAAGTCAGTTGCTATAATGAGAGGTATCTAACATGGTGGACCGAATGTAGTTTTAGAAAAAGCAAATAAATTATTGGGTGTTCATAAACATTGTGTAGTTAAAAATAGGTTGCATGTTACTTTGCAAAACAAATAGCTTTGTTATTGGTTATTGGGCAAAGTTTCAAAGTTACAATAGACTGGATAGGCTAATATTTTGCAGTAGTCAACCACACCTGTTATTGTCGATTTGGATGCTTGTGTGCTGCATTTAAAAACATACCAAACTTGCAGAAATGGGTACTATGGAAACTAAGGTGAACCACTGTGGGGGAAGGGTTTAAATTAAACTGTAATTTTAAAATATAAAATGGAGTGTTATATATATTATATATGTTTGGAAATTATGTTTTTATCAGTAGTATGCTTAGTAGTAATATTTTGTTAAAAATAATAGTAGCAGTATTATAAATTAGTTTTTGAATTCCTGTACGGGTCCACGACTCCAACGCAACGTTATACCAGGGGTCGCGCGGGGCTCCACGGTGGAGTCATGACTCCAGAAACTTACATAACCAGATTGGGTTTCTTTAGAATTGACTAGAAAAGGGTTACTATATAGAAAGTGGTTTTACATTTTGAAAAAATGAAAGGAACATTTTGATTTGTTAGTAACATTGATTTCTGTGGAAAATGAGAGGGAAAATTTGCCATTATTTGTTCTTTCTTATTGAGAGTGGTACATTACATTTCTTGTGTGGAAAAGATCATTATTTAGTAATTTATGATATTTTCATACTCTAAAACAGTATTTCATATATGGTGTAGGAGTGCTTAAGTGATTGTAATTATATTTTTAACTTTGAGATGAAGTATTTATGAAAGTTGAGAAGCATTGCAGAAATGTGAGGCTTAAAACATGTTACCAAATGTAGTAACCTGTATTCTACTCTATATAATTCTACAGCAATGAAGATTGCAAATAGGTCATACATACTGATATGTGTGCTTGAAACTAAAAGAGTATTCTGTAAAATTTGAATGTCTGAGTGGTATCATGTCTCAGGTTTGTTTGTACTTATTTGATACATGTGATGCAGATAATGATTATGACTTAAAAAACGTTCGGTCTATGATACCCCTAGACAAATATTGTCAGAGCTACTTTAGCATTACGTTTTGCAAGCAAAGATCAGTTTGGCAGGCAGAGCTTGTGAAACAAATTTACCACACAGTTTTATCTCTGAATACTCTGTATAGTAAGTAAAAAGAGATTCATGCAGCTTCTTCTACACACATATTTGCACAGGATAAGGTGGGAAATAGAGGTAGTGTTGTATGTATAATGTACTTTACATGTGTTATTCTATCCCTAAAAGGCAGTCAGACAATCATTGGGATATATTGAAACATGGTGACACTAATATGAGTGCTATGGGAAGAGACTCTTTTTCATTCTCTTAGCTAGGCAGGCATCATGAAATCACTTGAACAGATACCTTCATACCCGGCTGCCCTGTGTATTCAGCATCTTCTACAGACATTTAGAAAGCATGAGGTGTGAAACAAGGGTAGTATAATACATATAGGCATGTTAGAATGTATTATCTTGCCTCTAAAAAAGCACTGACAGTCATTGAGGTCTCTAGAAAGATGATGACATTCACAAGAGTGGTATGACAGGAGTCGGCCTTTCATTTTGGCTTAGGCCCGGCATTATGAGTTCTGACTCTCTAACGAAATTGATAGAGAAAACTGAGGTTTAAAGCATGTTGGTAGATGTATTCACCTCTATCCTAGTTCGTATAACTCTCTGCAAATGTACACTTCAAGTAGGCTGTAGATAGCGAGGTGTGTGCTTTAAAGTGACAGTGTACTCTGTCAAGTTTAAATGTGTGTGACTACTACCATGTCTCAGGTATGTCTATACTTTTACGTGTAGTCTGACATGTGTGGTGCCACTGATGACCCTAACTTAAAAACTATACACTCTATCATACCCCTGCACAAATATTGTTAGTGCTACTTCAGCATTCAGTCCTAGAACCACAAGTCATTCTGTTATATACAGAAACAGAGGTAGTCTCAGTCAGTCAGTCAAAAATCTTTATTCGGCTGAATACTAGCCATAAAAGAATACATCTTAAAAACGACATTTCAAAAGAATTAACAAATTAAAATTTGACCAACATAATCAATCCACAAAGAATCATTTTCAAACAATATTCCGGAGCCGTACAGCTGTAAAAATGTACTTATAAATCGTCAGACAGGTAAATACATAATTTAAAAGGAGTAAATAATGTAATGCAGGCCGACACTTTCTTATATTTAAAGTTCTTATCAGTGGTATTAAAAAAGCACGTCTTGGAATGGTATAAAGTTTACAAAAAACCATAAAATGCAGAGTGTTCTGTGTGGACTCTGAATCGCATGGACACAATTCTAGTTTAGCATCACAATGTGCATCTCGTGGGTATGAGACCAAAAGATGAGAGATACCCATCCTAAACCTGATCAAATAAAACATTTTGGCATGATTAAAGTAAAAGGAAAGGTAACTCTCGGTACCTAGGGAGCTGACTAGGTGAGAGTGCTCGACAACCCTTTTTTTTTACCAGCTCTTTACTATCTCTAACTTGATACACATAGGAGAGAAAGTCTCTGTTGAGCTTGGCTCTTGGGATTTTAGCTATGTTTCCAGGGGTATCAAAACAGTCAAACAGTCCCAGCCCCCAATTGATCTTGTATGTGGGTAATCCAAGGGATTTTTCTCACGCGGTCCAACTTCAGACAATCTGAGATTATAGCGCGGTTCAGAACTGTTTCCTCTTTTACCCAAGTATTGTGCCATAGCATTAAGGGTGCTAGTTGTATACGAAAATACAATGGGATTACACCCAATTCATTATGACAAATAGTAGCAGCGTTGCTTTTAGGGGCTGTCAGCACTCGTTTCAAAAACATGTTCTCAGCTCTCTGTAAGCCCAAGGTATTTGAACAACCCCAAACTCCGGCACCATACAAAGTAATAGCGCATGTGGGTGCTTTATGGATGTCTATAATAGCTTGTATGGGCCGGGAGACTAGTTTTTTGGTAAATCTAAAAATGGCCTCAGCATTTTGATTAAAACCTCCAATCCTTGCCTCAACTAGATTCGTCCAGGAGTTTTTTTGATTAAAAAGGATACTTAAATAAGAAAAAGTTGGCAAATGAAGCAATTTTTCATTATTTATATAAAAAGGTTTTGTTTTCGGGGGAGAATTGCCTACCACCATGACATGTGATTTTAAAACATTTGTTTTTAGTCCAAGGTCACTCATAAAATTGTTAAAACTAGTTAAAAGCCTTTGCAACCCCACCCCGGTTCTGGACATTAAAACACAATCATCTGCATATAATAACGCAGGGAGGAACCTGCGGCCTATCAGGGGAGCGTCTACATTTCTGATTCTGATATGACTTTCTAAGTCATTTATATATAAGCAAAATAAAAAAGGGGCAAGAACGCAACCCTGATAGACCCCACGGTCCATCTTTATCGGAGAGGTGAGTTCACCGCCTACTCCATAATGCACTCTCCCCGTTACTCCCTGATGCATTGCTGCTAAAAAATGAACAATAGGTGGATCGATGCCCATGGACAGCATAATCTCCCAGAGCCTCCCCCTCTGCACCCAGTCAAAGGCAGAGGTAAGGTCCATGAACCCCAGGTATAAAGTTCCGGACTTGGCCAAAGTGTTTTCGCCAATGACCAGGTGAAGATAACTAACACATTGACGTATGGCCATGAGATCATGAAGGGTACCACAAATACTCTTTTAAATAAACTAATAATCAACATTTTTAAACGTGCATTCCATCTGCCAAAGTCAGCATCGCCAGCACAAGTTTGCCTCAAACTAGGTCTATTTGACCATCACGGCGTAGAGGCCGGTGCATTTATAAAGTTTTGCAACAGATTGTGCAATGCCCGGGAGAGTTCCTTGGAGGCCAGACTCTGGCAAGAAATCCAGAAAAGTCACTCCAGTCACAAATATCGGCTTCACCTGAATAATAGTTTACAACTACTCGGTGTCAAGGAATTTTGGGGAACAAATCCCTCCCAGTCGGCATTGAAAGCAGTCATTAAGAAGAGCGTCAGGTTGTGGTCCTTTCATTCGGATAGGGCAATATTGTCAAAAAGGAAACACGCCTGGGCAGTGATTACAAATTTTAAACCAGGAGTTGTCCCCTTTTATTTATTTAGCACGTTCGCACTTTATTGGAAAAGAAAGTTCCTGGCTCTAAGGATGGGTGAATGGCCTTTTTTAAAGAACCTCCAAGAATGGCGCCGACTAGATCATCACACCCAATGTAGGCTGTGCGGCTACCATACTGAAGGAATGGAACACATAGTTTGCCTATGTCCCGCAATGTTCACTGTCAGACAACTTCTACTGCGAGATGAATGGATTAGGCTCGGAATTCGATCATGCTGCCAAGCCGTAATAGCAGCCTTAAACCCGGACAATACGAAGCAGAATATCGGGTTAATAAAATTTGTCACCAAGGCACAAAAACTGCTGGAAGTCATTGGCGCTCCCAACCACTCCTCATCATGGCAGCGCGGCACTCCATCCCTGGGTCAAGTAATTGCTTTCCAACCACCATCAATCTGTTGACCCCTACCTGGTACCCGAGTCAATCACTAACTGCCAAGAAGCTCTGCAGAGTTTTAAGTAAAACGTTAATTTTGTATCATTTTGCAATTTTATACAGTGCTTTTTTTTAAGAATATGCTGTAAGTGTTTTTAAATTGTAAGGGTTTTAATTAACCAACAATAAAGTTCTTATATATAGTGAGGTGTGTGCTTTAAAGTGACAGTCTACTCTGTCTAGTTTAAATGTGTGTGACTACTACCATGTCTACCACCATGTCTCAGGTATGTCTATACTTCTACGTGTAGTCTGACATGTGTGGTGCCACTGATGACCCTAACTTAAAAACTTTACACTCTATCATACCCCTGCACAAATATTGTTAGAACTACTTCAGCATTCAGCCCTAGAAGCACAAGTCATTCTGTTAAATACAGAAACAGAGGTAGTCTAGTGCCTATACACTACTTTACATGTGTTATCTTATCAGTAAAAGGCACTGACAGACTCATTGAGGTCTGTGGAGAAATGCTGACAATAATAAGAGTGGCATGACGGGAGTTGCCCTTTTATTTTCAGTTAGGTCTTACTCTGGGAGCCCTGTCTCCCTAATGAAACTGATAGAGAAATGTGAGGTTTAAAACATGTTCCAACTGTATTAACCACTATCCTATTATATATAACTCTCTACAAATGTACACTGCAAATATGATGTGTGCTCGAAACTGAAAACATATACTGGCAAGTTTGAATGTGTGACTTCCTCCATGTTTCACTCATGTCTGTACTTGTACATGTATTCTGCGATGTGTGGCACAGCTGATGATACTAACTACAACACTAAACAGGTGGGCGGAATTTGCGTAGTCGCACTATGCAAAGCTCCGCGAAACGGTAAAAAATCTCTGCGAGCACGCAAAAGTTCTGCGAACACGCGGAATTGCTTGTTCCGCCCGTTCGCGATGCTTTTTTCCTGTTTGCAAACGCTGTTTGCGTGCTCGGGGAGAAATATCTCGCGAACACGCATTTTGAAAGCGCGAACAAGCAAAAAATTCCGCAAAGCCGCGGATCGCTGAATTTTTGGTAATTCCGCGTTCTCCGCGGAACGCAAAATTACCCAAATTCCGCAAATTCCGCGAGCGGAACGGAATTTACCGCCCAGGCCTATTTATCATACGCCTGGGCAAATATTAACATAGCTACTTCATCTTTCAGTCTGAGTATCACTTATCTGTTTTCTAAGCAGGCCATGCAAGCAGTTGAACATACACCTTCATTATTTGCTACCTTGCATAAAAAACGAAAAATGATCCATGCATTAACTGAAAGAGTATACCTACCTATTTATTCTCTCGAACAGTGTTGCAATCATGTACACATTCTATGACGTATATAGTTCGCAATTGTACATCCCTATCGGTAAAGGATACATTGACAATCTAATTTAAGCAACTACTAATTGATTGTTATGAGTAATGCTATAGGCACAATTTCAATTATTAATTTGTGTAACATACTATTAAAATGAATCTTTGTTTTCACATATATAGTTCACTTGAAGCAAAATACTGAAACATAACCAAAAAATAGAAGAGCACAAACAAACAGTACTACTTGAAGAAGACTGAAAAGAAGAAATTGAAAGATGGACATAATATTGTAGAGGAAAAGAAATCTACTGGTAAGAAAACTAAGCAATTTCTGAAAACAATATTAAGAAAAATGAAAACTGTGGAAAGTGTTGAAAAGAGAAACTAAATTTTACCAACAAGTCACAAACAAAAGATTACTCATCTTCAAAGAAGAATGCATTTTTAAGAAAAAAACTCATCTAACAAGAAGGCAGAAACAGTATAAGGATATTAGAAGAAGAATGTTTAAAAGTAGAGTGATTAAAAATGTATTAAAGAATTTAAAACAGTATAAAAGAAGATCAGCAGCTTATAAGCAAAAGCAGCAAATTGAAAGTGTAGTAGAAAAAGCTTTTGAGTTGAAACAAAAATTATTTATCTTCATATTGAAGAGATTAAGAAAACTGGATAAAACAGTTGTGTTTATGAAGGAGAAAAGCAAGAGAAAAAGACTGGTTAATGGAACTAACTTTTGTAAAACTTTTACCGGTAAATGGAAACACACGACCAGTACTGAGCATTTCTTTAATGAAGAAAGCTGTTTTCAAGAGAACACATTAATACATGCAGTCGATAATAGTGGCCGATGTTATGAGGTGAAAGATGGTTCTCCCAATCCAAAGGAAAAAAGGGTTCATAGGAATGTAGAAGTAATAGCTGAAGAAGTTCAACGAAGGTATACACAAGCTCCTGTATATAAGTCTGTATATAAGTGGGATTGTGGCAGTATTGGTGGTATTCGACAGGAGTCTATTAACATATTACAAATTGTTTTACGTGAATATCCAAATAGAAGTGTTAAACAAAAGATTAACATGTTGCCAGGGGACTAGATCCATGTAAAATAACAAAAAATGTCAAGTTACAGGGACAATCTCTGGCTTGTTTTTCAAAGAAAGTGTGCCAAAGTACTTTTCATCATTTGGGAAGGTTAGCTGTCCACCACTCTGAAATGCAGAAGTTAGTAAGGAAACTTCACTATGTAAAAACTCCTGCATTGCATTTAAGTGAAATGAATATAGCTCTTTTGCATGGTTCTGTAGCAGATGTACAGAAAGTTTGAGATGATATAGTTTTGCTTTTTTGTTCTGTAGAGAGGTGTAGGGAAAGTGAGGAATTGATGTCTGCAGGTGTAATAGAACAGGACAGACAGATTAGTATTGATGAGGCTGTTTCCTCTGAAAAACCAAAAGTTTTATATTTGTTGCCAACGCACTCACTACAAATGTCAAACTAGGAATGTTGATTTATATTTAAAAATGTAAAACGTGGCAACAATTTTCTGTTTATTTATTTGTAGAAGAACAATTTGACTTGTCCACTGATCAAATTATTTGTAACTACTGGTACAACAAATTAGAAGAAAACAAAATGCCAGCTAGAGCAGTACATAACAACTTTGAGTTGTTACCTATTCCTCAGGAACTGGCAGATTTAAATGTATATGAGTCTATTCTTATTCAATCTGTACACCCATTCCAGGCCATAGTTCTTATGGAGCCTAAGAGAGGTAAGCTGCCACCAACAGATTTACAAACAAGTCTCAAAGGAAGAAATGTGTACTTACCTTTAGATTTTAAGAAAAATATTAAAACTGTTACACAGAGATGAAAACAAGCAAGTAGTTATTCTAGTAAATGGTGTACCAACAAAGAGTAAACAAATCAACAAAGTATTTGTAGTGATATTTATAAACTTTGAAATGCAACATTATACCTGGAAAAGAATAATATTTATTATAAGAATGTAAATGTTGATGAAGAAGTAAGATGCCTACTAGATAAAACAGTAATGTCCACTGGTCAAATGGATAAAAAGGACAAATCTCGAAGTGAAGAGATTCATTAACATTATACCATACTTCCTCTCCATTCGAAAGATATCATGGAAAACAGTATTGAATTATTTCTAATGAAGGAAGCAAAAGGAGCCCCCATGAGTATATGGGAAAAAAGTTCAGAAGCTTGTTGTTTTCCACAGCTATTCCCCACTGGAAAAGGTGGACAATTTGATGTCCCAGCTCCATTGATTCCAGCATCAGAATAGCTATCAACAAGATTGTACTCTGAAGAACCAAGATTTTGGCAGTGCAGTCCACATATATTTCATCTTCTGTTTGAGACTGATTTGTCTGGCCTTTCATATGTGGTGAACCATTTATTAAAAACTGGAGTTCATCTTCAACATGTTTCTGCAAAGCAGTTCATCGAGAAAGTTGAACAAAGGAATGAAAATTTGGAATCTCACTTAATCAATTTGATAGCGTGCCAACGTGCCACCAATATATATTGGCATCTCTGTCATGGTGAAAGTGCACCTACTTGGTTTCTAACACTTAGGTGTGCTGAATAGGCATGGGATGATTTTGTGGAATTCCTACGAGAAGCAAATTCAAATTTAAAAACATTGAACAGAAGACAGATGGAGAACTCTGTTCCTTGGATCCCGCAAATGTCTGCAGGTATTTTAACCATATGTTTCAAACTATGATATATCTTTCCTGCAATAAAAGCATTCCACCTCTTGAAGTGATACCTGATTTCATTTGGTGAAAAGAGTACCAAGCAAGAGGTACTCCTCATATACACATGCTATTATGGATAAAAGATGCACCAAAATTTAAAACAGATTGTGATGAAGCTTTTTGTCTTTTATCAAACAATATGCTACATGTGCCATTCCAAGAGAAGTAGGAGAAAACAGATTGAGACAACAAGTTCTACGTAATAGATGTGAAAAGTACTGCAGACGGAAATACAAATGTAAAGGAAAATGTTATACAAAATGTAGTTTTGGATCCCCACCACCTATTATTTCTAAAGGAAGAGTAATAGTTTTTTTATCAGCAGAAAGACATACAATAACTCAGAAATCTCCCAAGAATACATACAACTTAAGGAGAACAGAAGCTTCAAAGTGTATTAATGACTATAATCCAGTCATTTTGAAAATATGGAATTCATACAAGGGTATTCAGTTTGTTGCAGACAACTCAATTGCTGTTGCTCATTATGTCCTGTCATAAATAACAAAATCTGAGAAGTCAGAGATGAATAAACGTGGGAAGATATTTCTGCTGAAAAGAGTCTCAGCAAGAAATTGTACAGCTTTAGCTTGAAGATGCTTTCCCATAGAGAGATAGGACTTATGCATGTTTGGATCGTTTGAGCTCAGCCAGTTTGTATTTAAAGTCAAGAGGAATCAGTTGGGTAAGTCTAGGAATAGCCTTCTCACAAAACAGAGTATTGAAATATTTTCAAAACTCCAATAATTAGCAGAGTATGAGCCAGAATGCACTGATATCATCAAAAATAATATGTTGGGTATATACTATCCCAAAAGGAGCCCCCATCTTGGAAAGTTATGTCCGTATGAAATACTTCAAAGAAAACACAAGGAGATGATGGATGGAGCGCTGAAACTTTCCAGACACTCACCCCCAGTCACAGATCTGGGTTAAATCCATCATCATTCTTTAGCTCACTTCGCCACCTCAGTTCAGACCCAGGTATATGCAAATCAGGCTTGACCCTATGCCTCATGGGAACAGTCCAGCCCGAACTACCAAATCAGGTCTTCCCTGAACTGGGTACAAGCATCCTGGGACCGCTTTCGGGTAACACCCCTCATCAGTCAGGCTAGCTTGAATCCAGTGGCAAAGTGAGCAAGGGACCGATGTCTGGTCATACCATGCCAAAGTAGAGTGAACAAAGCAAACAAAAGAAGATGATGGATGGAGCGCTGAAAGTTTTCAGACACTCAACCCCAGTCACAGATCTGGGTTGAATCCAGCATCGTTCTTTAGCTCACTTCGCCACCTCAGTTCAGACCCAGCTATATGCAAATCAGTCTTGACCCTGTGCCTCATGGGAACAGTCCAGCCTGAACCGCCAAGCCAGGTCTTCCCTGAACTGGATACAAGCATCCTGGTGCCACTTTCGGGGTAATACCCCTCATCAGCCAGGCTATCGTAAATCCAGAGGCAAACTGAGCAAGGGACCCATGTCTGGGCATACCCTGCCAACTTAGGGCGAACAAAGCAAACACAAGGAGATGAAGGACAAAGCGCTGAACCTTTTCAGACACCCCCAGTCACAGATCTGGGTTGAATCCATCATCGTTCTTTAGCTCACTTCGGCACCTCAGTTCAGACACAGCTACATGCAAATCAGTCTTGACCCTGTGCGTCATGGGGATAGTCCAGCCAGAACTGCCAAGCCATATATTCCCTGAATCGGAAACAAGCATGCTGGGAACGGTTTCAGGGTAACACTTCTCATCAGCCAGGCTAGCTCCAATCCAGTGGCAAAGTGAGCAAGAGACTTACATCTGGGCATATCCTGCCAACTTAGGGCGAACAAAGCAAATACAAGGAGATGATGGACTGAGCGCTGAAACTTTTCAGACCTCACCCCGAGTCACAGATCTGGGTTGGATCCATCATCGTTCTTTAGTTCACTTCACCACCTCGGTTCAGACCCAGCTATATGCAGATCAGTCTTGACCCTGTGCCTCATGAGAACAGTCCAGCCCAAACTGCCAAGCCAAGTCTTTCCTGAACCGGAAACAAGCATCCTGGGACCAGTTTCAGAGAAACACCCCTCATCAGCCCGGCTAGCTTGAATCCAGTGGCAATGTAAGCAAGGGACCCACGTCTGGGCATACCCTGCCAAATTAGGGTGAACAAAACAAACACAAGAAGGTGATGGATGGAGTGCTGAAACTTTTCAGACACTCACCCCCAGTCACAGATCTGGGTTGAATCCATCATCGTTCTTTAGCTCACTTCGCCACCTCAGTTTAGACCCAGCTATATCCAAATCAGTCTTGACCCTGTGCCTCATGGGAACAGTCCAGTCCAAACTGCCAAGCGAATTTATCCCTGAACCAGAAACAAGAATCCTGGGAACGGTTTCAGGGTAACACCCCTCATCAGCCAGGCTAGCTTGAATCCAGTGGCAAAGTGAGCAAGGCACCCACATCTGGGCATACCCTGCCAACTTAGGGCAAACAAAGCAAACACAAGGAGATGATGGACTTAGAACTGAATTGTTTCAGACACTCACCCCCAGTCACATGTCTGGGTTGAATCCATCATCGTTCTTTAGCTCACTTTGCCACCTCAGTTCAGACCCAGATATATGCAAATCAGTCTTGACTCTGTGCCTCATGGGAAAAGTCCAGCCTGAACTGCCAAGTCAGGTCTTTCCTGATCCGGATTCAAGCATCCGTTGACCGGTTTCGGGGTAACACCCCTCATCAGCCAGGCTAGCTTGAATCCAGAGCAAAAAGGGGGCAATGGACCAATGTCTGGGCATACCCTTCCAACTTAGGGCGAGCAAAGCAAACACAAGGAGATGATAGACTTAGCGCTGAAACATTTCAGACACTCACCCCCAGTCACAGATCTGGGTTGAATCCATCATCATTCTTTAGTTCACTTCACCACCTCAGTTTAGACCGAGCTATATGCAAATCAGTCTTGACCCTGTGGTTCATGGGAACAGTCCAGCCCGAACTGCCAAGCCAGGTCTTCCCTGAACTGTAAACAAGCATCCAGGGACCGGTTTCGGAGTAACATCCCTCATCAGCCAGGCTAGCTTGCATCCAGTGACAAAGTGAGCAAGGGACCCACGTCTGGGCATGCCCTGCCAACTTAGGGCGAACAAAGCAAACCCAAGGAGATAATGGACTTAGTGCTGAAACATTTCAGACACTCACCCCCAGTCACAGATCTGGGTTGAATCCATCATCGTTCTTTAGTTCACTTCGCCACCTCAGTTCAGACCGAGTTATATGCAAATCAGTCTTGACCCTGTGGCTCATGGGAACAGTCCAGCCCGAACTGCCAAGCCAGGTCTTCCCTGAACTGGAAACAAGCATCCTGGGACCGCTTTCAGGGTAATACCCCTCATCAGCCAGGCTAGCTTGAATCCAGAGGCAAACTGAGCAAGGGACCCATGTCTGGGCATGCACTACCAACTTAGGGCGAACAAAGCAAACACAAGGAGATGACGGACAAGGCGCTGAAACTTTTCAAACACTCACCCCCAGTCACAGATCTGGGTTGAATCCATCATTATTCTTTAGCTCACTTAGGCACCACAGTTCAGACACAACTGTATGCAAATCAGTCTTGACCCATTGCATCATGGGGATAGTCTAGCCAGAACTGCCAAGCCAGGTCTTCTCTAAACTGGAAACAAGCATCCTGGGACCGGTTTCAGGGTAACACTTCTCTCAGCCAGGCTAGGTTCAATCCAGTGGCAAAGTGAGCTAGAGACCTACATCTGGGCATACCCTGCCAACGTAGGGTGAACACAGCAAACACAAAGAGATGATAAACTGAGCGCTGAAACTTTTCAGACACTCACCCCCAGTCACAGATCTGGGTTTAATCCATCATCGTTCTTTAACTCACTTTGCTATCTCAGTTTAGACCCAGCTATATGCGAATCAGTCTTGACACTGTGCCTCATGGGAACAGTCCAGTACAAACTGCCAAGCCAAGTCATCCCTGAACCAGAAACAAGAATACTGGGACCGGTTTTGGGGTAACACCCCTCATCAGCCAGGCTAGCTTGAATCCACTGGCAAAGTGAGCAAGACACACACATCTGGGCATACCCTGACAACTTAGGGCAAACAAAGAAATCACAAGGAGATGATGGACTTAGCGATTAAACGTTTCAGACACTCACCCCCAGTCAGAGGTCTGGTTTGAATCCATCATTATTCTTTAGCTCAATTCGCCACCTCAGTTCAGACACAGCTGTATGCAAATTAGTCTTGACTCTGTGCCTCATGGGGACAGTCCAGCCAGAACTACCAAGCCAGGTCTTTCATGAACCACAATCAAGCATCATGTTAACGGTTTCGGGGTAACACCCCTCATCAGCCAGGCTTGCTTGAATCCAGAGCAAAAAGGGAGCAATGGACCTATGTCTGGGTATACCCTGCCAACTTAGGGAGAGCAAAGCAAACACAAGGAGATGATGAACAGAGCGCTGAAACTTTTCAGACACTAACCCCCAGTACACAGATCTGGGTTGAATCCATCATCTTTAGCTCCCTTCGCCACCTCAGTTCAGACCCAGCTACATGCAAATCAGTGTTGACCCTGCACCTCCTTGGAACAGTCCAGCCCGAAATGCCAAGCCAGGTTTTCCCTGAACCGGAAACGAGCATACTGGGACCGGTTTTGGGGTAACATCCCTCATCAGGCACGCTAGCTTGAATCCAGTGGCAAAGTGAGCAAGGGACCCACGTCTGGGTATACCCTGCCAACTTGTGGCGAACAAAGCAAACACAAGGAGATGATGGACAGAGCGCTGAAACATTTCAGACCTTCACGCCCAGTATCAGATCTGAGTTGAATCCATCATCGTTCTATAGTTCACTTCGCCACCTCAGTTCATACCCAGCTATATGCAAATCAGTCCAGACCCTGTGCCTCATGGGAACAGTCCAGCCCGAACTGCCAAGCCAGGTCTTCTCTGTACCGGAAACAAGCATCTTGGGACCGGTTTCGGAGAAACACCACTCATCAGCCAGGCTAGCTTGAATCCAGTGTCAAAGTGAGCAAGGGACCCACGTCTGGGCATACCCTGTCAACTTAGGGCAAACAAAGCAAACACAAGGAGATGAAGGAAGGAGCCCTGAAACTTTTCAGACACTCACCCCCAGTCACAGATCTTGGTTGAATCCATCATCGTTCTTTAGCTCACTTTGGCACCTCAGTTCAGACACAGCTATATGCAAATCAGTCTTGCCCCTATGCCTCATGGGACCAGTCCAGCCCGAACTGCCAAGCAAGGTCTTCCCTGAAATAGAACAAGCATACTGGGACCGTTTTTGGGGTAACATCCCTCATCAGCCAGGCTACCTTGCAGCAAGTGACAAAGTGAGCATTGGACCCACGTCTGGACACACCCTGCCAACTTAGGGTAAACAAAGCAAACACAAGGAGATGATGGACTTAGCGCTGAAACATTCCAGACACTCACCCCCAGTCACAAATCCTGGATAAATCCATCATCGTTCTTTAGTTCACTTTGCCACCTCAGTTCAGACCCAGCTATATGCAAATCAGTCTTGACAGGGTATTCCCTGAAATGGAAAAAAGCATCCTGGGACAATACCCCTCATCATCCAGGCTATCTTGAATCCAGTGGCAAACTGAGCAAGGGACCGACGTCGGAGCATACCCTGCCAACTTAGGGTGAACAAAGCAAACACAAGGAGATGAAGGATGGAGCACTGAAACTTTTCAGACACTCACCCCCAGTCACAGATCTGGGTTGAATCCATCATCCTTCTTTAGCTCTCTTTGGCACCTCAGGTCAAACACAGCTATATGCAATTCGGTCTTGACCCTGTGTTTCATGGGGATAGTCCAGCCAGAACTGCTAAGCCAGGTCATCCCTGAACTGGAAACACGCATCCTGGGATCGCTTTCGGTGTACTACCCCTCATCAGCCAGGCTAGCTTGAATCCAGTGGCAAAGTGAGCAAGGGACCCACATCTGGGCATAGCCTGCCAACTTAGGGTGAACAAAACAAACACAAGAAGATGATGGATGGAGCACTGAAACTTTTCAGACACTCACCCCCAGTCACAGATCTGGATTGAATCCATCATCGTTCTTTACCTCACTTCGCCACCTCAGTTTAGACCCAGCTATATGCAAATCAGTCTTGACACTGTGCCTCATGGGAACAGTGCAGTCCAAACTGCCAAGCCAAGTCATCCCTGAACCAGAAACAAGAATCCTGGGACCAGTTTTGGGGTAACACCCCTCATCAGCCAGAATAGCTTGAATCCAGTGGCAAAGTGAGCAAGACACCGACTTCTCATCGGCAGGCTACTTTTGATCCAGTGGCAAAGTGAGCTAGAGACATATATCTGGGCATACCCTGCCAACTTAGGGTGAACAAAGCAAACACAAGGAGATGAAGTACTGAGCGCTGAAACGTTTCAGACACTCATCGCGAATCACAGATCTGGGTTGAATCCATCATCGCTCTTTAGCTCACTTCACCACCTCAGTTCAGACCCAGCTACATGCAAATCAGTCTTGACCCTGTGCCTCATGGGAACAGTCCAGTCCAAACTGCCAAGCCAAGTCATCCCTGAACCAGAAACAAGAATCCTGGGACCAGTTGTGGGGTAACACCCCTCATCAGCCAGGATAGCTTGAATCCAGTGGCAAAGTGAGCAAGACACGCACGTCTGGACATACCCTGCCAACTTAGGGCAAACAAAGCAAACACAAGGAGATGATGGACTTAGCACTGAAACGTTTCAGACATTCACCCCCAGTCAGAGGTCTGGGTTGAATCCATCATTGTTCTTTATCTCACTTTGCCTCCTCAGTTCAGACCCAGCTATATGCAAATCAGTCTTGACACTGTGCCTCATGGGGACAGTCCAGTCCAAACTGCCAAGCCAAGTCATCCCTGAACCAGAAACAAGAATCCTGGGACCAGTTTTGGGGTAACATCCTTCATCAGCCAGGCTAGCTTGAATCCAGTGGCAAAGTGAGCAAGGCACCTACTTCTGGGCATACCCTGCAAACTTTGGGCGAACAAAGCAAACACAAGGACATGATGGACGGAGCGCTGAAACTTTTCAGACACTCACCCCTCGTGACATCACATTGGAGGTGGGGAGACCTGCCTACCTGTTGTTCCTGTCGTTCACGGCAAACGAGGCAAGCCGCGAGCCGCACGCCACAGCGTTTCTATCGCTCCGTGGCTCCGTGGCTCTGCGGCTCTGTGGTAGCGAGTGGGAGCAGTGAGTGCGAGCAGCAGCGGCAGCAGAGGCAGCGGCCCGGTCGGGAGGACGGGAAGACGGAAGAGTCTCGTGTGGGCTTCTACAGGAAGTGGCAAGCGCGGCCGCCATTAGCAGGCGGCTGCAGTGAGAGTGAGCCCTCGGCGGAGGCAGCACGATTAGATCGTGGTGCTGCCTGTGACCCCGCCCTGTGTGCCCCGCTTGCCTCCGCTTTTGCTTCTCCTTTGTCCTGCTCCTCCACAGCTCCTCCTGGCGCTCTGGCCGGTAACCCTTGCATACCCCTGCACACATCGTATCCTCTGCCTAAAGCAAAGCAAAGCAAGCTAAGTAAAGCAAAGCAAAGTAAAGTAAAGCAAGACCACTCAGCAAGCAAAAGTAAACTAAAACAAAGTCAAAGTAAGACGATTCAGGGCGCCTGGGGGTGCTCAAAGACCAAAACCAGGAGTGCCTAAAGCAATCAAAGTAAATACCCCAAGACCACCTTGCCCCAGGATACAGAGGTGCGAGGCGGCAGCGAGGCGGCAGCAAGTAAATCTATAAGTTAACCTATAAGTGCAGGACAATCACTCCCAAGCAAGTTGTATCGCTCTAGGTGAGCCAAAAACTGAGCAAAAACCCTTGCCAGTAATCCACTATGAGATCAGGAAAAGTCAGGGGGACGACAGGCAACCAGCAACAGAAGTCCAAAAAGGAGGGAGGGGACCAACAAGCAATGGAAAACTTCAGCAAGCTCCAGGAAATGGAACAGGAATTAGAATCAGATCAAGATCACGACCAAGAAAAAGATAGGGAGAGTAAAATAGATAACATCCAAGAAGACAACCATACCCTTACTATTGCCACTTGTTCCCCCATCAAAACCAGCACCAAAACCAACAAGCGGGCTCTCATAACAGACTTCTTAAAAGTAAGCCGCAGTTTATCTCCGGGGAAGCAAAAGGCTCACAAAGTAGTCAAGGAAGCAAAGGAAGCCAAGAAGACCAAGGGGGCAGTTCAGGCAATGAGACACATAGAGATAGTGTTAGCAAAACAGCAAATAAGGAAGGCACAGAACAAGTGGCCCCTAAGTCTACCACAAAAGAAGACGTAAGCTGTGCCAGTCCTACACAGGGCTGCTTGAGCAAACTTATTGACCACCAAGGATCCCATCAACAGGCCATTTAGGCTGTAGTCCATAATGACCCGGGATTAAATTCGGAGTCCATGTCCAAACAATGGACCTGCCAGGCTCAATCAAACTAATTAAGCCAACAACACCAGCAACACCAGCAACAACAAATCGCCCTGCAGTGCGTTGAAGTGCAGAGCCCGGAGGACAACCTGGTGCTCTGGCAGGACAGCATCGATAGCTCCTGCGCATTACTATACTCACCGGCAGACCCTCAACCCTTGACCAGTTTGGGGGTCAAACAGTCTACGGGCAAGAACAATTCTCCACCAACTCAAAAACACCAAGTAACAAAATTCAAATTGCACATCAGTTGGAGCAGGGCCCATCTCAAAAGAAAAATGGGCCAGTGCCCTACGACTCCCACGAGGCTGAAGAATTCAACCCAGTCAGCCACTTAGAAGCACAAAACGTATCCGCGCAATCAAGAAACACCAAGGAACAAGGGGGACAATATCCAACGGAACAACAAGAAGGCCCATCAACAGGACCATTTTGGAATCAGCTACTAGGCATCATGAAAATGATTGGATCAGCTATGACCTATCATGCCGACAAGCTGGATACTCAAGTAGAGCTATTAAACGTCTTAGCATTATATGTTCAGGGGATAGAACAAAAATTGCACGATCTAAACACCATGATAATAAAGGTACAACATGCGCAGGATATCACATACCGCACGTGCCATTGCTACCAAATATTTGATAAGCTCGCAACTGTCCCAACTATAATGTCAGAGCTGTTGGGGGCAGTCAGGGAAACACAAACAAATTCCATAACATCTATGGAAAGAGACCCCAAGGAAGCAGACACCTCCAATATTAACATCAAACGATTAAAAGAGGAAATTAATTCTCAGAAAGGCGAATGCAGAAAAATACCTGACGCCGAGAAAGGGTCCGAACATCAAGATGAACAGCCACATTTAGAAGGTTCATCACCAACTCCTAATCAAAGTAATTTACCAAAGGAAGCTGTAGAAAGCAAGGAACAAATAAGCTTGAAAACACCCCTCACAAAGCGGGAACGGAAACGCCTAAGGAAAGCAAGGACAAGTAAATTAAGCAAAGCCATTCCACAATCATCATTGACATCCACCCAGAAAAGCCAAGATAAAGGTGATGAAAGCAACAGCGGTGCAGTCAGCACGCCGGATCATAACAACCC
The DNA here is from genome assembly GCA_963921515.1 of Calotriton arnoldi. Taxonomy (NCBI): domain Eukaryota; kingdom Metazoa; phylum Chordata; class Amphibia; order Caudata; family Salamandridae; genus Calotriton; species Calotriton arnoldi. Next base: position 403,878 of record CAWUFW010013223.1, read on the forward strand.
GGCAATAAAAGAGGCTGCTGCTTCAAGAAACCATGACGCGCAAAAAAAGGAAAATTCATCAATAAGTAAAATATATGACATATTCAAACACCCGGTTAAGAAGGAACATAATAACGCAAAAAGTAAAGAAACCGTAAAAACAGATATAAACCAAATATCTCAGGAACTAAAGATAATGGGAAAGGAGCCATACAGGCGCAAATTGTCAATAACAAAATTAAAACTAACCCACAGTCCCAGAGGTCTAGAGAGCCCATTGAAAGCATACAACAACACCAAGTCAAACATACCCATCGAAATACATCACCAAGACCCAACAGAAGCATCAAAAGGGACCCCGATCGACCACACAAAAACACAATCGCTCACTGCTCAAGGCCAGATAGAATTGGTCCCACATTATTGTATTGTATTGAATTGTATTGCGCATTTATATAGCGCAAACTGTCACCCTACGGGTATCCAGGCGCTGTCACATAGCAGAGGAATTCATCAGTCTACAGTGCTTCTCAAACTTAAGGAGTGATATTATCATTCCTGGGGAAGAGCCATGTTTTCAGATTCTTTCTGAAACAAAGCAGGGTGTCAGCTTGTCTGATCTTCTGTGGGAGATCGTTCCATAGGCGGGAGGCCGTATTGCTAAAAGCCCTTCCTCCCATCCTGGATTTTTTAAATCTAGTGGTGGTGACCAGATTGGTGCCAGAGGATCGAAGGGATCTAGTCGGTTTGTACCATGTGAATCTATCCTGCATAGGAAGGGGACCCGAGCCATGTGACGCTCTATACACTATGCATAGAGATTTAAAACTCACTCTGTCCTTAACTGGTAGCCAGTGTAGTTCTCTTAGAGCCAGCATAGTAGAAGCCCTGCGTTGCCTTCCTAATGCCAGCTTAGCTGCCATGGACTGGACTCTCTGCAATCCCTGCAAGATATATTGCGGGGCTCCTAAATATAGGGAGTTGCAGTAGTCCAGTCTGCTCAGGATGGCACTCCTTACTACCAAGGGTCTAGTTTCCTCTGGCAGTAAGGGGAGGATCTTCCGCAGTGCCTTTAGTAGGGCAAAGCAGACACTGGTTGTTTTATTGGCCTGTGATGCCATCTGAAGGTTGTCATCGATTAGGACACCTAAGTTTCGGACCGTTTTAACTGAGGACAGGGATTTGTCTCCAGGGGAGAATTTAATCTCCATCGGTATCTGATGTGTCAGTTTGGCCGTATTACAGTACACCACTTCTGTTTTTTCCTTATTGAATTGCAAAGAGTTTTCCTTGAGCCAGCTAGATGTTTGGCGCATGCATTCTTGGAAGATATCCATGGTCACTGCATCTTTCCCTTCTATGGAGAAAACTAGTTGAGTGTCGTCAGCGTAAATCGAGGGGAGCCCACGATATATTGAATCGAAGCGCAATAATAAGGTTACTCAAATCCCTTCCTGCCCTGAGACATATCACATCTAGGGACCTGGAAAGAATTGAATTTAAACCTAATCCTAACCAAATAGGGCCTGAAATAACAACAGCCACTTGGATAAATTACTCTGTCATTGAACAGATCTTGAGGCACAAAGAGGTATTTGCATCATGGGGTATAGAACTAAAAAAGGTGGAACCTCCTCGTTATCCGAGCCCCCTACAACACCCCTACTGCACAGAGGGCGTATTAAAAGGAGCGAAAGGCCCTGAGAATCCGGACCAAACGAAGGATGATGCCCAATCAATAAGACAAATCACGATTACAATCTCACACTCAGAAACAGCTAATAAAGAGGATAACCAGTACTGGAGACCCCTAAACACACAACAAAGAGCAGCATGAATAAAAACATACAAAAACCCAAATACATTGCAGGACTGTAAAATCTGCTCCTGGAACGTGAACGGCCTAGCCTCCAAAATAGAGGAAATCGAATTTGCTGACTTCATCCTACAGTACGACATACTGATATTGCAATAAACTTGGCAGATAACACACACCCCAATTGTAGGTTACAAAGAACATCTTATCCCAGCTAAAAAGGAGTCAACACATGGAAGAGCCAAAGGCGGCCTATCAATCTATATCTCAACAGATAATTTATGGGAAGAATACAACATCGACTTAGACTCCTGCTGGATGCAATGTATTAAACTTACAGTCTCCATCACCTGCACCTTGCTAATCCTGAACATCTACATGCACCCCGCTTATAAGCATAAGGGGAGAGATATCCAACAATTGGTAGCCGCCATCAAAACCCTAAAGCTAATCCACCCACATGCCAATATAATACTGTCCGGGGATTTCAACATGAACTTGATGCAAGCCCAAGAAAAAAACCTACCTACCCACATAAAGGTCAGGAATGACAACACAACTAGACGTGACACTTTGGGTAAGAAATGCGCTGCACTACTGGATAATCAATCATTGTATACTTTAAATGGTCGAGGTCCACAAGATAGCCCGGCAGCTTTTACAAGAGTGATGGCAAAATCAGGAGCAACCATTGACTTCACTGTAGCAGATCCAGATCTATTTCCCTTCATTACGAACTTTCAAATAATAGAAAGAGTAGATAGCGACCACTATCCTCAATCTTTTATATTAACCAAAGTTCGAGAAAAGTCCCGGCCAACCAGTGCCCTCACACAACTCACCCAACTGTACAATTTAAACCGATTAACATGGAACAACAACACCGTAGATGCAATTATGGAGTTCTGTTCGGCTCTATTGGCCTCTACCGATACAAAACCATTAGGGATAGAGGCCTGGGAGTCCCTTGTCAACAGCCTGAATAGAAAGTTCTCAGACAGTTCTAAAAACCAAAAATCCGCCAGGATTAGTGGGTCAGTATGGTATACTCACGCCCTAAGGATAAAAAAAAGACAACTAAATAAAGCTAAACACACAAGATGATGGACGGAATGCTGCACATTGGCAAACATTCACCCCCAGTCACAGATCTGGGTTTAATCCATCGTTATTTTGCTTCACCACGCCACCCCAGTTCAGACTTAGCCATATGCAAATCAGTCTTGACCCTGTGCCTCATGGGAACAGTCCAGACCGAACTGCCAAGCCATGTCTTCCCTGGACCGGAATCAAGCATCCTAGGACCGGTTTCAGGCTATCAGCATTCATCAGCCAGGATAGCTTGACTCCAGTGGCGTAGTGAGCACGGGACCCACGTCTGGGCATACCCTTCCCACTTAGGGCGAAATGCAAAACACACAAGATGATGGACGGAATGCTGCATATTGGCAAACATTCACCCCCAGTCACAGATCTGGGTTTAATCCATTGTTATTTTGCTTCACCACGCCACCCCAGTTCAGACATAGCCATATGCAAATCAGTCTTGACCCTGTGCCTCATGGGAACAGTCCAGACCGAACTGCAAGCCATGTCTTCCCTGGACCGGAATCAAGCATCCTAGGACCGGTTTCAGGCTATCAGCCTTCATCAGCCAGGATAGCTTGACTCCAGTGGCGTAGTGAGCACAGGACCCACGTCTGGGCATAACCTTCCCACTTAGGGCAAAATGCAAAACACACAAGATGATGGACGGAATGCTGCACATTGGCAAACATTCACCCCCAGTCACAGATCTGGGTTTAATCCATCGTTATTTTGCTTCACCACGCCACCCCAGTTCAGACATAGCCATATGCAAATCAGTCTTGACCCTGTGCCTCATGGGAACAGTCCAGACCGAACTGCCAAGCCATGTCTTCCCTGGACCGGAATCAAGCATCCTAGGACCGGTTTCAGGCTATCAGCATTCATCAGCCAGGATAGCTTGACTCCAGTGGCGTAGTGAGCACGGGACCCACGTCTGGGCATACCCTTCCCACTTAGGGCGAAATGCAAAACACACAAGATGATGGACGGAATGCTGCATATTGGCAAACATTCACCCCCAGTCACAGATCTGGGTTTAATCCATTGTTATTTTGCTTCACCACGCCACCCCAGTTCAGACATAGCCATATGCAAATCAGTCTTGACCCTGTGCCTCATGGGAACAGTCCAGACCGAACTGCAAGCCATGTCTTCCATGGACCGGAATCAAGCATCCTAGGACCGGTTTCAGGCTATCAGCCTTCATCAGCCAGGATAGCTTGACTCCAGTGGCGTATTGAGCACAGGACCCACGTCTGGGCATAACCTTCCCACTTAGGGCAAAATGCAAAACACACAAGATGATGGACGGAATGCTGCACATTGGCAAACATTCACCCCCAGTCACAGATCTGGGTTTAATCCATCGTTATTTTGCTTCACCACGCCACTCCCAGTTCAGACATAGCCATATGCAAATCAGTCTTGACCCTGTGCCTCATGGGAACAGTCCAGACCGAACTGCCAAGCCATGTCTTCCCTGGACCAGAATCAAGCATCCTAGGACCGGTTTCAGGCTATCAGCCTTCATCAGCCAGGATAGCTTGACTCCAGTGGCATAGTGAGCACGGGTCCCACGTCTGGGCATACCCTTCCCACTTAGGGCGAAATGCAAAACACACAAGATGATGGACGGAATGCTGCACATTGGCAAACATTCACCCCCAGTCACAGATCTGGGTTTAATCCATCGTTATTTTGCTTCACCACGCCACCCCAGTTCAGACATAGCCATATGCAAATCAGTCTTGACCCTGTGCCTCATGGGAACAGTCCAGACCGAACTGCCAAGCCATGTCTTCCCTGGACCGGAATCAAGCATCCTAGGACCGGTTTCAGGCTATCAGCCTTCATCAGCCAGGATAGCTTGACTCCAGTGGCATAGTGAGCACGGGACCCACGTCTGGGCATACCCTTCCCACTTAGGGCGAAATGCAAAACACACAAGATGATGGACGGAATGCGGCACATTGGCAAACATTCACCCCCAGTCACAGATCTGGGTTTAATCCATTGTTATTTTGCTTCACCACGCCACCCCAGTTCAGACATAGCCATATGCAAATCAGTCTTGACCCTGTGCCTCATGGGAACAGTCCAGACCGAACTGCCAAGCCATGTCTTCCCTGGACCGGAATCAAGCATCCTAGGACCGGTTTCAGGCTATCAGCCTTCATCAGCCAGGATAGCTTGACTCCAGTGGCGTAGTGAGCACGGGACCCACGTCTGGGCATACCCTTCCCACTTAGGGCGAAATGCAAAACACACAAGATGATGGACGGAATGCTGCACATTGGCAAACATTCACCCCCAGTCACAGATCTGGGTTTAATCCATCGTTATTTTGCTTCACCACGTGCTTTGTTCGAACTAAATAAAGCTCTCAGACAAATGCGAACTCATGGCCAACAACCCTCTCGGCAGGCCCTGACTACAATCAAACAAATGAAAAGCGACTTAAAAAAAGAGATTCGTGCAGCAAAACGCACATACAATGAGCAATTTTGGACGAAAATGCTTCATGTCAGCCGACAACAAAATTCAAAAGAGTTTTGGGTTCAAATCAATGTCCTATCAAACAGAAAAAATCGGCACTACAACTCTGACATAAGCGAGCACGCATGGAGAGCCCACATAGAAGCTACATTTAACACCCAGAAAGTCCCCGGGGCTCCCGTCGACAACGACACACAGAAGGCGAGACGGTTAAGCACCATTATTCCTAGAGACACTCCAATTAAGGAGCATTGGACACCCAAACTAACCTCCTAAGCCCCAGATTTCACGACCTGCAAATCGAATCCGGAAGATCACAGTAACCTCCAAGTCAAACAACCTGAAGGCAAACTTCAGCGAGGTCCATTTGAAACACCAGGGTCAGATCAATCAATCCCTGATCTATAGATCACACAAAAACAAGTACTGAACGCAATAAAAAAACAGAGGTCTGACGGGGCGCCGGGACCAAATGACTTTCCCAACGCCCTATTTAAAAAAGATCCAGTATTTTGGTCTAATCATCTATCATTACTGTTCGCTCACATCTTGGAATCTCACACTATACCAGACTCTTGGCGAGGAAGCATACTACACCCTATATTTAAATCAGGGGCTCGTTCAAATCCCTCTAATTATAGGCTAATAGCCCTCATTGATGTTGAGGCAAAAATCTATGCCTCAAACTTGCTGAAAGATCTAGAGGATTGGGTCGACAGCACTAAACTGATCCCCAATACACAAACAGGCTTCCGAGCTGGAATGGGCACCTTAATGAATATATCTGCCGTCACGCTTTTGGCCAACCAAGCCATTGCCAACTCCAAAGTTCTGTATGCATGTTTTGTGGAACTCAAAGCAGCCTTCAATAAGGTCCCCAGACCAGCCCTGTGGGCAAAAATGAAATCCTGGGGAGTCCCCACAAACCTATTGAACGCAATAATCAACCTTTACTCAAAAACATGGGTTCAAATAAAAATAGGAGACGGTCGAAGTTTAACAAACAAAATCACCACCACCAATGGCTTAAAACAGGGGTACGTTCTAGCCCCCTGTTTATTTAATATGTATACAGCCGACTTAGACAATAACTTACGTTCAACATTAGGGGACCCCACAAAACTGGGGAATGTGAGAATAGTAAGTCTGCAATACGCCGACGACATTGTGTTGCTATCTCAAACGCCCTGTGGCCTCCAACGACTGATAAACCAACTAGCAGAATATACAGCTTCAACTCAATTAGACATAAATTTCAAAAAAACTAAGGTTATGTGTTTTTCGAGTCCACACAAAAAGATAACAAAATTCACTTGGACGATCAACAGTAACTGCCCGGATCAGGAGGGAACATATAAATATCTGGGAGTAACATTAGATCGCCACCTTAATTACAAGCAATACCTAGAACAGCGGAAAACAAAAGCAAAACAGCTATTATTTGCATTCAAAACCTTGCAAAAAAAACTCAGTGACTGTTCGACGACCCACTTATTAAAGGTCGTGGCAGCAACATTTTTACCATCAATCACGTACGGTTCAGAACTCCTAAACACAAAGGATGCAATAATTCTGAACATCGCCCAAACCAGCCTCTTCAAAAATCTATTCAAAATCCTGCGCCACATTTCTCAAGCCCGGATTAGATTAGAATTCGGGTTAAAAAAACAGATCCTGTCAAGACAAGGAGCGCTGGTAAAATACTACTGGAGAATGCGGGCAGCAGAGGAAGAGTCTCTGGCACAATATTGGTGGCTGGAGGTTGAAAGGCAATTCAGATTGAGTAACTCGGTTTATCCATTTTTAAAGCAATCGATTGAAGCTTTAAAGTTAGAGGAAGCTTGGCACATAATACCATCCTATCCGGAGTTCAAACGAATAGTCAACAAAACGATCAATCAAATATCTCAAGAAAAGGACAAAGCCTCATTGACCACGAAAATCAATGCATGGATTGTGTTTCCAACATATAAAATGTTAAAGCCTCAATCATACCTATCGGAACACTTTGCAAATTGCATAAAGCAGCAACTGACTTTACTGATATTGGGAGTTTATTCATCTAAAGACCTAATCCCGAAATGGAAACGGACCTGGCCCTCAATGGACTGTCGCCTTTGTGGACAAGGAGACGAATCATTGCTCCACCTACTTTGCATTTGTCCGGCATTATTATCCATACGGAAAGAACTTTTGCGGCCAATAATGAAAAGAGAACAAATAAGGACTTGTAGATCCGCCGTAATAAAATGCTTAGGAGGCTCGACAGTACAACTGGCAAGTAAAGCAATAAAGTTTTTGAGTTTAGCTGCAAACGAACGAGAAAAGAGAGACAGAGAATTTGAACCGGCAAGGCATGCAAGGTGATAAAGTGCAGTTAATCAGTCCGCAGCCTACATAAGAACTACGTATTTTATAGCATGACAAGACGGAAGGAATCAATTGTACTCTGTTTTAAAAAGTTTTATTATAAATTTCAACGAGAATTTATTAATTAATCTGTATCTTGCCCATGAATTTTACGTGTACTAGCGGTTACGCCGCTCTTTTTATGATTTAAATTAAATCAAATAAAAGTAATTTCATCATCATCAAAAAAAGACACTCACCCCCAGTCACAGATTGATTGGATTCTACCAGCATTTATAATTTGTGTTTTCATTATTATTTTGCCTAATGGATATAAAATGTTGAAGATTAACTTGAAAAAGCAAGTAGAATATGTATTTCTTTCCAGTATTGTACCAGGTATAATAGCAATACTTAATGTTTTAAAATCTATTTATGTTAAGTAGTAGAGTTAATATAGGTAAAACAAGTGATTAAGAAATTGTAAATTATAAATCATTGTTACACATATTTATAATGAGGTACTATGCACTTTTTAAATGTAATCCATTTATTTTTTCCCTACCTTTCAATGATGTATGGTGAAGTTATATGAAATATGAGTACAGTCAAAAAGGGAAACTGATACTGGTATCTTATTATGATACAATGTGATTAAAAAAAAATGTAATATTAATGTTTTTTTAACAAAACATGTTTATATATTTCTTTATAGCAGTCGCAGAAGCGCAGATCTGTTTCTAATGCAGGCCTCATGAAACCACTTGAACACACAGCTTGATCCCTAGATGCCCTGTATAATAAATAGAAGGTGATCCATCCAGTTACTTCTATACTTATTAACTGAGGATATGATGTGAAACAGTGGAAGTCTTACGTGTGCTTCAGCTGATCACCCTAACTTAAAAACTATACAGTGTATCATACCTTGTACTCATTTTCTCACAGCTATGCCAGCATTCAGACTCAAAACCACAAATCTGTTAGCTAGGCAGATGTCATGCAAACATTTGAACACACAGCTTCAGTCCAAACTGTTTTGTATAATGAGCAGAAACTGGTCCGTACAGCTTCTACTGCAAACATTTAGAGAGCATGAGGTGTGAAACAGAGGTAATCTAGTATTTAAAGGCTACTTTATAGTTGTTATCTCACCCCTAAAAGGTAATGACACATTCATTGACATCTTTAGAAAGAGGATGACACTTCCAAAACTGGCCCAAAAAACTTAGGGGCCCATTTGGATGTAGGGCGGATCGCCACCGCCCGCATGGCGGTGGCGATCCGCCCTACATTTCCCTCCGCCCGCCACCCATTTCCCCCGCCACATTAGTATGGCGGGGGGGACCCCGGCGGACGGAAAGACCGTCCGCCGGTTTTCCGCCGGTCGACCAGTCGACCGGGCGGAAAAGGGGCTATATATGGTGGCGGTGTCTGCTAGACACCGCCATCCATATTAGCATGGGTGCGGGAAGCAGCCTTTCCGTGGCGGCGATGCTGCCATGGAAAGGCATGCGGAGTTTGCTGTTGGGGGCCCGTTGCGGGCCCCCCAGGTATTGGGGGGGTGGGGGGTGCACATGGGGGTCCCTATGGTACCCCCTACATTGTCATTGACAAGGTGGCAAGCACCGCGCGGTGCCTGCCACCTTGTGCATGACAATACACACAGTTCATTCCCAGCATTGTGGCGGGCGGTGCTGTGAGCACCGCCCACCACAATGCTGGGAATGAAGGATGCCACCGCCACGGTGGCGGTGGCATCCTAATCGCTGGTGCGGGACCGCCGCACCACTGGCAGCCGGTCCCAGCACCGCTAGGGTGGCGGGCGGACGAAAGTCCGCCCGCCATCTCAATAGGCCCCTTAGTCTTTCATTTAGGCTTAGGCCTAACATTGCAAGCTCTTAATCTCTGATTAAACTGGAGGAGAAAAGTGAGGTTTAAAAGATGTTGCCACATGTACTCACTTGTATCCTAGTTCATATAAATCTCTGCAAACATACAATGAAAGTACACCATAGTGATGTCTGTGCTAGAAACTGAAAACGTATTCCTGCAAACTTTAATTTCTAACCTTCCTGTTAGACATGTCTGCAGTTCTATGTGTACTTTATACTTATGCTACAGGTGAATATATTAATTAGAAAACTATGCCGTCTATCATAACCATTATTAAATATTGACAGACCTACTTCATCTTTCAGACCCAGAACCACACATCTCTTTTCTAAGTAGTCTACATGCAACCATTTGAACATATATGTTCATACCCCACTGTCTTTTATAATAACTAGAAACTGATCTGTGGTGCTTATTGCACACACATTTATGAACCATGCTCTCTAAAACATAGGTAATGCCTACAAGCAACTTTACATGTGTTATATCACTCCTTAAAGGGACGGGCACACTCAATCAGATCTCTAGAGAGATGCTGATACTAAAAACAGCAGACTTAAATTATAGGGTACACCTGCCACTGTCAGCTCTGTTTCACTAATAAAACTGGTCAACAATTGTGAGGTTTAAAATATGTTCCCAAGTGTATTAACCACTATTCAGTCCATATAACTCTCTACTAAGGTGCACTGCAAGTAGGTTGTAGAAACTAATGTGTGCACTTTGAACGGAAAACTTATTCTATCAAGTTTCAATGTTTCACCTTTTCCGTCTCTTAGCTATCTCTGTACTTATACATATAGTGTTAGACATGTGGTGTAGCTGATGATCATGAATTGAAAATTAAACAGTATATCATACCCCTGACCTATTTAGAGAGGTATTTCACCTTTCAGTCCCAGACCCACACATCGCTTTTGTCTACAGATCTTCTGAAAACAGTTAAACAGATTCATCAAACCCCAGTGCCCTGTTTAATAAACAGAAAGTTATCCATTCACCTTCTTTTAGGCACATGTATAGAGCATGCAGTATGAAACAGAGGTAGTCTAATGTTTATAGGTTAGTTTATATGTGTCATCTCACCCCTAAAAGCCATTGACTCAGTGATTGAAGTGTGTACAGAAATGTTGACGGAAATAACAATGGCATGAGACAAAGGTACTACGGCTAGTGGATGCTAAATACAAGAAATACAAATGCCACCTAGAGGGAAAAAAGTAGAGGCAGTTGCCTCATACAAATATCTTGGATTTAAGGTTGAACAAAAACTGAGTTATAAATCACAGCTCATCGCAATGAGGGCCAAAACTCAAAATTGTATAAACTTTTTGAATCTACTAAAAAAGAAACTAAGTTGTCCATCCCACTGTAACCTACTATTTGTCATGCTCGCTCAGCTAATGCCAACAGTGACCTACGGTACAGAAATAATGAGGGGTTGTGAAATCCCAGTTTTGAACAAGATACAAACAGAAGTTTGCAAAAACGTCTTCCACATCCAGCAAAGTGCATTACGGGCCCAAGTCCGACTCGAGTTCTGTCTGCCTAACCAAATATTCCGGAGTAAAGGTGCATTTATCAAATTATGTTGGAGGCTGCTTGCATCGGAAATCGGCTCCATTGACCATAGGTGCTGGAAAGAAATAGATAGTTAAAAAGTAAATAAAATTCAACGATCCTGGGGTTGCTATCTAAACCACGTGATAGAGAACTTGTGTGCTCAAGATATTAGGAATTTCAGCATCGGGAAAAAGGCCTTTAACAAATTAATCAATTCCACAATAAAACTTCTGTCAGATACAACAGATGAGAATATTTTACTACAGAGACGTCACGCCTGGACGGTGATCAGCTCATATGGCACAAGGAAGCCTCAGAAATATCTATTAGCCTACTTCTCATTGACCTTAAAACATCAAATCATGAGACTACGTTTTGGTATGTGGGAAACAAAGGATCTCATCCCTTCATGGAAAGACCAATGGCAAAACCGAGACTGCAGACTGTGAGGCTATAAATATGAATTGCTTCAACATATTTTCTGCGCATGCCCAAAGTTATTAAAAGAAAGGAAGATACTATTAAAAGAAATATTTAACAACATGAACATTCGAACAAGTAGAGAAGCAGTAATCACCTGGCTAGGTGGGTTCTCAATCCCCCTAGTCTGCAGAGGGGTAAAACTTTAAAATCTGTATTTAAAGGAAATAGGTCGAAATCCTGTGGAAACCCAAACAGACTCTTAGAATTACTGGAAAACTAGAAAAAAACTTGCTAAGAAATGAGCTGTTTTATATATGGTTTTTATTATGATATGGCTTGTTCAATTTTAACAGAATTTTTATTAATTGCTCAATAGATGTTGCATAAGGACTAACTGTTTTAAAATTCTATCAACAATTTTTTATTTTCTTCTTATTAGGATGTTGATGTGCTGCAAAACATGTTGCTTGGTGTAATGTTTTTTTGTTAAAGACCGAACACTTAAACAAATAAACTTGAAACTTGAGAGAAGATGGCCTTTCATTTAACAGTTAGGCTTGGAACTGCCAGCTCTGTCTCTCTAATGAAACTGGTACAGAAATGGCAGATTTAAAACATGTTTTGAAGTGTATTAACCCCTATCCTAGTATATATAACTCTCCACAAAGGTACATTGTAAGTAGGCCACACTTAGGGATGTATGTTCTTGAAATTGGAAGCATGTTCCGTCAAATTTGAATATCTGAACTCTTCCGTATCTCAGCCATATCTGTACTTGTGCATGTAGTCTAAGTTGTGTGGTGTAGCTGACTATTATAACTTCAAAAGTAACCAGTCTATTGTATCCCTGAGTGAATATTGACAGAAATACTTCACCTTTCAGTCCAAGAACTGCATATCTCTTTTTTAAGGAAGGCTCATGAAAGCACTCGAACACACAGTTTCATAACCTGCACTCATCCATTCATTCAGGCACTACTTATGTACACATCCATTCACTTGGGCACTATCCATGAACTCACCCATTCACTCAGGTACTACCCATGCACTCATCCTTTCACCCACGCACTACATGTGTGCACATCCAATCGCCAGTCACTACATTTTCACTCATCCATTCACTCAGGCACTCATCCAATCACCCAGGTACTATCCATGAACACCTCCAATCACCCTGGCACTACCCTTGCACTCATCCATTCACCCTTGCACTACCCATGCACTCATCTATGCACCCAGGCACAACCCATGCACTCATTAAATGACCTAGGCACAACCTATGCACCCATGCAATCACCCAAGCACTACCCATGCATTCATCCAATCACCTAGGCACTACCCTTACACTCATCCATTCACTCAGGGAGTACCCAGGCACTCATTCTTTCACAAAGGTACTACCTATGCATACCTCCAATCACCCAATCGCTGCATTTGCACTCGTCCATTCTCTCCGGCACTATCCATGCACTTATCCAATCACCCTGGCAGTACCCATGTACACATTAATTCACTCAGGCACTACCCATGCAGTCATCCAATCACCCAGGTACTACTCATGCACTCATCCAATCATGCAGGCAGTACCCATGCACTCATCCAGTCACTCATGCACTACCATTGCACTCATCCATTCAGCCAGGCACTACCCATGCACTCATCTGTTCACTCAGGCACTACCCTTACACACATCCATTTACTCAGGGACTACCCATGTACTTATCCTTTCACTCAGGCACTACCTACACATGCATCCAATCAGCCATTCACTACATTTGCACTCATTCATTCACTCAAGCACTACCTATGCACTCATCCAATCACCCAATCACTACCCATGCACTCATTCAATCACCCAGGCTCTACCTATGTACTCATCCAATCACTCCAGCACTATTTGGGCACTCACCCAATCACCAGGGCACTATCCGTGCACTCATCCAATCACTCAGACATTGCACCCACATACTGACCTAATCACCCGGCACCACCCATGCACACATCCATTAACTACATATGAAAACATAGGACAAAGAATATTTTCACCACTACCAACATACATATAACAAATATAATTTCTATCTTTAACCACAATAGGAGGTTCCGGAAGAACCTTTTTTTTTGTAACTCTTCTTGGTGTTTTTTTAAACTTTTTGAAAAAAACCTTTTAGACAATGTTTCTTCACACTGCGGAAAAAATGCAAGTACAAAACAAAAATAATACTTGTGATTCTTGATAAGTGTTATAACAGCTGATATAGACTGCTCTCTATCTCACAAGATAGTTTGGCATTTACAGCACTGTACCCCTGCATCAGCCGAATCAGGATATGTCAACTGTTGTCGTGAACAAAGTACTCTGCCATATGAAGTACTAGCTACTCCTAATTTGCCACTTTGAGCTTGCTATCTCTTCTCCCTAGCACACTACTCTCTTGCAAGTTGGGTTGGATTGATGGTTTAAAGGTGCTTCATCATAGATCAATCAATCAATCAATCACGGCATTTATAGAGCGCGCTACTCACCCGGGAGGGTCTCAAGGCGCTGGGGGAGGGGGTAAGTTACTGCTCGAACAGCCAGGTCTTGAGCTGCTTCCTGAAGGCGAGATGGTCCTGGGTTCGCCGAAGGTGAGTGGGGAGGGAGTTCCAGGTCTTGGCCGCCAGGTAGGAGAAGGATCTTCCTCCGGCGGTGGTTCTGCGGATGCGTGGTACGGTGGCGAGGGCGTGGCTGGTTGATCGTAGCTGGCGTGTGGGCGTGTAGAAGGACATGCGGTCGTTGAGGTACTTTGGGCCCAGGTCGTGGAGGGCCTTGTGTGCGTGGGTGAGGAGTCTGAACGTGATTCTCTTGCTGACGGGGAGCCAGTGCAGGTCTTTCAGGTGTACGGTGATGTGGCTGTTTCGGGGGATGTCCAGGATGAGTCGTGCGGAGGCGTTCTGGATGCGCTGGAGTCTCTTTTGAAGTTTGGCTGTGGTTCCGGCGTAGAGGGTGTTCCCATAGTCCAGTCGGCTGGTGACGAGTGCCTGGGTGACGGTCTTCCTGGTTTCAGTGGGGATCCATCTGAAGATCTTGCGGAGCATGCGCAGGGTGTTGAAGCATGAAGATGAGACGGCGTTGACTTGTTTGGTCATTGATAGGGAGGAGTCCAGGATGAAGCCCAGGTTGCGTGCGTGGTCCGTTGGCTTGGGTGCGGTGCCCAGGGCCGGGGGCCACCAGGAGTCGTCCCAGGCGGAGGGTGATGAGCCCAGGATGAGGACTTCCGTCTTGTCTGAGTTCAGTTTAAGGCGGCTGTTCCTCATCCAGTCGGCGACGTCTCTCATCCCGTCGTGCAGGTTGGCTCTGGCGGTAGTGGGGTCGTTGGTGAGGGAGAGGATCAGCTGGGTGTCGTCGGCGTAGGAGATGATGTTGAGGTTGTGGTTGAGGTTGTGTCGGCGTGCGATGGCTGCGAGGGGGCTCATGTAGACGTTGAAGAGGGTCGGGCTGAGTGAGGATCCTTGTGGAACGCCACTAGATGAAGTTCCACAGGAGTATTTTCACATCCGACCCTCTGGAAAGGTGACTTTCCTGGAATTAACTTTTTTATCCCCTTCAGTGATAGTAAAAAAAGCCCCCAAACTATACTCTCCTTTAGTTTTTTCAGAGGTTCTTCTTGCTCTTCAATGCTTTCAACCTCCTCTGCACTCTCTCCTCCTCCAGCTGCCATCTTGTCTTTCAAAAAATAATTGAAGAAAAACTTGTAATAGTAACAGCAAATACAAATGTTGTCAAGCAGTACTGACACACACAAATGCAGGAAGAAGGGGTTGGATCCTCCCTTTAAAGGATAGAAAGCTTTCTGAACCAATCAAATCAGTTTTTTTATGTCACATGATGTAGCAAGGGGTTCGAGTCATCATCACGTTCACGTCACGCATCCACGAAATATATTAAATAGTATTTTTACACTTTCACAACAAATCTATAAAACACATTTAAAAAGTAAATTTACACATGGAATTACGGGCTGGCAAGGTACACAACGGTGTTGTGGCTCCACAATAACTATTAACTCTTTCAGTGCTCATGATGGAATGGTTCAGTCATGAGCACCAGTTCTCCTGTGTTCATGACGGAACCATTCCGTCATGAGTACAGGGGCACTAAATCCCTCTGCTGCAGACAGCAGAGGGATTTCCTTTTTTTTTTGTTGGCCTTCGGAGGTGGGGAAGAGCTTCCCCAACCTCCCAAGGCCGTTTTTTTACTTTTTAATACAATGACGATTGCACACATGGCGCGCTGACGTCATTGCATTGAAAACAAAACTGAAACTTAGTTTCAGTTTTAATGTTTCAGTGCTCGTGGGGCTATCTCAGCCCCCAAGCACCAAAACACTTTGGAGAGGTATTGTTGGAAAGGGGAGAATCTCCCCTTTCCAATGGTACCCTTCCCTAGTGGATTCCTACTTGGAGATCACCCAAGGAGGGCGATACCCAAGCAGGGATTCACCCACTAGCCACCACTATTTTTTTATAGGCCAGGGGTGGGGGCTACCCAGAAATTGCATGCCAATGCCCCCACCCTACCCCCCCAAAGAAGGCAAAAAATGTATTCCCCCCAGGAGACAGATAGGGGCAGAGATTTTTTTTGTTTATATACATAAGGGTTGACAGCTGCCCAGAATGGACATGCCAATTCCCCCACCCCCCAAAAAAAATGCCACAGTTTTCTGCCCCCCTAGGAGGCAGATGGGGACAGTCTGCCCCACGGGGGGGCAGAAAGGCCACTAGGCACCAGGGATTTTTTTTATACGTAGGGGTGGGGGCTGCCCAGAATGGACATGCCAATGCCCCCACCCCCAAAAATTGCACAGTTTTCTGCCCCCCCCATGAGGCATATGTGGGCAGGGACCCTGATCTGCCCCCCCGGGGGGGGCAGAGAGCCCACTAGGCACCAAAGATTATGCTGGCTTTTTTATACATAGGGGGGCTGCCCAGAATGGGCATCCCAATCCCCCACCCCCCAAAAAAATAGCCACAGTCTTTTTGCCTCCCTTGAAGGCATATTGGGGCGATAGCTCACGATTCCCCCATCTCCAGGGCGACAGAAAGCTCACTAGGCACTGACATTTTTGCGGAATGTGCCTACCTGTAGATTTTGGATCCTAGCTCAGCCGGAACCCAAGTAAACCCAACAAACCTATACATTATTGAAAACTAGAAACCCAGGGGAATCTAGGATGTGGTGACTTGTGTGGCTCTCACTAGGTCCTTTTGTCCATAATCCCTTGCAAACCTCAAACTTTGTAAAAAAACACATTTTCCTCACATTTCTTCGATCGAAAGTTCTGGAATCTGCACGGATCCACAAACTTCCACCGACCCAGAATTCCCCAAAGTCTCCAGATAAAAATAGTACCTCACTTGTTTGGGCAGGCCTACTCCTGGCGACAAGAAACCGGCCAAAATGCAACGTGGACATACCCCATTTTTACAGTGAAAACTGACCCTTTTTTTGCAAAGTGCCTAGCTGTAGATTTTGAACCCTAGCTCTGCCGGCAGCTGGGGAAACCAAGCAAACCTATACACTTTTGAAAACGAGATACCCAGGGGAATCCAGGAGGGGGTGACTTGTGTGGTTCTCACCAGGTTCTGTTACCCAGAATCCCTTGCAAACCTCAAACTTTGTAAAAACACATTTTCCCCATAATTCGGTAATGGAAAGTTCTGGAATCTGAGTGGGCCCACATTCACCAAAGTCACCCGATAAAAATGGTACCTCACTCGTGTGGGTGGGTCAAGCACCCATAACAGGCAAGGGCCCAAAACGTATTGTGGAGACATCAAAATTACCTATCACAATACAACCTGGTTTTGCAAGGGGGCACCTGGGTTTTCGGCCCGGGCTCAGTGGCCCTCTAGGAACACCTACCAAACCCACACATTTCTGAAAACTAGACACCGTGGGGAGTCCAATGAGGTATGGCTTGTGTGGATCCCCGAACGTTTCCCTACCCAGAATCCCCTGCAAACATAAAATTTTGCAGAAAAAATCACATTTCCCAAATTTTCTGTGTGGGAGAGTTGTGGGATAACTGGGCTGACTCAAATTTCCTTCCACCTAGTGTTCCCCCAGGTCTCCTGATAAAAATGGCACCTCTCTTGTGTGGGTAGGCATAGTGGCTGCAACAGGAAATGGCCCAAATCGTACTGCGGAGACTTCAAAATCATAAAACTACCTGGTTTTGCATGGGGGCAACTGGTTTTTTGGCCGTGGGCTCACGACCATCTAGGGAAACATACCAAACCCATACATTTTTGAAAACTAGACACCCTGGGGAGTCCAGTGATGTATGGCTTGCGTGGATCCCCTAAGGTTTTCCTATCCAGAATCCCCTGCAAACCTTAAATTTAGCTGAATAAATCACTTTTTCCACACATTTTTGCATGGGATCACCTTGCCGGCACAAATGTCCTACCACCTGGCGTTCCCCTTGACCTCCCGAGTAAAATGATACCTTTTTCAGAAATGTGTGGGTTTGGTAGGTTTCCCTAGATGGCCGCTGAGCCCGGGGGCCAGAAACCCAGGTGCCCCCCCCCCCTGGAAAAACCAGGTTGTTTTGTGATAAGTAATTTTGATGTCTCCACAATACGTTTTGAGCCCTTGCCTGTTGCGGGTACTTGACCCACCCACACGAGTGGGGTACCATTTCTATCTAGAGACTCTGGAGAATGCGGGGTGGGTGGAAGTTTGTGGACCAGCGCAGATTCCAGAACTTTCAATCACAGAAATGTGGGGAAAATATGTTTTTCTTTACAAAGTTTGAGGGTTGCAAAGGATTCTGGGTAACAGAACCTGGTTAGAGCCACACAAGTCACCTCATCCTGGATTCCCCTGGGTGTCTAGTTTTATAAAATGTATAGGTTTGCTAGGTTTCCCTAGGTGCCGGCAGAGCTAGGGTTCAAAATCTACAGCTATGCACTTTGCCAAGAAAGGGTCAGTTCTCACTGTAAAAATGTGGTGTGTCCAGGTTGCATTTTGGGCTGTTTCCTGTCACGGGTACTAGGCCTACCCACACAAGTGAGGTATAATTTTTATTGAAAGACTTTGGGGAATGCGGGGTGGGTGGAATTTTGTGGATCCTTGCAGATTCCAGAACTTTCCATCACAGAAAAGTGAGTAAAATGTTGGGGAAAATATGTTTTTTTTTACAAAGTTTGAGGTTTGCAAAGGATTCTGGGTAACAGAACCTGGTTAGAGCCACACAATTCACCCCATCCTGGATTCCCCTGGGTGTCTTGTTTTCAAAAATGTATAGGTTTTCTAGGGTTCCATAGCTGCCGGCAGTGCTAGGGTTCAAAATCCACAGCTAGGCCCTAGAAAAAAAGAGTCAGTTTTTACTGTAAAAATGTGGTGAGTCCACTTTGGGTTTTGGGCCGTTTTCTTTCCTGGGCACTAGGCCTACCCACACAAGTGAGGTACCATTTTTATCGGTAGACTTTGGGTAATGCGGGGTGGGTGGAATTTTGTGAACCCACGTAGATTCCAGAACTTTTCATCATTTAAATGTGAGGGAAATTTTGTTTTTTTGACAACGTTTTGGTTCTGGTTAACAGAACATGGTGAGAGCCACAGAAGTCACCCCATCCTGGATTCCTCTGGGTGTCTAGTTTTCTAAAATGTATAGGTTTTGTAGGTTTCCCTATGTGTCTAGTTTTAAAAAATTTATAGGTTTCCTAGGTTTACCTAGGTGCCAGCAGAGCTAGGGTTCAAAAACTACAGCTAGGCACTCTGCCAAGAAATGGTAGGTTTTCACTGTAAAATTGTGGTGTGTCCATGTTGCGTTTTGCACCGTTTCCTGTCGTAGGCACTAGGTCTACCCACACAAGTGAGGAACTATTTTTATCGAAAGACTTTGGAGAACGCGGGGTGGGTGGATGTTTGTGGATCCACGCTGATTCCAGAACTTTCTATCATAGACATATGAGGAGAATGTTTCTTTATTTACAAAGTTTGAGGTTTGCAGGGGGTTCTGGGTAACAGAACCTGGTGTGAGCCAGACAAGTCACCCCCAACTGGATTTCCCTGGGTGTCTAGTTTTCTAAAATGTATAGGTTTGGGCAGTTTCCTGTCGCAGGAACTAGGCCTGCCCAAATAAGTCAGGTACCATTTTTATTGGAAGACTTTAGGGAATGCGGGGTGGGTGGAATTTTTTGGATCCACGCAGATTCCATAACTTTCCATCAAAGAAATGTGAGGAAAATGTTTTTACTTTTTACAAAGTTTGAGGTTTGCAAGGGTCTCCGGGTAATAGAACCTGGTGGGAGCCAGAGAAGTCACCCCATCCTGGATTCCCCTTGGTGTCTAGTTTTTAATAATGTATAGGTTTGCTAGGTTTTCCTTGGTGCCGGCAGAGCTGGGGTTTTAAAATCTACAGCTAGGCACTTTGCAAAAAAATGGTCAGTTCTCACTGTAAAAATGTGGTGGGTCCATGTTGTGTTTTGGGCCATTTCCTGTCACAGGGACTAGGCCTACCCACAGAAGTGAGGTACCATTTTTATCGGAAGACTTTGGGTAATGTGGGGTGGGTGGAATTTTGTGGATCCTTGCAGATTCCAGAACTTTCAATCACAGAAAAGTGAGGAAAATGTGTTTTTTTTACAAAGTTTGAAGTTTGCAAGGGATTCTGGGTAACATAACCTGGTAAGAGCCACACAAGTCACCCCATACTGGATTCCTATGGTTGTCTAGATTTCTAAAATGTATAGGTGTGCTAGGTTTCCATAGGTGCCGGCAGAGCTAGGGTTCAAAATCCACAGCTAGGCCCTTGAAAAAAAGTGTCAGTTTTCACTGTAAAAATGTGGTGAGTCCACTATGGTGTATTGTAGCTCCTATTTCCCTAATAGGCTCTGCGCATTGGAATAATATATCCTATAGGTTTGACATAGGACTAAGGTCAGTATGTCCCTATCGAGTATATTAAACTTATTTACTTGTGCCAGCTAGCTCAGAGGCCACTAGAAACTCCTTGGATAACAAGAAGGGAGTAGTTTCTGGCAGCCGCAAAACATGACCACTTTGTTTCCCTTTAGAATCAGAACGTGTCCCAGAGTCGTGGAAACAATAGATAACTATTTCACTCAGCTCAGTCGTGCATGCTTAGTTTTCCTCAAAGTTACACAGAAAGAACAGACAGGCGTTTCAATAAAAGATTTATTGAACAGTCTTGTTTCTGGTGTAAGTAAAATGTGCTGTGACAATTACAAGACAGTATGCGAGATAAATAATGTACAGTGTGAGCAGTAGAAATAAATAATACTGCGATAGCATTATCTTTTAGTATATATGCATTTACATAAATAACACAGACTAAAAATGCGAGTACTCATACGATGCGTTTCTAAGCTAGTTCTACCCCAAAGTGCCTAACCCAACCTAGGTGTAGGAAGAGGGAAGAAGTAGGTGAAGTATTCCTTACTATGGTATACTAAGAGTATATTAAGCCTAGTATGCCTAGTATGCCAAGTAAGCCTAGTATGCCTAGTATGCCAAGAGTCCCTCTAGGTTCTAGTCAGCTCCATACCTGAAGAATGAGAGAGGTAGGAATCTCTTTGCCAGACTCGAACTCCAACACCCCGCAAGGGAAGTCAGATCACTGGAAGCTGGACTCTCTGCGTGCAGGGATGACAGCGTCTTCTCAGTGCGTCAGGCCGGGAAACGGGCTCCTCGGAAGTCGAGGTCTCCTCTGATTTACAGGGGCTAGGGAAGGTATATTTATACCTGAGAATTACCTCAGAATGTTAGCATTGACGTGAGTCGGACAGTGGAAGACGTCATGAATGAACCCCTAAGGAATAATGGTTCATGCATAATATATGAGTCCTTGAAGAAATCAATAGTCCTGAGCTAGGGAAACTCCCGCAGCCTAAGGGTCTGTTCTTCATGAACTCGTTGTGACGTTAGGGTGGACGGATGTCAGAGACCATGCCTGTATTTGGAGTGCACGGTTTAATGCCTAAATAAGGGCTGGGATTTTATGCCTATATAAGGGCAGGGCGAATTGTGCCTATATAAGGACATGATACTGGAAAGCCCGTTTATGGACACCCTAAGAGGAATACAACACCCACTCCACTTATAGTGTACGATAATACTAAAATGCTAAACATTTAAAATGCTAAACATTAAATGGAGTACCGCATAATTAAAAAATATTTCTTAAAAGCATTAAAAAACATAGTAAAAAATGCAAAAGGTACTGTACAACTGAAGCAAATGCTTTTCATTTTAGTCATAAAGTTCGAAAATAAATGCAATTGGAATGAAATAAGCAGTAATATTTACATGTGACAGAAAATGATCGATAAGTTGTTCAAAAATCAAAGTAATTTCATGTCATGAAAATTAATGAACTGTTCTAGACACACAAGATGACTAAGTGTCCGTGGAAGTACCTTGAAGTCTGTACTATAAGGCTAGTTCTACTTTAAGCAGATTGAAGTGCCATTTTCGTTCGAAAAATGGGAAAAAATGTCAATTTTGGTAGAGTTCCAAGTTTTTTGAAAATGAAGGCCAAATTGTTACTGCACCTCTGGAACACTGTATGCTGAATCAGAGTCAGTTTACGGGTCTGGTGTAAACATGAGATCATCTATTTATATAGACAAAACATCATCCACTGAAGTTGGTGTCAGTTGGAACACCTCGTGGTGTAGATGAATTGCACAGAGATGGGAAGCATCGCTTCCAGCATAGGTTGCCGCAGCAATGTTCGTGTCCGTTGTTACCTGTGTGCCTGTAGTTCTTTCTCGTACCTCAGCAGCAGCCGGAAGCGTCTGTGAGATCTCAATGAATGCTGACAGCAGGATTGGTAGCCTCTGGGGACAACACAGAGCATGGGCCGTTATCGGGACCAGCGTTGCTGATGGAAATGTTAGACATGTGTCCAACACGTATTCTTCACCGCATAGCAGGCATCGTAGAACAGGTAAGATGCAATCTTGCCAGATTGGTCTGAATGACAGGAACCAAGTTGTATTAAGGTCCCGTAGACGAGTCATGCCCAAAAGCTGTACTATTCGCTCACGGCACTTTCGTTCAAGGAGAGCTTTCTCCATTTCGCTCAGAGTGATGTCTGCGAATAGGCTGGCCATAGCGCAATAGCAGGAAGAGAAATAGAATTCCGGCAACAAGTGCTAGAATTAATGGTATGCCACCAAACACCGAATGTGCAAAGTTCGGGATGATTCCGAGTATTCCCTGGAAAGGTGCTAACAGACCGGAGCAGATGCTCTTAAATACATGTACAATTCCACTTGTGTCAGACATGTTGAAGATACGTGTTATCATTTCTACGAAATGTATAGGGCAGTTTGTATGTATTAAAGTCTGTATCTCAGCCGAAGTCCTTGCTACTTGTAGATCATAGGTTTCTTTGGCCGAGGTCAAAGGCACTGTTTGCTGTAAAAGCATGGCTTTCATTCTGCTCAAAGTATCAAATCTTATAAAAGAGACGTTGAGCGAAGGCCATAGAGGCGACTCCCTGACTGTGTCTATTGGGGCAAACAATACTTGCATACAGCAAGTGACCCTGGAGTTGACTGTTACTAGATATGGGATGCCTGGCAGCATGCCGCAGCAACTCTGATCATTCAACATGAGGTAACTCCCATTAGAAAGTTGTCCAAACGTTGGATTAATCACAGCAGCTGGTGTACCCTGCTGATGGCAAGACACATTTGCCACAGAACCATTACAAGCCCTGTGTAAAGAAATGTCCTGACATATAAGTGAACTGCTCAGTGCACTTTTACAGTGTATACCGCTCAAAAACACTTCACGATCCTCACTCCAACACCTATATGTATACGGTAAATCCCAAGATGTCTTAATGTATTCCTTACCCAACCTTTCATATTTACCTGCTTGCATTTGTTTGAGGCAATACTGAAACTGAAAAGTAGTCACAGGAAATGTTATTTTGCCATGAATAAGCCATTCTGTAGCTGGTTTTTCTGCCACTGTGAATGGTAATTTTTCCAGTTTTTCAATGCTCAGCACTGTATACCTGGCTCCTCTTTGTGCCAATTCGATCTGTTTATCAGTGAGATTGTATTCTGCAAACAAAGCTGACGTGTTGATAAAACACCAAGGCACATAGCCCGCTCGCAAAGATTGCAGCGTCCAGCTTAATAACACAATAGAACGTAATTGAGACTGACCTTGTTGTAACATCGCCAAATCTTGTTCTAGTATGTCGATAGCAGAGGATACAATGCCATCCAATGAATATATTCTGGAGGACAAAGTTGCTAACCCATTGTCGACCACAGAGAGTGTTTTCTCTAAATTAATACGGTCAAGTTCACGTATTCGTTCTGCGGCCTCCATCTGTGATACTTTCCATGCTTCATTATACGCAGCATAAATGCCGGCATATATGAAACGTTTTTGACACGGTTTTCTTGGTCCAAGCAAGAATTCCCTAAG
Organism: Calotriton arnoldi; assembly: GCA_963921515.1. Lineage (NCBI taxonomy): Eukaryota > Metazoa > Chordata > Amphibia > Caudata > Salamandridae > Calotriton > Calotriton arnoldi. Next base: position 427,952 of record CAWUFW010013223.1, read on the forward strand.
GTCTGCGTCCTATTTAAGTAAGGTTAAGTGTTGTTTCACATCCTGTAGTGTAGATTTATGCAGCCAATCGAGGCATCATTTTCCTACATTGTATGTTGTTACTACCCCTGGATGTTGTCTTTGGACGTATCTTGGGTCTGGCCTATTAATAGTAAAGCCCTGAGTTTTATTCAGGAATCTTTCATGACAGTTATTCGTGTCTGTGGGCCAGATCAACCATTTTTTCCAATCAGGATTAGATCTGTTGAGTTGTAGTATATTGTCAACTGTCACCACTGCCTGTGTATCATTATCACTTGCAGGTGTTGGTACAGAAGGTGTGTTCATCTCCTTGATCTTGGCTAATCCAAGACAAGATGTTTATTGGATGGTTTCATTCAAAAACATTATTTGTTCAGGGATGATACAGGCTCTAAATAAAGCTTCTATCCCCTGCACTTGCCAATCTTTAATACCCCAGACGGTTTTTGTGTCTATTGTGTCTTTCCAAAAGTCAAAACCCTGTCTAGACAGTTGGGCATTAAATAATGCAGAGTAAATCTGTTTTGTATTTGTTAACATAATTTTCAGCCCTGTCTTGTTTACATTTTTATAGTAAAACATTTCTGGATCAGATGTATTGTAACCTTAAAAATATGGAAACTTGTTGGCAAATGTTTTTGAACTACCTTTAGGTGGTGTAGGACAATGTTTCCATTGGTTAAACATAAACACATTTCTTGGATATGCAGATTTATGCAAATAATGATGACCATAGTGGTTATAACAATACAGTTGTTCATAGTCTGATGAACCCCCTAAATATTCATTTTTAGAAAATGCAGCAGATTTTTCTAGGTCAAACATTATGTCATTCACAGTCTCAAAGTCCCAATCATCTGAATAGGTACTGGACGTAATTAGATCACTTAGTGAAATTTTAAACAAATGTGGAATGTTCAATTCTTCCGACGGGCCGAAGGTGTCAAAATCTGTTTTGTCCCACACTATACCATCCTGTATAGGAACAGCTGTGATGTTCACTGATGACAAGTCTCTTGCTTCACGATGGGAAGATTTATGAGGTTTCAAAAGTACGTTCACTCCTTTTCCTTCAGTATTCACATGGATGTATCTGCCACTTATGAGCACGCTCACAGTTGTAACCAAAGCTAGCCAGAGCAGGAAAACAAAAAGTCCAGATGTAATCCAGAGTTCAATACATGGAGAAACCAAATAAGTCTTTTTCAGAAAGTGAAGAAAGTCTTGTACTTGCTGCTTGAATTTCAATGATGCTGGCGTCGTTTCAGGTTCACTCGGATCTTCTGAGAACGTATCAAAGTTAATGAAATAGCCAGAAGCAGTTCTATCAATTGTTGGAATTGCATCAGGATTTGTAGAAATCACTGGAACCAGTTCATCACTTGCCACATTGGTGTAGACAGGTGTATTTGGACGAACTGTTACTTGGTGTTCAAGAGGCATGAGTTCCATAGCGTTGTTGCTCAGTCCTTCATCTGTCACAGCTGAATTCTCGATGGTTATCAGTCTTTCAGTCTGAACCTCTTGGATAGTAGCGAGAGGAGTGCGTCTGCTACTAGGTCGGAGTCCACGAGGCCTACTATTTAGTATTGGCCACATACTGTGGTTTGATGAGGTCGATGGACACAAATCTTTTCTCCTTTCTTCCAGAAAGGGGCGGCAGAAGTACTGTTCTTGTTTCTTGAACTGCTAGGACAGGTGCTGGTTGTCTGTAAGAAGGTCCAAATTCCTTCTTGTCCGCAATCTTTTCTCTGACTAGATCCCCAACTTTTGGAATCCAGACAGGCCTTGCTGGGACCGCCGGTTTTTCCCCAGTGGTGGTTGGCTGTAGGAATACGTTGCTGTGTTTCGTTCTTAATTCATTGAGTTCCTGTAAAACAGCCAAACGATCTTTGATATCAAATGTTTTATTTTCCACCACTGTGCCTACGTGTTCAAGGTCTGGTACCCACATTCTTGTCCCAAATAGGACCTCATATGGAGTGACCCCCCCTAGAGAACTTCTTGGCAGATTATTCAATGAGCGTTGGACCCCATTAAGGTGTTTGACCCACCCATCACCCAAACCTAATACCCTAGCTGTTATAGACTGCTTTATGTCCAGGTTTTTCCTTTCCACAACCGAATTTCCCTCAGGATGGAATGGAGAGGAGTACCGCAATGCAACACCCAGACTGGCCATGGCTTCTTTGTAAGCCAGAGAGCTAAACGCAGGACCCTGGTCAGAATGTAGCGTGCCTATTGCGTATGTGCCGATAAAGACTCGCAAATCTTTTATAACAGTTCGAGCGTCAGCCGAGCGCTGAGGCCATATCCATAGGAACCTAGATTCAGTATTTGTGGGATTGCATTTGTCCAGAAGGACGCATGCGCGTAGATAGTCTAATGCTGTCTAACAGTGGTGTCTGTACAGGGTTGCCGCATTCGCAGCATGGTGTCTGGTGGTTAACCCGCTGTAATTTACAGTCTAAGCAGTTGTTGATGAATATGTGAATTTCTGTATTCATTCCAGGCCACCAGTACATCTCTTTTAACGTTAAAACTGTTTTAGAGATCCCTTGATGTGACAGACCCTCCCCCAAATGTGTTTCATAAATCAAGGCTGCTCTACGTTCCATGTTTGGAATTCCCCTATCCCCCACTCCAGGGATTCGAGCAAAAGGAACGTTGTTCGCATCAATTACATAAGAGTACTTGAGTGGAAACTTTTTTGGTAACGCTGCACTGCTGCCTTTGCTTGAAGCATTGACAGCCAACTTTATCTCACCATCTATTTTTGTTTTTGAACGAGTGATCGCAGCTACGGAAGCCGTCTGAACAGCTCCCTTTGCGGCTTCGTCAGCCAATGAATTCCCTGCAACATGAACGCCATCACGTCGATGACTCAGTGTGTGGATCACGTGAGCCTTTGGTAGTTCGTTTTTCAACTGAACTACTTGTTCCCAAAGCATTTTATGCTTTATTGTGCCACCTTTCGCATCTTTGAAACCATTTTCAAGCCAGTTTTGTATGTAGTCATTATACAACTGAACACAGTAAAAGGAATCGCACACTATTAGTGTGGGGAATTCTCGATCTGTACTTTCAAGTGCCAGTTTGAATGCTTGTAGTTCAGCTCGCTGAGCGGTACAATCTCCTAAAGACTGAGTTTTTGTGACCATAGGTCTGAAGATGCCATTTCGCATGCGACCTTTAACGATTGCACACGCTGCACTGTAAGCTTGCTTACTCCCTATTGCGGGTTGTGCGGATCCGTCAGTGTAAATTATGAATTCGTACCGATCGAGAGGCAGAATTTCAGTAGGCAGAGGACATTCTTGTTCATATTGCAGGAATGCTTGTGTTTTTAAATCTGGATCAAAAACATATTCAACATCTGTTGCAGTAAGATAATTAACCCATTGTATCCATCTTGGATGTAATGCTTTAGCATTTGGAATGCTTGCTTTTGTGACCGCTTTTAAAGCCGGTACTGGGGTTACGACAATAATGCGTTTCCCTTGGGCTAAGGCTCTTTCTTTTGCTACAGCAGTTTGAACTGCTGTTAGAATGTTTTCAGTTGAACTGAAGCGCATTTCCGCTTGTGTATACAAATGAGATTTGTAGGCGATTGGTATTTTCTCACCCTCATTGAAGGTTAAGTAGGTGAATCCGCATTGACCCGAAATTATTCGGATCACCAAATTGCGTTGACTCACGCGTGTTTGTAAGTAATCTGTTGCTAACATGTTAGCCTGGAGTGAACGCAAGATTTCTGTGTGTTCATTTGTCCAATTTTTGATTGAAAAATCAGGTTTGATTAATGCGTAGAGGGGTTTAACCCTTTCGGCATAATTTAGATTGTATGTTCTTCCAAAATTTAGGAAACCCAGGATGGATTGTAAGTTTTTTGCGTTTTTGGAGGTTGGAGCAGCGCACATTTCTCTAGAAAGTTAGCTGCCAAGCTCTTGCCTTCACTTGAAAGCTCATATCCCAGAAATAGGACATTGAGATGGGCAATTCTGGACTTTTTAAAGTTGAACTTGTAGCCCTCAGAGGCGAAACCCAGTATAATGGTGCTCACCCTGTTCAAGTGTTTTTCCAGGTCATCGTCTGTCAGATAGATGTCATCGACATAGGACAATGCCTCATTGTCATAAATTTGTAGTAACTCCATTACCCTCGCTGAGAATAAACCTGGGCTGCTCTTGAACCCTTGTGGGAGTCGACAAAAGTCACGCTGGGTCCCCATTATGGAGAATGCTGTTAAGTACCTGCTTTCAGGTGCTATGTTTTGACAAAAGAAACCATTTGAGATGTCTAATGTGGTTTTATATTTTTTACGCACAATGTTATTCATTAATGCTGTGCTATGTGCATTTTGCACTGCAAAAGTTTTAGAACAAGTGTTTAGGTGTCTGTAATCCAAAACTAGACGATATGTATTGTCTGGTTTGGAGACAGGAAACAAAGGATTGTTCATTGAGGAGGTGCATGTTTCAATCACCCCTTGATATTCAAGTTGATCTAAGATCTCCCAGACCTGTTTTTAGCTTCTTGCTTTATTGGGTACTGCCGTTGTGCAGTTGGTTCATGTTTCAGATGTATTTTATGGTGAGGTGAGTCCTCATCCCATCCTACATGATTTTTATATAATGCTGGGGCCTGGGCCACTGCCCATTTCCTGGCATATGTATATCTCAGATGCATTGGTATATGGTTGGAGAAGGCAGGCATAATAATGTCCTCGCCATGTGGGCACTCCCTGACAAATTGTGGTGGCCAGTCCTTTTCTGCTAGAAGTATGTCATAGCCCTTTGATAGTCTTTCCCAAAAAAGTGCTTTCACCTGTCTAGGTTTGTCACCCTCCATCCGGAGTGTTATTTCATATAACTTGTGTGGAGTACTAACCCTGGTGTCTACAGTCTCAACTGTGATGTACTCATTCAAGTCCACTATCTCCAGAAGTTCCTTCAGGTTCTGGCGAGCTATTGTGACTTCTGCTGCACTGTCCAGCATTGTCTGAGCCCATTCTTCATTCTTGAGTTGTGTTCTCAGTATTCTCAGCATGTCTGATCTTTAGACCTGCTACTTTCTTTTTGGAGAATTGAGGTTTTGCTTTAGTTTTTGGAGCGTGTTTTTCGTCTTTCGATTTCACGCGTTCTTCTCCATGTTCCGATCGTCCTCTTCTTTCCGAAGTCTGTGATGAGATCTGAAAGGGATGAGAGGAACGTGTATCAGTATCTTGATACCTGTCAGGTTTTCTCAAATTATCCCTATTCCTGAGGTTATACCTCCTTTCAGAGGGCTCCTTTTGAGGAGACCTACCTCGGGATTGAGAACGTTTCTCATTTGATTTTTGTTTAGTAGACTCCCACTTCTTTTTAGAAGATGTAGGTGTTTGTTTAATTGAGTCCTTCTCAGGACTTTCAGATTGCTTAGGTTTCACTGGTCTTCCACCCAAAGTATCTATGCCTAATTCTGTATAAGATTGTTCAATAATTCTGGGTAGCGCTATTTGATGTTCTGTAACATCAAATTCCCTTAATTTTTGGCGGATCGCCACTGCTGCTGCCTCCCTTTAATATTAGATAATATTATTGTTGAGACCTGGTCGAAATTTTTCAGTAGTTTCATACCTAAATTTAGAGCAGGTTCTGCCCCGTATTCATTTTGAATTTGTTTCAGGACATCAGGTATTACCGCAATTGACGGAATGCCATGTGTTTTAGTATAGATGGCAGCAAAGACTGAGCCCCAAGTGGTGCAGTCTTCCAGTTGTGGTGTGATCCCCATCGGTAAACTGATTGTTAGTATTCTGTGTTTCTCATACGGGCTAGTATTTGGAAATACTGCTTCGATTTGAGTAATTTTTTGAGCTATCCAGAATGGAATTTGCTCCCGTTTTGTGGGCATTTTACCCATGACTGCGTATAGAGTCTGTGGTGTAATTTTTAGTGTATTCCCCTGGTGAGGAGTTTGATTTGGAAGTGTCAATGGTGGTTGGACTGTGAAAGCCTGCATGACATATTGGACCAATTGTCTGTAGATTTTTATTAATTCTTGTATTTGAACAAGTAGTTCCTCATCTGACATTATATCCAGTTCAGGATGAGGTGTGTAGCCGGCTAGAATCGGCCATGTTGCTCCTGGTCTACCTAGTGGACCGAGCCTGGTAATGTTGTTGTGATCTTTTAGGGCGCCTTTAAACCAGAGCTGATGCTCCTGGTATGTTAATGGAATTTCAATATCCTCGAAAGGAATGTATTCCTCTGGTGGTTCATCTTCTTTGTAGAAGTGAAACATGTGTGTTACTGAATTGGATTCAGGAAATATTACCCATGAATAGAATACCTCTGTCTGAAAGGATTCGAGTGCCTCTATCACGAAAACTGCTCTACCGCCTCTTGGTGGTAGGCCATGTTTTATAAGTTTTAGAGTAATGGCTCTTCTTAAGTTTGGAGCGATGTCTATAACACCCTACTCGGTTTCATTTAAACCGGTAAAGTTAAAAACTGCTGGTAGGGCTGGATCAGCCGCAGCCCCACCGTTTCCGGTGGCATTGTCCCCGTTTAAGGACATTTTGTTTTTGTGAAAAATGTAGAACAAGTTTCAAGGAAACAAAGATAAGGTGCACAATATTTTGGAACACTGTATCCTTCAACGTTGAGCAAACCAAACAGCTAATATATAGGGTACTGCCCTATGTAGCCTTGGTGGATACTTAACCCTGCCCACTTCAGACGTCTTTTGGAGTATATGGGTAGGGGTCTCTGAGAGAAAAAGCACGGCTGAGTTACTCAGTATCTAACGTTGAATTACCGCCTTACCAAACTGTTGGGCGCCATGTAGTGTAGCTCCTATTTCCCTAATAGGCTCTGTGCATTGGAATAATATATCCTATAGGTTTGACATAGGACTAAGGTCAGTATGTCCCTATCGAGTATATTAAACTTAATTACTTGTGCCAGCTAGCTCAGAGGCCACTAGAAACTCCTTGGATAACAAGAAGGGAGTAGTTTCTGGCAGCCGCAAAGACATGACCACTTTGTTTCCCTTTAGAATCAGAACGTGTCCCAGAGTCGTGGAAACAATAGATAACTATTTCACTCAGCTCAGTCGTGCATGCTTAGTTTTCCTCAAAGTTACACAGAAAGAACAGAGGGCGTTTCAATAAAAGATTTATTGAACAGTCTTGTTTCTGGTGTAAGTAAAATGTGCTGTGACGATCACAAGACAGTATGTGAGATAAATAATGTACATTGTGAGCAGTAGAAATAAATAATACTGCGATAGCATTATCTTTTAGTATATATGCATTTACATAAATAACACAGACTAAAAATGCGAGTACTCATACGATGCGTTTCTAAGCTAGTTCTACCCCAAAGTGCCTAACCCAACCTAGGTGTAGGAAGAGGGAAGAAGTAGGTGAAGTATTCCTTACTATGGTATACTAAGAGTATATTAAGCCTAGTATGCCTAGTATGCCAAGTATGCCTAGTATGCCAAGAGTCCCTCTAGTTTCTAGTCAGCTCCATACCTGAAGAATGAGAGAGGTAGGAATCTCTTTGCCAGACTCGAACTCCAACACCCCGCAAGGGAAGTCAGATCACTGGAAGCTGGACTCTCTGCATGCAGGGATGACAGCGTCTTCTCAGTGCGTCAGGCCGGGAAACGGGCTCCTCGGAAGTCGAGGTCTCCTCTGATTTACAGGGGCTAGGGAAGGTATATTTATACCTGAGAATTACCTCAGAATGTTAGCATTGACGTGAGTCGGACAGCGGAAGACGTCATGAATGAACCCCTAAGGAATAATGGTTCATGCATAATATATGAGTCCTTGAAGAAATCAATAGTCCTGAGCTAGGGAAACTCCTGCAGCCTAAGGGTCTGTTCTTCATGAACTCGTTGTGGCGTTAGGGTGGACGGATGTCAGAGACCATGCCTGTATTTGGAGTGCACGGTTTAATGCCTAAATAAGGGCTGGGATTTTATGCCTATATAAGGGCAGGGCGAATTGTGCCTATATAAGGACATGATACTGGAAAGCCCGTTTATGGACACCCTAAGAGGAATACAACAATGGGTTTTGGGCCATTTCCTGTCGCAGGTGCTAGGCCTACCCACACAATTGAGGTACCATTTTTATCGCAAGACTTTGGGGAATGCGGGGTGGGTAAAATTTTGTGGATCCACGCAGATTCCAGAACTTTCCATCACAGAAATTTGAGGAAAATGAGTTTTTTTTACAAAGATTTGGTTCTGGTTAACAGAACATGGTGAGAGCCACACAAATCACACCATCCTGGAATCGTCTGGGTGTCTAGTTTTCTAAAATGTGTAGGTTTGCTAGGTTTCCCTATGTGCCGGCAGAGCTAGGGTTCAAAATCTACAGCTAGGCACTTTGCAAAAAAGGGTACATTTTCACTGTAAAAATGTGGAGTGTCCACGCTGCGTTTTGGGCCGTTTCCTGTCGTGGGCACTAGGCCTACCTAAACAAGAGAGGTACGATTTTTATTGGGGACTTAGGGGAACACAGAATTGTAGAGCAACTGTTATTACCTATTGACTTTTGATGCATTTCACTTTGAAAAATGGCCTATAATTCACATGCTAGTATGGGTACCCACAATTTCGGAGATGTGTAAATAGCTACTGTTTCTAAACTCTATATTTTGTTCCCATTTCGGAAATACATAGGTGTCTTTCATACTGATTTTTTCCTGTTTTTATTTTCTCAAATGAATTGCTATATACCCGGTACCCAATAAAAAACCATTGCAAGATACTGCTCAGTTATTGGCTCTGGGTTCCTCAGGTTCTTGATGAACCTACAGGTCCTATATATCCCCACAACCATAAGTGACCAGCGGATGTAACGGTATATAGATTTTAAATATCTGTCATACTTAGAAGAAGTTACAGGTGAAAACGTTGGCACAAATGGCTGTGTTTTTCAACTCATTTTCAATTTTACTATTTTCAGCTGTTAGTTTCTATAAAAAAACCTTGAAGGATGTACACACATGACCCTTTGCAGAATTCAGAATTTTGTATACTTTTCTGAAATGTATAGCTTTCCAGGATCCATTATTGCTTTCAAACCCATTTCTACCATTAACTGGAAAGAGGTTGAAAGCACAAAAATAGCAAAAATAGGCTATGTCCCAGTAAAATGCCAAAACTGTGTAAAAGATTTTGGTTTTCTGACAAAAGTTTATCAGTCCCTGAAAGCTGGGAAGATGGTGATTTTGCTTGCTTGGTGTGAGGAACTCTCCAATTTCTTCATCAATAAGGTGCGTTCATGCACTTCAATCGAACTTTAATACTGAGAATAGCCAGTTAGCGCTGAGTAGTCCTCTCAGTTGTTCGCCTCCCGCCACCTCGGCTTCCTTGCTCTTTGGCAGCCCCCAACTGCTTTAAATATGACTCACCAGCCGACCATTGTCTGGCTAAATTGCTTGCCAGGGCCATAGAGGTGATCAACCCGGAGTTGAACAGGCTGATTAATCTATCTCTTACGTTAGCCACTGTACCTCCAGCCTGGAAACGAGCAAAAATCATTCCTCTTCTGAAAAAAGCTACGCTTGACTACAATATTCCCTGCAGCTATCGCCCTAACTCCCTCCTTCCTGCTGTAGTAAAAGTGAGCGAAAATCTGGTTAATAAACAGTTGACTGAGTACTTTGAACAACATGGTTTACTCCACCTGGCCTAGTCAGGCTTTAGAGCCATGTATAGCACTGAGCCTTCTCTTGTCTAAAGCTCTGAGGCCATTTGGGAAACCTTAGATGCAGGGGGCAGGCCTGCACTAGTTCTTTTAGTCCTATCGGCTGTATTTGATACCGTGCTGCACACCTTGCTCCTGGCTTGTTTCCAGGCAATAGGAGTATGAGGGGCTGCGTGGCGCTGGCTGTAATCTACCTGTAGGGCAGGATGCAGCAAATCTGGATTCCCCCATTTTCTGCCTCCCCTCAAATCCTGGCTACAGGGGTTCCACAAGGGTCTATATTGAGCCCCTTGATTTTCAACATTTATGTGGCTTCCCTTATTCAGATGGCTGAAGATCTCGGAGCCAAAGTCATCGCGTACACTGATGACACACAGCTCCTTTTTACACGGAACAAAAATTACTCTTCCATCTCCTCAGTCAAATCCTGTTTGTCAGCTGTCTTTCGTTGGCTCTCCTCGGCCCAGTTAAAATGTGACGAGGAAAAAAACGAGTTTCTTTTTTTCGGGAACTTTCCCCCGCAATTTGTAAAACACATTTTGGCCAGATGAGTCCATTTTTCCACACCCGAGGGTCAACCCACGAAGAATTTAGGGATCTGGTTCGATGAGAAGTTGAGTTTCAGCCCTCAGATTAAGAAGCTTACGGGACTGTGCTTTGGCACCTTGAAATCATTAAAAAGTCCCTCCCTCTTTTCCCTATTCTGGCAAGTGAATCTGTTATCCGTGCATTTATCACTTTGCGCCTGGATTACGCCAATGCCTTATACGCTGGCCTGCCCTGCTACTTATAGAACAAGCTCCAGGTAGTGCAGAATTCTGCAGCCAGATCTCTTATCAACATTCCTAAAAAGACCAGTGCTAGGCATTATTTGCTTAAACTACACTGGTTGCCAGTGAAAGAGAGGGAGTTATTCAAGTCTTTGGTCTTGGCACATGCAGCTCTCCATGAGCTTGGCCCTGCATACCCTACAAAGCATTTCAGGTTCCGTGATATTCGAAAAGTAATGACCAAAAAAATCCATTAGGGCTGACGGGCCAGGCGACTTAATTAAGCACTCCAGAGTATTATGTCTGGATGTGACCGCATCTGTCCCAGGATTGTGGGACCTCGACCTTCTTCGGACTGCAAACCTTTCTAATCAGTGATTGTTGCTCCTTTGGATATATTTGGTCATTACTTTTCGAATATCACGGTTGATTGAGACTGAATATAACAAGGACTGCGGATTCGCTCTTTTCAATTTCCTTTTGGCCTTTTGGCCATTTTGAGACTTTGTGGATTTCTATTCGTGTACAGGATTGCCCTGACGAAGTTCCGTTGCATGGAATGAAACGCGTTGGCTGTTGTCCAGATTGTGACTATATTTGAAGAAAAAAAGAAATTACATGGAATTACTCTGATGGCTTTGACTTCCTCTCTGGTGCACCCTCCTTTATGAAGAAAAAAAAATGCTTTGAAAGAAGTATGTATATAGTAATATGTGTAGTGGAATGTTCAAAATTTATTTTTTTACATATTATTTTTGGATGTGTTGGTGGTCATTGAATGTCTGCTTTGGTTTTCCGTTTTTGCAATGTGTCCACGGGGATCGCGATGCTGTCCCAAAGATTGTGAAACAAAAAAAACTTTAGAAAAAAACTTCACACTATTTCGGGTACTAGGGTGGTTCTCACAAGAGCTGTTGCGTTAGTTGTGGGTATATGGCTGCTACACATAAGATCGGCTTCTGAGTTTCAGGTTACTTAGAAACACCCTGTTGCCTTCATCTGTAAAGCACAATTCATCATTTCAAAAAATTCCATGTATGTCAAAGTGCAGATTGTTGTTATAGAAACAGCCCATGCGATGGTCTCCGAGGCATACAGAAACAGTTTTATTAACATGTTTCCTGGCTTTGTGAATCTGTGGACAGAAATTGATTTGACCCCTTCCATTTCTGTCTTTGGCATATTTTAGAGTCCACCAAGACAATGTCAGAGAAAAGTCACATCAGTTTTGAAAAGGATTCTGTCATTAGGATTTCCAGACCTACCCCCATCAACACACCTGGTCATGGCCACCACAGTGCAGAGTCATGAGGTGAGGACCTTGGAAATCCAGAATGAATTTAACCAAAGCCAGCAAGTGATGACATTTTGGCCTTCTCTAGCCAAACCAAGTAATCTGCACTTTTGGCAAACCCAAGTCCCTGTCAATACCTCTCTTTTTTGCAGCCTATTTGGCCCAATAGATATAGCTGTGGCCCGCAATTCATACTCTAAGCATTTCGAAGCAAAGGAGCAATAGTAGTCAGTAGAAGGCCGGAGCTGAATGAGGTAGTTTTCCGAAGGAAAAGCAGGTAAAATTGAGTTTTTTTTCATAATAAGTATATATTTCATTGGATGCTGTCAGCATGAAAGTGAATAGAATTGGGTGGTGTGTTTGATGCCTTAGGAAGAAATCTTATTATTGGCTGTTATTTAAAATAAGAAATGCAATGCAGACATGGATATTCTTTTGAATCTGTGGAGTAAACCACACCGGCTGTATCTCATTTTGAAGTAGCATGTTCCTTATAGAATGTGCTGTGAACTTGTGACCTACAGGTTCCACTGAGTTGTTAGGTACACTGAGCTAAGAGTGTATGGGGGAAGGGTGTAAAGAGACAGAACATCTTTTAAAAAGTTGAGGAGTGATGACACAATTTAAGTAATGGAGAGCTTAAATTTCCAACTCAGGACTATGTGGTAATCTTTGAGTAGTATTTACATTTTTTTTTAAATGAAGCTAGATATAGGTTTGAACTCCCATTGTTTTTGCGATTTCTCCTCGATCATTGCGAAAGCATTGTGAAAACGCGCTGACAGGAACCTCGTTTGAAAGAGAGGGAGAGGGTTAACAGATGCTAACCATTCACAAGTTGAGCTAGAGTAGTCTAAAATGAAAGACATGATTACATTTTCTGCCTTTCTCTAGATGATAGAGTGGAAAGTTGAAGAGGTCGCCATTTTATAGTTGCTTTCCATGAGAGTGGTGTAGCATTCTTGTGCTTAGCTTTTACAAATCTTAACAGTGTCAAAACTATCCATAATCTATGAGCTCAATTCACTGTTATGTATATATATTTTTAATTATATAAAAAATGTACATTAGAAATGAAGATGTATGATTAAAAAGAGTATCACAGTGATGTGGAAAAATATATTAGATGAAGTGTATCTGGCAGAGGGTATGCGTTTAAGATGTTAGTACTGTTGTTAATTACCATGAGCAATGGCTTTAACAATGACAATGTTTTAAATGTCTAAGCATCAAGTGAAGAATAGATATATCTATATTATTTGCATTCTGGGAGCTGTGGTAGTTTTAGATGCATTATTAAACAGGAGACTGTACTCATGAAAAAAAGATAGGAAAATGTGCTTTGCCTGTATATAAATTATAAAGTAGTAAACTTGATACGTATGCATTAGAACGTGTTTGTCAATGTTGTTTTTGACTTATATGAATGGTTTGAATATGTTTAGATGATGAGATATGATTTTTCTGGTTGCAGACACTTACATGTACAATGAGACTGTTGAGTTTACTTAAAGATGCAGATAACTATATATTTTTGGAAAGATTGTCTGAGTATATCTTTTATGAAATCACATATATGTTTACATGTGATCTATGTTCTTCAAGGCTGTTGAAATTGTCATGTATATAGTGAGGGTGGTGCATTTCTTTCAACATATTCTGTTTAAAATTGTGGAGGGGTAGTAGAGCAGAATGTCTTTTAAGAGTTTGTGTGATAGCTTCACTTGGCATGTAAATTTTCTTTGAGTAATTCTAAATATCGGGGCAAAGATGGAGTGTGAATAATTGTGCTACGCCTACCGTCTCTCTCTGGATGGATCAACGGCTCAATGTGACTGATCAGTCTGGAATCAGATTCAGTGAACTGAGTGCACTGCTACGAGCGGCGCTGCAGTGGTTTTTGGCATACTCTCCTACCTGCTGCCTACTTTTGGAATATCGGGACTGGGGCAGGTGGGTACGGCTGCCCCGGACAAAACTACTGTATCGCCTAATGGTGCAGAGAGGAGGCAAAGCTGGGAAAGCCCGAATGGCCAGCAGCGAGATTTCCAGCAGCAGAGCTGCATCTTCGGCAGGTGGCCAGCCAGCGGAGCTCAGTGGACCTGTGACCAAGATGAGACATTGCAGCGGCTTGGGAAAAGGGAAATGGGAAATGATAAATCGGAGCAAAGAAGACAGTAAACAAGCCACCGACACAGGTAGAGGGGGATACAACACAACGTAATGTTGTTTCCATGTTTGCCAGTTTTGTAGCTGACCCGCAAAAAACAATGAGAGAAGAGGGTATGCAGTTCCTCGGGTAGGCCAAGGAGAGAACAGAGACGGCTGATCAAATGATTAGTCAGACTCAAAAAAGAAGAAGAAAGGAAATCCTCTTGTCGGAACTAGGGTCCTTACACACCCAGCCAGCTAGGTGTCATGCTTCATCATATGGACCTGCTCCTCGCCGGGTCGGCACTGCAATACCGGACGGGCACCCATAAAGGGGCTCTTCAGCGGAGATCTTTTGTTCCTAGCCGTTTGGTGCGGTGCGTGTGAGGGTCCTTAGTGGTGTGGATGTAGAATAGAAATGGTGGTTAAAACAGGTTGGATAGTCCAAAAAGGGCTTTTATTCAGGCTGGCTATCCACCTGATGAAAAACAGAATAAGAGTGGCAGCTTACTGACGTAAGGGTTCAGTACAGCTATGCTCAACTCTGACGGTCAACATGTTTCATGCCTCGTGGTCATAGTGATCCGTGGCAATTCTTCAGGACCTAGTGCAAAAACTATCTACACAATGTGGTGGGTGCAGTTGCTACCTACCACGTCTAGTACTATGGAAAACAGTCTCACCAGTAACGTTGGCTGACCTAAGAAAAATACAGAATGTAATCACGACTGTATTAGTGGTATGCAGGTAGTCCTCTCTCCTGCTTATGCTTTCAACTCTCTCTCTCTGTGGCAAATCATACAAATGGTGGTGGCGATGTCTAAGGAGGTGTCAACGATGGCCTCCAATGAGGTTAGGTAACCTATCACAATATGATGTGTAAAAAACAAGCGTTAAAAATAGATAAAAACAGAAGACTATAGGACCAAATGCAACATGTGCATGGGTGGGGGTTTCTACAAACACAAGCAATCGGAGCGCAACTGCAAGTCATGTCACTCACCTAACTCAGTACATAAATACACTCCAATCCGTGTCCAATGCGGTACCGGGACACCTAGAGTCTGGTGTCCTGTAAGTGGAAGATAGTGTGGAAAATAATATAAGCCGCAACCGCAAAAGTAAGGATGGAAGGTACTAGTAACAGTGCCCCATGTATAACTGTACTCCGTGTATATGGTTGATGGGTAGGGAGGCGACTATCACCTGACAACCAACCCACGAGGAACCGTCTCTCAGCCGCACCCGGCTGAGGCCAATGGCGGTGTGTTAAATAGGTCGCACAAGAACGTGTCCGGACGTCTGTTGCCTCCAAGACTGAAGGAGTCTATCTGTGGCCGGTGTGTGACCCAAAAACACCCAAAAGCATGCTCACTGGTAGGTGCAGTCGGAGGTGGCCGAGGTGGAGGCATTTAAGTTATTTTAGTCAGCACCCCCCACACATATCAACCTGATTGCAAGGCACAGCATGGAGGGTGTAACCCACAAACCATGTGCTCACGATTCTGGTCGCCGGAGTGGGCTGGATGACCTACCCTTCGCCACCTGGACCGGGAAGACCAACGTTGTCAGTAACTCGCCTAGAAGTACTTTCTGGCGTCGGCAAAAAACAATGTAATATCAGAGGCGGGGAAGGGGAAAATCCAGCAAAGGGAACTGTGGCCTGCGGAGGGGTAGCTGAAACATAACTTTGTAACTTTGTGGATAGTGGAGTGGATGGCTCCATCTCTCCCATTGATATACTGATCCCCTGCACCGAGAATTCCAATGAAAATAGGGTAAAAATCCATTTAACTACAGAGGAGCCTGTGACACAAGAAAGATCGGGTCAAGAGAAGGGAGGTCTGGGCAAAGAAAGGATTGATAACCCGTTGAGTGCTGGGCCCTCTAATTCTATGCGGCAGCATAGCAGGGAGTTGTCACCGGATCTGCCAGGCGAGACATTTTTTTCATTAACGGATAACTCAGACTCTTATGGGCAGGAAAATACCTTCTCAAGCAGTGAGGCCCTTACAGATTCCGGCAGCAGTACCTCAATTGATGATGTCCGACTGACGCTGAGGAAGAAATCTGCAAAGAAGAAAAAATGGAGCGATAGTCAGAAACGGAGCACTGACAAACAGCTAAAATGAAATTATTCTGATACCAAACTGGTTTCCCAGAAAGAAGGTACGGACCCAAGCCCAAAGGAGGGTTTAAATGCAGACCAACAGTCTAAAGAACCCACATTGATGGCTATCTTTACATCCATTAGGCAGATGCAAGAAGACATTAGAAATTATGGGTTCAGAGCAAGAGTTGCCTCTAAAAAGGTACACGCTGGGATCTGTAAGCTAAATAAAATGTGTGGGGAAATTGCTGAGCGACTGACCTCTGTGGAGACACAGACTGAGTTCCTTGAAGCCGAAGTTGAATCTCTGAAATCACAAAGCACTGGCCAAGGAGAGTCTATGTCTGATGTAATGATCAACC
The DNA here is from genome assembly GCA_963921515.1 of Calotriton arnoldi. Classification (NCBI taxonomy): domain Eukaryota; kingdom Metazoa; phylum Chordata; class Amphibia; order Caudata; family Salamandridae; genus Calotriton; species Calotriton arnoldi. The sequence continues at coordinate 444,372 of CAWUFW010013223.1, forward strand.
TAGAAGAACAGGAAAATCGACAGCTAAGAAATAACTTACGCTTTGCATGGATTCCAGAGGGAGTGGAAGGCAGCAACCCCAGAGTCTACATAGTGAATTTATTGAAGAATGCCTTCCCGTATCAACTGAAATTGGACTGGGATTCCGAAAATAAGCGCTCACTGATTTGCATTTACGATGAAAAAACAGCTGTAAGAAAGACCTAGAGGGATGCTGGTATTTTTCGAGAACTTTCTATTGAGGCAACTAGTGTATGATCAAGCCCATCCCAATGCCCCAAAATCGTGTAACGGTGTGACATTCTTTGTTAAGCCGGATATTGCACACGCAAGAGTGGAAAGAGGCTGGTATTTACGTCAATTGTTCTCTCCTTTTCAAAGAGCAGGTGCAGAGGTCTTTCTTCAGAATCTGGCTAGACTCAAAATCAAACACAAAGGAACGTTTTGCAACTTTACGTCAGAGATTCAAGCACAAGACTACCTGGAAGAAATAAGGAAAAAGGAAAAAGAGGGGTATCCTGCTAAATGAATGGACGGTTGCTCTCTTATGCTCCTGAGGCGGCTATAAAAACATTGGGAACGAGCAGTGGGGGGTAGATTGTGTTTCTATATTTTAATGAGAGAGATGGTGGGGCAGTCTGTTAGAGGCACATCACTCAGGCCATGCCTGATTGCCTGTGTATGTATGGGGGTGGGAGGAGGGTAGGAAGGGGTAAGGGTGGGTCACATAAAAGAGGGTGTAGGGGGATTTAAGCAGGCAACAGCTTTTGTGGGGTTGGTTTCACTTGCGTAGGGCGTGGGATGTTCATGTGGTCAGTGGAAGCTTAAAGTGTGGTTTAGGGCATCAGAGAATAAAGATGAGTAAACTACGGATATCATTGAGAAATATCTGTATCTTAAACGAGTTGAAAAAAGACTGATGGTGTCACAAGGGCTGCATTTACTATGGCAGATATCGTCTGCCTGCAAGAAATGCACTTAGAGGGTAATCAAAAAGATCTCCTAAAACACTTGGGGTATAGCATAGTGGGGGCTATGACCCAAGGGACCCACACACATGGGGTTGCAATTCTAACCCACAGCAAAGTACTACAGTTCCCCAAGTTTGGCTGGATGCATTAGTGTGTTGGGTTATAGCTAGCTGTAGAGCCCCAGGACATCCTAGCTTTACTTTATGTTCTCTGTATGGCAGGAATATTGATGATCCCTCTCTACTAGAGTGGTTATCTAATGAGCACTCACACTAGCAGCTCCCTATTTTATATGTTGAGATTTTAATATTAATCTTGCATGTCATTGGAGACCTGGGCAAAAATATATGGGAAGGAAGTATTTCAGGTGATACGTAATTTATGCCAGATGCACGGACTGTGTGACATATGGGCTAAAATGAGACCTTTAGAACAAGGGTTCATTTACTTCTCTGCCCCTCACCAGAAACATGTAAGATTAGATTTTTTTGTATCAGCATCAATTAGGCAGAAGAACATAATCAAATGTTTCCCAAGATTCCTTTCGGATCATAGTCCATTAGTATTAGAGGTGGATGGAGGGGGCTCTCCAGAAAGAATTCCTTCTTGGACTTTTGAAAGAGCGCTCCTATTGGACGAAGCCCAAGTGGAACATATGAGGAGACGGATCCCAGATTTCTTACAAAGGAATATGGGAACAGCCTCATTGGGCATAGTTTGGTACACTCTAAAAGCAGGTATCAGGGGATAAACAATCCAATTTTCGATTAGAAAGAGGAAAAACGAAAAGGAATGGTTATGGCTTCTCCAACAAAAACTTACCCAGGCATAAGAAAAGCTAATTAGTGCTCTGCAACAGAAAAAGGGGGTAAGAGAAGCCCAGATGGTAGTAGCACATGATAAAGCAGCAATAGGGGAAAGATTAGTGAAAAAGGCAATAGATAAAGCAGCCGCTCATCGGGAGGAAATGTAAGAATTTAGTGAAAGGGTGGGCCATCTACTTGCAGTAAGGACTAGGTAGCAACTTTCACAAAGTGAAATCAATTTAGTGAGGGTTCCCCTAATAGGGCTGGTATCTGAAGCTGGTGAAATCCGAGCAGCCCTTTATAAATTTTATCAAGCTTTATACACAGATCGGGGAAACCTGGAGGACCAGCGTGAAGAGGCAATGCTTAAATATACAGATTTCACAGTGGGGGAGGTCTTGTCATCTGAAGAGAGAGAGCAATAAGATCTTCCATTAAGCTGAGATGAGATTGTGCTGGCAATGTCTAGTTTACCTAGATGGAAAGTGGCTGGTCGCGACGTAATACCTACAGAAATTTATAAGGTCTTTCAAGAGCAGCTTAATGAAATTATGATAACTATGTTTTTACAGATTGCAGAAGGGATTACACCTCCGATATCATGGGCCTCTGTGAAGGTCATAGTTCTCCCAAAGAAAAATAAACCGGTACATAAATTGGGGTCCTATCACCCAATAACCCTAAGAAATGGGGACGTGAAAATATATTCAAAAGTCTAAGCCTCTCACCTTTCACAGGTCATTCATATGGTTGTATCCATGGGGCAGCATGGTTTCATCTCTGGCAGAGGCACCATAGAACACATTAGAAGGATTATCACTCTGTTTGAAGCTAGACAGGTGTCAGGAGACCCTATGGCTGCTATTCTGTTAGATGCAGAATAAGCATTTGATAGGGTCTCCTGGCAGTTTCTTTGGACTTCAATGTGCAGAAAGGGGCTAAGAAAAACAACTTTATTGGTGCTGTTATAGCCTTGTATAAAGATCCAGAGGCTAAAAACTATATAAATGGAGAATTGACGGAGGCTTTTAAAATAATAAGAGGAACGCAACAAGGGTGACCCTGTTCACCGCTCCTTTTTGCGATATACATTGATCCTTTCCTGAAGAAGTTGGACTTGGCAGCAGATATTCCCCCTGATTATGTTTGAACAGGAAAGTAAGGTGTTGGCTTATGCCAATGATATAGCCCTAGTTACATCCCATCCTGAGCAGGCTATCAAGGTGATTGAAGATGAAGCTCAGAGATTTGGTGCACTGACAGGATATGCCCTGAATAGGGAGAAAACACAGATAATTATTAATGAATTTGTATCTTTTACCGATTACAGGGTAGTAAAAAAAGCAATATATTTAGGGGTTATGATGACTTCTGATTTGAATGAAGTGGTAAAATAAAATATTGGGCCATGTGCAGAGGAGACTAAAAAGCGCTAAAAAGGGTGGACAATTTACATCTGACATTGATTGGAAGAAGTAATTTAATCAAAATGGTATTCTTTTCTAGAATACTATTTTTAATTGCAATTCCCCTCATTTTCTTGAATATTTGGTTAAAAAAAATTGATAGTATATTTTCACAATTTATCGGGGCATACTATCTGGTTTCTAAAATGGAGAAATTGGAAAATGAGATCACTGCCAAGAAACAGCGCAAATTCCTCCGAGACTATAAAGATTATCAGTCAGGTCGCACCTTAACTTTCCATAAAAATACGACTATCTTTTTGACAAAGAAGGGAAGGTGGTAACCAATTCTACGACACCATCTACAAATGCTGAAATTTCGGAGAGTGATGTGTCGGATGGGAATCTGTCAGACGCATCTACATCAGGAATTAATCAAGTACAACCGAAAAAAGCAAGTAATTTTTTAGTCCAGTTCCAGATGATAAGTCAGGGAAGGACAGAACATCAGAACGAGCAAGGGGCACAGAGAGGTAGAGGTGGAAGAGGAAAAACCAGAGGAACAAAAAAGCCAAGCAGAGGAGAAAAACCAGATGTACTAACTCCAGTGGGAATGCTGACAAGGGTCAAGCAAGCACAAAAATGACTGTTGTCAACCTTTCCCAACGCACCTTGTCGTCAGAAGAAATACAGCTCCTAGAATTAGGTTTGTCCTTCTGTCCTACTATGAACATAAATTTTGCCCAGACTAGGATAGATTTGTTTTATTTCTCTCGAAAATTAAAACTGAAAAAATGGTTTGACACTAAATGTAATTCAGTTGGTACTACAGTTGGGAGAGCCCCTCTGAGTAATTTGAATGTGGATGATTTGGAAATATTGAATATCCTAACATCTGCAAATGAGGATTTGTTAATTAATGAAGATATGGTTTTGAATACACATGAGTTTAACATTGACACTACCGTAAACCCGGGCAGTGGGTTCAAACCAAGATCGGTATTTCTACCACAAATTGAATGTGACGCTATTGAGGTGTTCGAGAGAGGGGTTTTGGCAGAATTTAATAGAATTCGACATAAGAAGTCTCCCTTTGGTAAGAGGAATCTTAGTGTAGAGCAGATGTCGGCACTTGAGAATCTTAAAGCCGATCAGACTGTTGTAATTCGACAGTCTGATAAAGGCGGGAATGTCGTAGTATTAGATAAACAGGCTTATCTGTCAGAAGGTCTCAGGCAGTTATCCGATGCCACCTGCTATTGTGTCTCAGACAGAAAATCCATCTTGGATTCTAATGCTAAGTATGGAGAGCTTCTGGTTGACTGGAGAGAGCGTGGTTTATTGGAATGGGAGGAATATAATTACCTTAAATGCCCCCACCCACGTATCCTGATCCTCTATTTACTACCTAAACTACACAAAGATTCAGTTAATCCCCCAGGGAGGCCAATTGTGTCCTCTATTGGATCACTGTTAGAGCATACCTCACAGTTTATTGACCATTATTTACGTTCATATGTGGTCAGTTTACCATCATATTTGAGGGATACTACCCATTTTTTAACTGTTATTGATGGGATCTATTGGGAACCTGATTACATCTTGGTTACCTTAGATGTGTGTAGCTTATACACGTGTATCCAGCATGACATTGGTCTACATGCCATTAGACACTATTTGAAAACACGTTCTATCTCTCTGTGGTCACATTCTCAAATGATTCTGGCTATGATACAATTTTGTTTGACCAATAACTTTTTTCTTTTTGATGATGTCGTCTATTGCCAGTCACAGGGCACAGCAATGGGAACCTGCTTCGCCCCCAGCTACGTGAATTTGGTGATGGGCTGGTGGGAGGAGCGGGTGGTCTCACAATTGGCTGATTATGATCGCTGTGTCCTGTGGCTGCGCTATATAGATGACATTTTTATCATCTGGAATGGTGACATTGATTCAGTTAAGGGTTTTGTCCGAAATCTAAATGACAATCCCTATAATTTGGTCTTGTCAGAACATATAAGTAAAACCAAAATTGAGTTTTTGGATGTTTTGGTAGAAATCATCGATAACACCTTACAGACACAGCTGTTCCGCAAAACAACCGCAGGTAACAGCATTTTGAGTGCCGCCAGTGCGCATCCTCAGAAATTGATATATAGTATCCCGTATGGTGAGCTATTACGCGCTAAGCGCAATTGTAGTTCTGAAAGTAGCTACATGAAAGAAAAAGAAGTGATGTCTCAATGCTTCAGAGAAAGAGGATATAGCTCCAGGACTATTAAAGAGGCATGCACCAGAGTTGAGTTGGTTACACGAACACAGCTGTTACATCCCCATAACTGTGATACGAGTACTGAGAAGTTGAGATTTATTACCTCCTACTCAGGTCAAGCACAAGATGTTCGCCGGATACTTAAAAAACACTGGCACATCTTATTAACTGACCCTAATCTCTGTAAACATCTGAATAGCTGCCCCCAAATTACTTTCCAGCGCAATCGGTCACTCAGAGATGAACTTAGTTTAAACTATGTGACTCGTGAATCAAAGGCAATGAATAAAATATGCCCGGGGTTCCGATGTTGCAAAAAGTGTAAAGCCTGTAGGAGTAGCAATGACTGCACAACATTAGTCATTTCAAGTAGTAAGAGGGAACATATCATCAAAAAAGCTCTCACATGTAATACGACGTATTGTATCTATGCATTGGTCTGTCCTTGTAATAAGACGTACATAGGAAGTACAATTCACTGCGCAAAAAAACGCGTATTAGAACATGTCAGGGCTATACGCCATAATAACAGGCAGTACCCAGTGGCCCGACATTTCTATGATCAACATCTGCAAGATGAGACACTTTTAAAAATGGTGGTGATTGATGCAGTTCCTGTTAATCCAAGGGGTGGCAATAGACAACTGGCATTGCGCCAACTAGAGTCAAGATACATCATTGACCTAGACACTCTGACCCCTTTAGGGTTAAATTCAAGTGAAGAATTAGCTGTACACCTGCACTAATGAATATGGTTAGCATATTAAGGTAAATGTTCATCTGTCGTGTAAATATTTTAATATGTATAGAATGAAATACAATGTTGATTTTAATCTCGTCTTATTTTTTCACATTTTTTAGGTGATGCACATTTGTTCAAAAATGTGGCTGCTTATATTTACAATTGGCATGGAATGTCTTTAGAAGGTGGCAGCTATGCTAAGCAGATGCAGTTCTTTGCCCACTTGGGCAGAATTGGTTGAGTAATGTCATTTGTCAGCTAAGTCATTAAGGATAGCTGTACGCATTGGATGTAATTTGTTGTCCATTTTGGCAGAATTGCGAATTGGCGAGTTCTGGTAGTAAGATCAATTGTGATCAATCAGAGGAAGCTATATTACCTAAATGTACCATTGGTAGATCGACTTATTATAGCTAGACGCTAATATGTTTGCTTAAATTCCAATGTTGCTGTACGCATATGTACTAAGATGTAAATCCCTTGAATAACACGTGTGTCATACTGGCATTAGTGAATCTTCTGGTAGAATTAAAACCAACAGTACATATGTTTTACAAACAGATATAACCATGTTAAGATGGCCACCATATTATTTAGGTTTTATCAATTGTCCTTTTTTGATGTGTATCACGTAGTATGAATTGTCCTTTCACTATGTTTTCACTCATGGTTTAAAATGGTGGTTACTGCGTAGCCCTTTAGCGTGATTAAGGCGTAAGCTGAAACGCGTTGCTGGTGCAGTCAGTAAATCTCTTACACTGCAAACTTTCAAAGTGTCCTTGTATTCTTTTGGAAAATCCGAGGAATCGTGTGTGGATATTGCAGGGTTTCCGATACCCTGAACAAGGACCGCCCACTTGACAGCCTCTGCATTTATCGGACTCTTTGGGAAATATATATATACATATATATATATATATATATATTCATCCAAACTCTGCATAAACAGTGTGGCGCACACTCGAGTAAGAATTAAAAGGTTACTTTATTATAGTCCTGTGCTGAACAAACGCGTTTCGGCCATGACGGCCTACATCAATGTCCTATATATATATAATTTTTTTTTTCTTTTTAAACACCTCCATTTTAACTTCTTTTCCTTTAGAAAACTACCTCATTCAGCTACAGCCTTTGCCTGACTACTACTGCTCTTTCACTTCAACATGCTTAGAGTATGGATTGTGGGCCACAGCTTTTGGGCTACAGAGGCTCCAAAAAAGAGAGGTATTGACAGGAACTTGGGTTTGCCAAATGCGCATATTAATTTGTTTGGCCAGAGAGGGTTAAAGTTTCATCAGTTGCTGGCTTTGGTTAAATCCATTGCCGATTTCCAAGCTCCTCACCTCATAATTGTGCATTGTAGAAGCAATGAACTAGGCACATTGACTGGAGTAGGGCTGGAAATCCTAGTGAAAGAAACTTTGCAGGAACTGATGTTTATTTTCACTCACACTGTCTTGATGTACTCTAATATATGCCAAAGACAGAAATGGAAGTGGTCAAATCAATTATGTCCACAGATTGACAAAGCCAGGAAACATCTTAATAAACCTTTTTCTGCATTCCTCAGAGACCAACGAATGGCCTGTATCTATAACAACAATCTGCGTTTTGACATGCACAGAATTTATAGAAATGATGGAGTGGACTTTACAGATGAAGTGAACAAGGTGTTTCTAAGTAACCTGAAACTCTGCATCCAGTCATATGATAGCTGCCATATACACACAACAACTCAATGGCTCTTGTCAGAGCCACCCTAGTAGGGTTTTTTTTCTATAGTTTTTGGGGATATTCGCAATGACGTCGCGAAAATGGAAAACAAAAGCAGACATTCAATGGCCACCAATACATCCAAAAATAATATGTAAAAAGATCCATTCTGAACATTGGCCTACACACATTACTAAATAAATCCTTCATTAAAAGCATGTTTAAACTCATATTTTTGTACTAAGTTTCATTAAAAACATCTTTCAGACCTTTTTCCCATTTCCGCGATTATTCGGGACGTTGGGGAGACATCGTTCACCAGGACAATCGCGCCTTTCCCAAAAATTGACAACACTTACATGCACACACATTGCAGTATTCTACACACTAGAAGTTTATCACTGTACACTTCAAACCTATGTTTTTCTACTGTATTTCTAAAACAACCATCTCTAAAACCAATTTTCCTGTTTCGCAATGAATCCGGAGATCGCGATGACGTCGCTACTCGCGATCCCCCCGGTTACGTCGCGAAAACGGAAAGCAACTAGCCACCACCACATTCAAAAATTATGACTATATAACTAATTCTAACCATGACAGTAGATAACTCACTATATAAATAACTCTATAAAAACATTTATCTGAATCTCAATACCTCTATAAGAATGCGCACTAATTATTCACCAATATTAGCTATGACGTCATTAGTCACGATGTTGCCACAATGGTACACGGGGGTCACGCTGATGGTTGCGGTATCATCGCAAATATCGTCCGCGAGTAAAAAAAAAAATTTTGGACACATAACATGGTCACTAACACCTCTGTTTCCTAACCATGGGATCAGAGTATTTCCACCTTGTCCCTTTGTGTTGTCTTTCACATAGATTTTCAGCCCCCGGAACCATTCCATATAGATTAAAAGGCAGCTGCAACTTAGTATTCAGGTTGCTTCCAGCCAATTAGAGCATTCCTGAAACCAACGCGAAATATCTGCTGCCAGAGATATCACTAAAATGTAAAACTTAAATTTGTCAAAAACTACTGAACGGATTTACACCAAATAAGCAAAAGGTAGTTCCTTGAACCGACATCTACCTCCCTGCCAAATTTGGTGTAAGGAATACATACCTTTGCATCGCATGCATTAGATCGCATGCCTTTACAACGCAGTCGTTACAGCGAACGTGTTGTTACAACGCAAACTATTACAAACTACTACATCACAAGTCATTTCAACGACTTGCTGTAAGGGGCGCGCTGGACTTAGGAACAGTTTGTGCAACAGCAGGGAAGGTGTTGGATTGTAAGTCATTGAAACGACTTGCAATGTAATGGCTTGCATTGTAACAACGCAGTTGTTGTAATGACCGCGTTGTAAAAGCATGCGATGTAACGAATGCAATGTTATGGCAGTTTCCCGGTGTAAGTCCTTTTGCCGCTCAGACTGTAGAAGTGGATAAAGTTCCTATGGAATTTAACATTTCAAACGCAACCTTATTTGGCACCCCAAATTCTCGGTCCCCACTGTACGGACCACCGCCAAACTTTTGGCAAAATTTCATGCAGATTGGTCAAATAACGCCAAAGTTATTGCCAAGTCAACAAAATGCTTTTCCTATAGAAAATAGGTCCTAACTATCCCTACCTACCTCTATATATATATATATATATATATATATATATATATATATATATATATATATATATATTGTTAACCAAGATGCCCATGTGCATGAGGACGCACTCGACTGCAAACCAACTTCTGCATCCCAATTTCGAATTTCTTTTGCCTGACGCGTTTCGAGCCTCCAGCCTCTTCCTCACAGGCAGCTTTAGAATGCTCCATAGAAAGCTCTAATTATTTGATTGTCTGCATGCTGGTGATTTAAATACTAGTCCCCAGTGGACTTCTCTGGTGAGTTTTACATTGGTACATGCTGGGACTTGTGGTCCACATTAAAGCGATTCTTACCCGCAATGGGTTCTGTTTTGTCATTCTTATTTTTAATGCTAATATTCACCCTCCAGCGGGTCACAGGATGCCAAGCCAATTTCTATTCGCCTCTTTTGCTGTGCTGCTTTGTGGGTTTGGCACAGTTCCAGACCACACAGCCTCTCATTCAATTTTCGAGATGGTGCAGTCCTCCATGGCAGGACTGCCGTGTGATTTATTGTTAACCAAGATGCCCAAGCGCATGAGGACACACTCGACTGTAAATGAAAACCATGCAGTTTAATTTCAAGGCAAACCAACTTCTGCATCCCAAGTTTGAAGTTCTTTTGCCTGATGCGTTTTGAGGCTCCAGCCTCTTCCTCATAGGCAGCATTAGAATGCTCCACAGAAAGCTTTAATTACTTTATTGTCTGCATGCTGGTGATTTAAATACTAGTCCCCAGTGGACTTCTCTGGTGAGTTTTACATTGGTACATGCTGGGACTTGTGGTCCACATTAAAGCGATTCTTACCCGCAATGGTTTCTGTTTTGTCATTCTTATTTTTAATGCTAATATTCACCCTCAAGTGGGTCACAGGATGCCAAGCATGTTTCTATTTGCCTCATTTGCTGTGCTGCTTCGCGGGTTTGGCATAGTTCCAGACCACACAGCCTCTCATTCAATTTTCGAGATGGTGCAGTCCTCCACGGCAGGTCTGCCATGTGATTTATTGTTAACCAAGATGCCCAAGCGCATGAGGACGCACTGGACTGCAAATGAAAACCATGCGGTTTAATTTCAAGGCAAACCAACTTCTGCATCCCAATTTCGAATTTCTTTTGCCTGACGCGCTTTGAGGCTCCAGCCTCTTCCTCATAGTTAGCTTTAGAATGCTCCACAGAAAGCTCTAATTACTTGATTGTCTGCATGCTGGTGATTTAAATACTAGTCCCCAGTGGACTTCTCTGGTGAGTTTTTCATTGGTGCATGCTGGGACTTGTGGTCCACATTAAAGCGATTCTTACCCGCAGTGGGTTCTGTTTTGTCATTCTTATTTTTAATGCTAATATTCACCCTCCAGTGGGTCACAGGATGCCAAGCCAGTTTCTATTCACCTCATTTGCTGTGCCTATAGGTGACCTATACGTATGTATATATAACCTACTGGCGGTCGCCAGGAGTAAGTTATAGTTAGGACGGAGTTTCTATTAAAAAGGTTGCCTAAATATTTGGTGCCGGTTGATGAATCGTTGTGATATTTCCCCCAAAACTTTGCCTGATACTTCTCATGGGGTCGGGTGTTTTGTGTACTGGGAGCCGAGAAAAAAGGGGTTCCCAAAATGCATTTTCCCCATGTTAATTCCCTTATGAAATTTAGACGTGACTACTGCCCGAACCGCTGAATGGAATTATACCAAATTCGCAAGGAAGCTAGATTTTGGTACGCAGATTATGCTTTTTGTCATTTGGTTTAAATCCGTTCAGTAGTTTAGAGATATTAACTGGAAAACAAATTTGAATATCTGGGGATGAGTATTAGCTGTGGATGCATGCACACTAGCAAACCCCCGATCGGCTAGCCGTTCCTTCACAGAAAAGTTGCAGTCACCATTTTGTTTGCCGGGGAACAGTCACTAGCATTTAAAACTAGAATGAATACTAAGTGAAGGGGTCAGGTGAGAGGTTTCCTGACCCCTTGTGAATACTTAAAATGAGGCATGAGGGTTTTTTTTTTTTTACCATTTTCGGAATACCCAGATTGCTCACAAGGCTCAGTACGGTAACTTCACAGGGGATCGCAGATTTAGCATGGCTGAAAAAAATATATAAATATATGTATACTTTCTCTTCTGCTCACAGCTACTCATGCACCCATACAGATACTGCTACACCCACTTACATATGTATACCCTTTCACTTTCACAGTTTCCATTCACAAAGCCCTAAAGTCACTTTCACAGCCATTCACAACCCCATACAGACACTGTAACACCCATTCACAAACCCATACAGATGGGGTTGTGAATGGGTGGGTCACCCATCATATACGATAGAGACTGTTGGACCCATTGACAAACCCATTGAAACATATATAGAAAATATTAAGTGTTCCCATTTTTTTTTAAATATTATCATTATTTACATTATACTATGATTGCTACTCCTCTATTTTTTAACTTTATGTACAATATTTTTGCTACCTTTTTGCATTATTGTCACTGCTTACACATTACTGTTTTTGTATTATTTACAGTACTTTCAGATAATATGTTTCTAAAAACTTAATAATTTCACCTTTTTGTCATATTTTACATCTAGGTATTCGTTCTTTTTCAATAATGTGTAAACTAATACTAATCCAGTGGAATAGCCACTGACTGTGGTTCTAGCAGACCTCATGTGAACAATCTACCACAGCATTAAAAAATAATAAAAATCAATTTAAAAAAGGTGAGAGATGGTATACATACTAAACATAATTTAAAAAACTATAGTAATTTAGTAAGATAACAAAAATGACATAGTAATACAATTAAAATTTTTAAAAAACATAGAAATTCACTGAAAAAACAGAGGTTATAGGGACGTTATAGTTAAGCTGACTTTTCACTCGTAGAAAACCAAAGAACTTCATTGGTTATAACTTGCGCTCCCGCAATACACTGCTTATGACCTCACAAATTACATCACTCATGACATGGTCAGTAACATCACTGATGACATCTCAAACGACATCACTGATTAAATCACTGATGGCATCTCAAATGATATCACTGATGACATCATCCACAGAACCACCGACATATCCACGTACAACCCATACAATATTTCATACCGCCCCCAATGAACTACTGGCATACCCATTCACAGACCTATACAAACAATCATACATGTATTCACTAATCCATGGAGGTACTCATACATCAGTTCACCAATACAAACACTAACACAACCACTAATTCACATATACAGGCACTAATGCACCTACTCACAGACCACACTCTGCTATAGTGATCATTTGTTATTTATCGAGGACAGTCAGTTCAATCAATCACTTTATATATTCCAGTTTCCTGACAGATAAGCAGCTGACAACCCAATTAGGTTATCTTGCTTCATGCCCAAATATGCATTGCATACTCCTGCGGTACCTTTGCTGCCCACTAGCTTGCTTGTTGACACTGAAAATAATCTGTTGGGACCTCCACTTGCTGACCTTGAAACTATGCAAAATTAACAATTGATGGACAGAATGCAGAACAATGTCATACATTCACCCCAGTACAGAGATCTGGGCCTAAATCCATCGTTTTTTTGCTCGCCATGCCAGTTTGGACCCAGCCATATGCAAATCAGTCTTGACCCTGCACCCAATTGGAACAGTCCAGCCCGAACTGCCAGGCCAGGTCCTCCCTGGACTGGAAACAAACATCCTAGGATTGGTTTCGGGCTTTCAGCCCTCATCAGCCAGGATAGCTTGACTCCAGTGGCATGGAGAGCACGAGACCCACGTCTGGGCATACCCGTCCCACTCGGGGTGACATATGCAAAAAGAACAATTGATGGACAGAATGCAAAACAATGTCATACATTCACCCCAGTACAGAGATCTGGGCCTAAATCCATAGTTTTTTTGCTCACCATGCCACACCAGTTTGGACCCAGCCATATGCAAATCAGTCTTGACCCTGCACCCAATGGGAACAGTCGAGCCCGAACTGCCAGGCCAGGTCCTCCCTGGACTGGAAACAAACATCCTAGGACCGGTTTCGGGCTTTCAGCCCTCATCTGCCAGGATAGCTTGACTCCAGTGGCATGGAGAGCACTGGACCCACGTCTGGGCATACCCGACCCACTCGGGGTGACAAATGCAAAAAGAACAATTGATGGACAGAATGCAGAACAATGTCATACATACACCCAAGTACAGAGATCTGGGCCTAAATCCATCGTTTTTTTGCTCACCATGCCATACCATTAAACAAACATCCTAGGACCGGTTTCGGGCTTTCAGCCCTCATCAGCCAGGATAGCTTGACTCCAGTGGCATGGAGAGCACGGGACCCACATCTGGGCATACCCGTCCCACTCGGGGTGACAAATGCAAAAAGAACAATTGATGGACAGAATGCAGAACAATGTCATACATTCACCCCAGTACAGAGATCTGGGCCTAAATCCATCGTTTTTTGCTCACCATGCCATACCAACCCAGATCTTTTGAATGGGGGAGAATGTTTGCATTGTCAGCATTCCGTCCATCATTTGTTTGCTGTAACACTTTTCGCCCTATGTGGGATGGGTATGCCCAGACGTGGGTCCCGTGCTCACTACACCACTGGATTCAAGCTAGCCTGGCTGAAGAAGGGTGATGCCCTGAAACCGGTCCCAGGATGCTTGTTTCCGGTCCAGGGAGGACCTGGCTTGGCAGTTCGGGCTGGACTGTTCCCACAAGGAACAGGGTCAAGACTGATTTGCATATGGCTGGGTCCAAACTGGGGTGGTGTGGTGAGCAAAAGAATGATGGATTTAACCCAGATCTTTTGACTGGGGGTGAATGTTTGCATTGTCCAGCATTCCGTCCATCAATTGTTTCTTTTGCATTTGTCGCCCTAAGTGGGAAGGGTATGCCCAGACGTGGGTCCCGTGCTCACTACACCACTGGATTCAAGCTAGCCTGGCTGAAGAAGGGTGATGCCCTGAAACCGGTCCCAGGATGCTTGTTTCCGGTCCAGGGAGGACCTGGCTTGGCAGTTCGGGCTGGACTGTTCCCACAAGGAACAGGGTCAAGACTGATTTGCATATGGCTGGGTCCAAACTGGGGTGGTGTGGTGAGCAAAAGAATGATGGATTTAACCCAGATCTTTGTGACTGGGGGTGAATGTTTGCATTGTCCAGCATTCCGTCCATCAATTGTTTCTTTTGCATTTGTCGCCCTAAGTGGGAAGGGTATGCCCAGACGTGGGTCCCGTGCTCACTACACCACTGGATTCAAGCTAGCCTGGCTGAAGAAGGGTGATGCCCTGAAACCGGTCCCAGGATGCTTGTTTCCGGTCCAGGGAGGACCTGGCTTGGCAGTTCGGGCTGGACTGTTCCCTCAAGGAACAGGGTCAAGACTGATTTGCATATGGCTGGGTCCAAACTGGGGTGGTGTGGTGAGCAAAAGAATGATGGATTTAACCCAGATCTTTGTGACTGGGGGTGAATGTTTGCATTGTCCAGCATTCCGTCCATCAATTGTTTCTTTTGCATTTGTCGCCCTAAGTGGGAAGGGTATGCCCAGACGTGGGTCCCGTGCTCACTACACCACTGGATTCAAGCTAGCCTGGCTGAAGAAGGGTGATGCCCTGAAACCGGTCCCAGGATGCTTTTTCCGGTCCAGGGAGGACCTGGCTTGGCAGTTCGGGCTCGACTGTTCCCGCAAGGAACAGGGTCAAGACTGATTTGCATTTGGCTGGGTCCAAACTGGGGTGGTGTGGTGAGCAAAAGAATGATGGATTTAACCCAGATCTTTGTGACTGGGGGTGAATGTTTGCATTGTCCAGCATTCCGTCCATCAATTGTTTCTTTTGCATTTGTCGCCCTAAGTGGGAAGGGTATGCCCAGACGTGGGTCCCGTGCTCACTACACCACTGGATTCAAGCTAGCCTGGCTGAAGAAGGGTGATGCCCTGAAACCGGTCCCAGGATGCTTGTTTCCGGTCCAGGGAGGACCTGGCTTGGCAGTTCGGGCTGGACTGTTCCCACAAGGAACAGGGTCAAGACTGATTTGCATATGGCTGGGTCCAAACTGGGGTGGTGTGGTGAGCAAAAGAATGATGGATTTAACCCATATCTTTGTGACTGGGGGTGAATGTTTGCATTGTCCAGCATTCCGTCCATCAATTGTTTCTTTTGCATTTGTCGCCCTAAGTGGGAAGGGTATGCCCAGACGTGGGTCCCGTGCTCACTACACCACTGGATTCAAGCTAGCCTGGCTGAAGAAGGGTGATGCCCTGAAACCGGTCCCAGGATGCTTGTTTCCGGTCCAGGGAGGACCTGTCTTGGCAGTTCGGGCTGGACTGTTCCCACAAGGAACAGGGTCAAGACTGATTTGCATATGGCTGGGTCCAAACTGGGGTGGTGTGGTGAGCAAAAGAATGATGGATTTAACCCAGATCTTTTTGACTGGGGGTGAATGTTTGCATTGTCCAGCATTCCGTCCATCAATTGTTTCTTTTGCATTTGTCGCCCTAAGTGGGACGGGTATGCCCAGACGTGGGTCCCGTGCTCACTACACCACTGGATTCAAGCTAGCCTGGCTGAAGAAGGGTGATGCCCTGAAACCGGTCCCAGGATGCTTGTTTCCGGTCCAGGGAGGACCTGTCTTGGCAGTTCGGGCTGGACTGTTCCCACAAGGAACAGGGTCAAGACTGATTTGCATATGGCTGGGTCCAAACTGGGGTGGTGTGGTGAGCAAAAGAATGATGGATTTAACCCAGATCTTTGTGACTGGGGGTGAATGTTTGCATTGTCCAGCATTCCGTCCATCAATTGTTTCTTTTGCATTTGTCGCCCTAAGTGGGAAGGGTATGCCCAGACGTGGGTCCCGTGCTCACTACACCACTGGATTCAAGCTAGCCTGGCTGAAGAAGGGTGATGCCCTGAAACCGGTCCCAGGATGCTTGTTTCCGGTCCAGGGAGGACCTGGCTTGGCAGTTCGGGCTGGACTGTTCCCACAAGGAACAGGGTCAAGACTGATTTGCATATGTCTGGGTCCAAACTGGGGTGGTGTGGTGAGCAAAAGAATGATGGATTTAACCCAGATCTTTGTGACTGGGGGTGAATGTTTGCATTGTCCAGCATTCCGTCCATCAATTGTTTCTTTTGCATTTGTCGCCCTAAGTGGGAAGGGTATGCCCAGACGTGGGTCCTGTGCTCACTACACCACTGGATTCAAGCTAGCCTGGCTGAAGAAGGGTGATGCCCTGAAACCGGTCCCAGGATGCTTGTTTCCGGTCCAGGGAGGACCTGGCTTGGCAGTTCGGGCTGGACTGTTCCCACAAGGAATAGGGTCAAGACTGATTTGCATATGGCTGGGTCCAAACTGGGGTGGTGTGGTGAGCAAAAGAATGATGGATTTAACCCAGATCTTTGTGACTGGGGGTGAATGTTTGCATTGTCCAGCATTCCGTCCATCATTGTTTCTTTTGCATAGAATTGAGGGCTGGCCAATAAACTCCTCCTCTGGGGGGGGGGGGTATTGCCAGAAAAGGATGTATAAAGTAGTAAAAAAAGGAGGGGTCAACATGGCCCAATACTTATCAATGACCAATTCTTATATAGTATTAGATTTGTTCACCCATTACATTTCCTACTGACGTTGTCCAGCTTGCTTGCACAGTGTCATGTTGTTCATATCTACAATCAGACATAGAGTCTGACTTGTATCTTGATCAACAGAAATAATTTGGTAGTCATTAGATTATGATAGCTCAATAAGGGCCAATGGCAGTCATGGTGTAATCAGGCAGAAGCAAAGTTTTTATTCATGGATCTTCAGTGACTTTTTTAATCCCATTGTTGAATTCTTCCACCGGTGTGCTTGAGGTAGAAGTAGTCTGGATATGCTTCCTGCACCACCATGGTGAAGTCAGGAAAGTTAGATCTGCAAGCGCCATCCTGAGGACAGCATCAAACTCTATAGCTGAATAGGCAAGCTCACTCTACTGCAAATAAGTGGGGAAAGCTTTCAGTTCCAATTAAGGTCTTTAGGAGGCATTCTACATAATTTTCCATGTTACTTGTGTTTGTGGATTCTAGAATACCTATCAGTTGCAGGCTAGTCCTCCTTTTTTGTATGTTTAGGGCTACGAGGTCCCAATCTGTGAGAGAAAGCACTGGGAACATGTAAGTCATTATTTTAAACTTGCATTATACACAGTATAAGATAGGCTGCTATGAAATGTGCCAAAAATATTTAAGATAAAAAAGTGCTTCCACAATCTAGATTTTAGTAGTATCCAGTATGTATGGAGTGCAATTTCTTTTTAATAACTGTCTTTTAAAAGCACACACTTCCCAGCTTAGCTGGTAGCTCTCTTACAGTTGCGCACATTTACATTTCTTTCAGGGTAGCCGTACCAGGATGGCTATCTTTTTACAAACAGTAGAGTAACTGTCATTCTCAAACTAAAAAAGTTTGAGAACGTCGTGCCCCTCATATCCCCACACTTTCACCACTGATTGCCAACTAGTGCTGCAAGCTGTATCACTCCTCTCTCTCCACTCTGTCAGGCAAAGACAGAGGCACCCATTCCCATTTCACTGCAGAAACAACAAGGAATTTGAGCAGGCTCCCTAGTCTATGCATAGTGCTTACCAGGTGGGTTCAGTATTGGAGATATCAGTCCTTGCTCACTGCCTCTGTGCCACCTGTAAGGCCCTCGCACTCAATCAGTACAAGAGAGAGGTGGATTTGGAGTTCTTTTTGGGTTGGTCAGTCGGTTAATATAATTCTCGTCCAGACTGGTCAGAAGTATTGCGCTGTGTTATTCCTCACAGCCTCTATAGCCACCATACCAGCCTGCAGGTCTCAATAGCCACCACTAAGCCAGTATCTTCCATGTAGGTCACGCTCTGAATTCGGTGAAAGACACCAATCCTTGCAGTTCTTCCAGTCTATCTGCCTGGTACATTGGTGTCTCCCCTCCAGCAAATGTGTCTTGGATGATTTTTGGGGTCTGTATCTGTAGTGTCCTGAGACTATGGGGCCGATTCCGATCTCGGCCGGTAGGGCTCCGAATCGGATTCGGCTTTACCGGATCCGATTCGGAGCCCTGTTTCCCGACCGATTCGTACGTGCGTCCGGGCGAGCGAGTACGATGCGAACACTCCGACCGACTCGTTCGCGAGACCCAACCGCACCGACCGACTCGTACACGAAAGCCGACCGCTCCGACCGACTCGCTCGGACACGCCTTGCACCGCGCAATGGAGACGTTCCCCGGCCGGGCAAGTACGATGCGCGCCGTGAGCTGTCCGTCCGACTCGCGCCGTCCGGCTCGAAGGAGCAGTCGGAGCCGTACTTTGGGGGTCCGTGTCGGACCCCCCTGTACGCGTAGCTGCACGAGTCACACACAGTGGGGACCCATGGGTCCCCCCTACCTGTGCATGTACGGCGTGAGTCACTTCACCACGTACACGCTGTAGGGGGAGCCCCTGTTCGCCTCGCACCCATTGAGTCAATGGGAGCCCGCGTATGCGTTGTACGACCGGCTCCCCTTGACTTCAATGGGAGTCCGACCGAATCGAGTCCGATAGCATACGTGCGCATCGTACTCGTTCGGTCGGGCTGCTAGTTTCCGATTCGGTCGGAAATCTCTCCGAGTCCGGCTCGGTCGGAGAGATTTCCGGCCCGAATCGGAATCGGCCCCAGAGTGTCCTAGGACTTTTCAGTTCAAGGAAGACTTAATGGAGGAAATACGCAACTTGCTGGGAGATGTTAAGGTGTGGTTTTTAACATTTATGACATAATCAGAGAACAGAACGTGGGGCATATTAGCAAGGGCACTATCGCCGCTTTAGCGGCACTTTTTGCCGCTAAAGCGGCGATATTTATATCGCCCTATCAGCAAACTGTCTCTAACAGCAGTTAGCGACAGTTTGCGGGCATTAGCGCCCGTTTTTACCGCTTTGCATGTCAGCGATATTTATCGCTAATGACATGCAAAGTGGGCGTTCCCAACGAACAAACCTGGGAAACACTCGCTAACAGGCCTATCGCCTATTAGCAAGGTGGCCATGGCCCCAGTTAGCGACGTGAAAAGTCGCGCTAACCAGGAGTCATCGCCATTTATTTAACACCTGCAATTAGCAGGTGTTAGCCATACCTAACATGGGGGGTGGATTATGCTGATACGACCACAGGGTCGTATCAGCAAGGTGTTCTCCCTTCTCCATGCAACATTGCTGGTTTTTCAGCGATGTTGGCCCATTTCCCCGCTATCGCTGGAATATTCATCGCCATAGCGCTAATCGTTGCTAATACAGCGTTAGCGTGGCGATATATTCCAGCGATAGCCGGCGATAAAAAAAATCACGCTAAGCAGGGTTAGCGATGATTATCGCCTCTTCTTGCTAATATGCCCCATGATTGTATGCTGTAGAATAAAGGTGTGCATGTAGGAGAGTAGGATCTGCTTCACATGGGTACCCCCACTTTTTGCTGATGCTTCACTGTTTTTCGACTTTAGTCTGGCTGGGGCCCTGCTAATCAGAACCCCAGCCTAGCTGCTTCCTCTCTAAAATGGTTTCCATGTGCCTTAGGCACATCTCTGATTGGAATCTGGAGTGCCCTTGTAAGTCCCTAGTATATGGTATACTATGTACCCAGGGCATAGGTACCCCTGGAAGGCCAGCCAAAATGACACCACAGGCCTGCTACTGCAGCCTGAGTAAGGTGGTGCATGCACCCCTTACAGTGGTATAGGCTACCTATATCACTACCATTGCACACACCTATAAACCTATAAGTCACTCCTATGGCAGGCCTTGACAATCCTGAAGGCAGAGTGCTTGGTTTTTATGTGAGAGGGTGCCCCTGCATGAGTAGAGCCCCTCTGCAGCATTCGGAGTACCTCCTCTGATGCTGTTTGCAGTGCAGCCTGACCATATACTCTTAAGTGCATTATATCCTCGCGGTAGAATGCTAACTTTGGACTGGCTGCACCAAAACATGTCGAGTTTGGTGTCAAACATCTTGGAATACTACCCCCCAGCCAGTTCTGGCGGCGGGGGTAGCATTCCACCCTTCTAGAGGGAGGGACATGTACCCACCGGCCTGCCCGGTAACTTCTTTCCAGAGCCCTGGCATCACAAAATGGATGCCGCAGCCACAGACAAGAGTCTGGCCTCCTGCTGCTGACCGAAACTCCGGCAGGGGAGGCCTGGACAATAGGTTTCCTGTCCCAGGGAGGTGTAACCACCTCCCCAGACAGGATAGTGTGTATTGGGGCTGGGCGGGAGCACTCTCTGGTGCTTTGAAGTCCTGCACTGGGGGCACATTTGGTGTCCCTGTGCATACCCCAGTTCAAACCGGCTCAGAGGCTTCCAGCCCCTGCTCTGGCACTAAACTGGACAAAGGGAAAGGGGTGTAACCACCCCTCTGCCCTGAACCTCCCATAGGTGGGTCCCCAGTGTATGTCCAACCCCCTAACTTGGTATAAGTATTGGACCCCAGTCCTTAGGACTTTAGATTTACCTGGATGAAACTCTGATACAGAATCCTGGACCTTCGATGCTCTACTTTAAGATTAGAGGACTGAAGAATCTCCCTTGGGGTCAAGGAGTGACTCCCCTGCTTGGCAGGCACCAACAAAGCAATTGTCCGGTCTGCATCGCTGAAGCTCCCGCCGGACGCCGAAGGCTTTGCATCACCAGAGGTAGATTTCCAGACTTCCCCTAGGCTGCCCTGAGTCCCCCGCAAAGCTGAGGTCCGTAGCTTTTGTGGGTAACGTGCAACCGTGACTGCTGGACACCGAGCACATTTGCAAGTGTATCCTCTTCCTGGGATCCCACAAAGTTGTGCTTTGGGCTCCAAGTAGCCCCCGCCTCCAGCACTGACTGCACTGAAGATCACTGGCCTCCACACCACGAGTGTCCCGTGAGCCAGCTCTAAGTGTATCCACTCGAGGCTCCTTCGCAGTTGCTAGTCCATTGGCTAGTGGGCCCTCCCGAAGGCCAATCTTCTTCTGCTTGGGCTTCACTGGTTGCTCCAGATGTGCCCTGATTTACCCTCGCTGGGTGAGTCCCTCAGACCTTGCTGGTCTGCATCAACGTCCTTCTTCTATTTCCACAATACTTGCCGTTGCCAAGGCTTGTTGGGTCCAATATGGTCGCCGACACCCCTGCAATCGACAGACGTCGTGGGACAGCTCGAATCCAGCTCCTAGTCATCGTCGACGCCTCCTGGACCTCGTGGCTGAAGAGTCAAGAAGACTGTCAACCTACCTGAAGCACCCGACATCGGTGGGCATCCGCTCATCGCCTTCCTGGTCACTGGCTAGTGACCCAGACTCTGTCCCCTCTGCTTTAAGGTTCTTCAGATCTTCGATCCACCTTTGGATCCACCCGAACACTTTTGACTTGGCCGCCAGCAGCACTTTGCAGCAGATCGCCATTGAAAACGACGACGAAACCCTACCCCGAAAGACACCTATGCACCCGGCTTCCCTGGGTGAGGTAACTCGAGTACTCCGGTGCTCCCGTGGGTATAGACTCTAGAACGACCCAGTTCTAAAAGGGTTTGCTCCACGTCCTCCTCTACGTGTCCCTTTTCTTTAAAATTCCAACCGCGACTTTCCCCATAGAAGTCAACGGCGATTCGCGGCTGTGTTCTCACACTGCACGCGTCCCCCGTGGGTCCCCTGTGTCACTACCTTGGGTGGTTCCTTGTGGTCCAAGCACTTCTACAGGCTCTAGGCCTTGTGTCTAGCTCAGTCGTGGTTCTTATAGCACTTTATTGGTATATGGTTTGGTACGCCCCTAGGGCTCAAACGTGTATTTGTGCTATTACTGTTGATAACTAACTTATAACTTATGTACTTCGAACTCTAGTCTCATAAAGAGACTAGAGGGGTGTGTTTAGCAATAAATACATATATTTTGAATATATACCTGGTGTGGTCCTCTTTCATTTGGTCACTCAAGAGATTAAAGACTGGTAAAACAAGCTGCTTTACATTCTTTCAAGACTTAGCCTGAAGGCTGCTCTCCATAGCTACCACTAGGATAGCTTTCAATAAAGGTTGTCTTTAACCTATCTCCAATAAGGGGTTGTTTGGACTGGTGCAAGGTGCCCACTATAAATAGTGGACAGCATATACCAGGCCAACTTCTCACATTGGTGTGCAGCGTGTGGGATTCCAGCTTGCTATTGTTTTACCAGATAATCTCAATTGAATTGATCAACTGAAAACCACTAAGGGTACCTTAGGTACATATAAATCAAGCTTAGTATACAGTAAGTTGTACTGAACTTAGAGTTGTGTGTTAAGGGATAGCACACCCTCTCTACAACTCAAGAGAGTTTAGTAGGCCACACTAGAGTAGGTAGTGCATACACCACACCTCACTAGTAATGTCTTCAAAGCCAGGACCCAGTGAGTCCTTGCCCGAAGCCAGTGGGCTTCTTCCCTCCAAGTATGATAAACTCCCATTCTTGGAATTGAGAGCATTATGCAATACTAGGAAGCTGAAGGCAGGCAAAAGTGCCAGCACCCAACACCTCAGGGAGGTGTTACTGGCTGATGATCTCAGCAGACCCCTAGGGTCTGAAGGGGTAGGCAGAGAGGGTGGGGCAGAAAATGAGGAAGGGGTCAGGGGTGAAGAAACACAGGCCCCCCCCTCTGAAACTGGCCAGGAAGGTGACAATGACCTTGACCTGGAAAACCCAGCTATTCCTGTGGATGAAGGGGAGGATCAGGATGACCTCACCTTTGTCCCCCAGGAAGAGTTGAGAGTGTGCCAAGAAGGGCTAGATCTCCTTCTCAGGAGTCTAACCACTCTGACACCTCAATAGGGACCTCTGTCTCTTCTCATAGGAGAGAATCCTCTCATGACAGGAGAAAGAGACTGATTCAGTATGAGCAAGCCCAGCTTGAGCTCAGAAAACAGCAGTTGGCTATAGACAGGGAGTCCCTAGATCTCTACAAAGAGAGAAAAAAGATGGGACTACAGTCCCATGGTCGCAGCAATTTCCCCAAAGATAGGGAAAGGTCTTATGACCATAGAAACCTGAGCAAGATTGTCCCTCCCTACCAGAATGGGGATGGCATCCACAAATGGATAACTGCACTGGAGAGGGCCTGTAAAGTACAGAGTGTCCCTCAGGAGCAGTGGGCAGCAATCTTGTGGCTCTCCTTTGCAGACAAAGGTAGAGATAAGCTCCTCACTGTTAGAGAGGAGGATGCTGATAATTACACAGTCTTGAAGAGTGCTCTGATTGATGGGTTTGGCCTAACCACTGAACAATACAGGTTAAAGTTCAGAGATACCCAAAAGCACAGACTCAAGACTGGGTGGACTTTGTTGATTGTTCTGCCAAGGCTCTGGAAGGTTGGTTATTGGGCAGTAAGGTATGTGACTTCACAGGATTGTACAATCTTATCATGAGGGAGCAGATTCTTAATAATTGTCAAAATCAGCTGTTGCATCAGCACCTGGTGGACTCTGATCTGACCTCTCCCCAAGAATTGGGAAAGAAGGCAGACAAATGGGTCAGAACCAGGGTGAGGCAGAAGGTACAGAACCAAGGGGTGACCCAAAGAAGCAAGATTCTAAGAACTCTGATAAGGGTGGGGAGAAGGGTAAAGAGCAGAAGTCTTCACAAGGCCCCCAAAAATCTTCTTCAGGTGGGGATTCACAGTCTAACAAAGGGAAAGGCCAAAAGAAACCATGGTGCAAGGTCTGTAAGCAAAAGACCCACTGGACCAGTGATTGCACCAAGTCCAAAGACTCTACTCCAGCCCCCACCAATGCCCCTAAGGCACCTGCTCCCCCTAGTGCAGTTACAGTTGGTGGTGGGACTACACAAGCCAAGGGTTTAGTAGGGTTGACCCTGGGTAAGGAGATGAGCTCTGACCTAGTCAGAGAACTCACTCAGGCTGTCCTAGTCTGTGGTGGAGGCATGGATGTGACCTCCTCTGTGAGTCCCAGTAATCTGGGCAAGTACAGGCAACAGCCCTTAATCAATGGAAAAGATGCTTTGGCATTTAGGGACACAGGGGCAAGTGTCACCATGGTGACACTAGACCTTGTGAATCCTGGGCAGATTATACTTGGTGAAATGTACCAAGTGACCAATGCTAGCAATGTCAGAACAGACCATACTCTGGCAGTTGTTAACTTCTCCTGGGGAGGGGTAACTGGCTTTAAGAAGGTTGTGGTAAGTGCAGACCTACCAGTTGAATGCTTGCTTGGCAATGATTTAGAAACTTCAGCTTGGGCAGAAGTGGAGCTCAGGACCCATGCAGAAATGCTGGGCATCCCTGCAGATGTGTTTGCTGTGACCAGGTCACAAGCCAAAATGTCTAACACTGAACAGGCCTTGGATTCTGGAATAATGGACCAAGTGCCATCCAAGAAGAGGAGTAGTAGGGTAAAGGCAGTGCCTTCCCCTTGGCTCAGAAGGAAGATCAGTCTCTTGAGGGGGATGATCTCAGTCCTGAGGAAGGAACTGTCCCAGAGGAGCTTGAACCTGACCAGGTTGAGTTCTTGGGGACAGGGGCCCTTCCAGGGCAGATCTGAGCCAGGAGCAGCAGGGCTGCCCCTCTCTTGAACCCCTCAGACAGCAAGCTGCTGCTGAGGCTGCTGGGAAAGCTAGTGGTCCCCATACAGTGTATTGGGATGATGGACTCTTGTACTCAGAGTGTAGAGACCCCAAGCCTGGTGCCACCAGGAGGTTGGTTATACCTCTGAAGTTCAGGGGCTTCCTATTGACCCTAGCCCATGACATTCCCTTAGCAGGTCACCTGGGCCAGAACAAGAATTGGGACAGAATTGTCCCTCACTTTCACTGGCCCCACATGTCTGAAGACACCAAGGAGTTTTGTCGCTCCTGTGTAACCTGCCAGGCCAGTGGCAAGGCAGGTGGCACTACAAAGGCCCCCCTGATACCACTACCTGTGGTGGGGGTTCCATTTGAAAGGGTGGGGATTGACATTGTTGGTCCCATGGATCCCCAAACAGCATCTGGGCACAGGTTTATCCTGGTGGTAGGGGATCATGCCACCAGGTACCCAGAGGCTATTCCCCTTAGGACCACTACAGCACCTGTGGTGGCAAGGGCACTCCTGGGAATTTTCTCAAGAGTGGGCTTCCCTAAGGAGGTTGTATCAGACATGGGCTTGCTCATGGCTACTGATGAGGGACAGGAGGAAGAGAGTGACCCACTCCCTGACCTGCTCTCACAGAACCCTGATGATGGGTCAGTGGATGGTGTAGCCTTGGCAGGCAGCCTCACTGCCCAGCAGCAAACGGATTGCAGACAGGTGCTCAATCAGTTCAGGCACATATTCTCACTGACACCCAGTCATACCACCTGGTGCACTCATGAAGTGGACACTGGGGACAGTCTGCCTATTAAAAATAAGATTTATAGGCAACCTGACCATGTCAGGGACTGTATCAGGACAGAAGTCCAGAAAATGTTGGATTTGGGAGTTATTGAACCCTCAGATAGCCCTTGGGCTAGTCCAGTGGTCCTTGTGCCAAAACCTCACACCAATGGTGGGAAAAGAGAGATGAGGTTTTGTGTGGACTACAGTGGTCTCAATGCAGTCACTAGGACTGATGCCCATCCAATACCAAGGGCAGATGAGCTAATAGACACTTTGGCCTCAGCCAAGTATCTAAGCACATTTGACCTGACAGCTGGCTACTGGCAGATCAGACTAGCTGATGATGCAAAGCCAAAGACAGCATTCTCAACCCCTAGTGGGCATTATCAATTTGTGGTGATGCCCTTTGGTCTGAAGAATGCACCTGCCACTTTTCAGAGGTTGGTGAATACAGTCCTTACAGGTCTGGAAGCCTATAGTGCAGCATATCTAGATGATATTGCTGTCTTTAGCTCCACCTGGGAGGATCACCTGGTCCACCTCAGAAATGTTTTGCAGGCCCTGCAGAAAGCAGGCCTGACTATCAAGGCCACCAAGTGCCAGATAGGGCAGAGTCAGGTTGTGTACCTGGGCCACCTTGTGGGTGGAGGCCAGGTTCAACCACTGCAGAGCAAGATCCAGACCATCATGGACTGGACTGCTCCAACTACCCAGACTCAGGTGAGAGCCTTTTTAGGCCTGACTGGGTACTATAGGAGATTTGTCAAGGGGTATGGATCAATAGTGACACCCCTGAATGACTTAACTTCCACGAAAATGCCCAAAAAGGTTCAGTGGACAGTTAGCTGTCAAAAGGCATTTGATGACCTAAAGCAGGCCATGTGCACTGCTCCCATTCTACAGAGTCCTGATTACTCCAAGAAGTTCATTGTCCAAACAGATGCATCTGAATTGGGGGTAGGGGCTGTACTGTCACAATTGAATGATGAAGGTCAGGATCAGCCAGTAGCTTTTATTAGCAGAAGGCTGACCCCTAGAGAGAAACGTTGGTCAGCCATTGAGAGGGAGGCCTTTGCTGTGGTCTGGGCTCTGAAGAAGTTGAGGCCATACTTGTTTGGTACTCACTTCCTTGTTCAAACAGACCATAAGCCCCTCTTATGGCTAAAACAAATGAAGGGTGAAAACCCCAAACTGCTTAGGTGGTCCATTTCCCTACAGGGGATGGACTTCACAGTGGAACATAGACCTGGGAGTAACCATGCCAATGCAGATGGACTCTCTAGGTACTTCCACTTAGAACATGAAGACTTAACTGGGCAAGGTTAGTTTAATGTCCCTACGTTTGGGGGGGTTGTGTAAGAGAGTAGGATCTGCTTCACATGGGTACCCCCATTTTTTGCTGATGCTTCACTGTTTTTCGACTTTAGTCTGGCTGGGGCCCTGCTAATCAGAACCCCAGCCTAGCTGCTTCCTCTCTAAAATGGTTTCCATGTGCCTTAGGCACATCTCTGATTGGAATCTGGCGTGCCCTTGTAAGTCCCTAGTATATGGTATACTATGTACCCAGGGCATAGGTACCTCAGAGGCCTGCCAGGGGCTGAAGCATGTATTATGCCACCCCTGGAAGGCCAGCCAAAATGACACCACAGGCCTGCTACTGCAGCCTGAGTAAGGTGGTGCATGCACCCCTTACAGTGGTATAGGCTACCTATATCACTACCATTGCACACACCTATAAACCTATAAGTCACTCCTATGGCAGGCATTGACAATCCTGAAGGCAGAGTGCTTGGTTTTTATGTGAGAGGGTGCCCCTGCATGAGCAGAGCCCCATTTGGAGTACCTCCTCTGATGCTGTTTGCAGTGCAGCCTGACCATATACTCTTAAGTGCATTATATCCTCGCGGTAGAATGCTAACTTTGGACTGGCTGCACCAAAACATGTCGAGTTTGGTGTCAAACATCTTGGAATACTACCCCCCGCCAGTTCTGGCGGCGGGGTAGCATTCCACCCTTCTAGAGGGAGAGACATGTACCCACCGGCCTGCCCGGTAACTTCTTTCCAGAGCCCTGGCATCACAAAATGGATGCCGCTGCCACAGACACGAGTCTGGCCTCCTGCTGCTGACCGAAACTCCGGCAGGGAGGCCTGGACAATAGGTTTCCTGTCCCAGGGAGGTGTAACCACCTCCCCAGACAGGATAGTGTGTATTGGGGCTGGGCGGGAGCACTCTCTGGTGCTTTGAAGTCCTGCACTGGGGGCACATTTGGTGTCCCTGTGCATACCCCAGTTCAAACCGGCTCAGGGGCTTCCAGCCCCTGCTCTGGTGCGAAACTGGACAAAGGGAAAGGGGTGTAACCACCCCTCTGCCCTGACCCTCCCATAGGTGGGTCCCCAGAGTATGTCCAACCCCCTAACTTGGTATAAGTATGGGACCCCAGTCCTTAGGACTTTAGATTTACCTGGACAAAACTCTGATACAGAATCCTGGACCTTCGACGCTCTACTTTAAGATTAGAGGACTGAAGAATCTCCCTTGGGGTCAAGGAGTGACCCCCCTGCTTGGCAGGCACCAACAAAGCAATTGTCCGGTCTGCATCGCTGAAGCTCCCGCCGGACGCCGAAGTCTTTGCATCACCAGAGGTGGATTTCCAGACTTTCCGAGGCTGCCCTGAGTCTCCAGCAAAGCTGAGGCCCGTAGCTGTCGTGGGTAACGTGGAACCGTGACCGCTGAACACCGAGCACATTTGCAAGTGCATCCTCTTCCTGGGCTCCTACAAAGTTGTGCTTTGGGCTCCAAGTAGCCCCAGCCTCCAGCACCAACTGCACCGAAGATCACTGGCCTCCACTCCACGAGTGTCCTGTGAGCCAGCTCTAAGTGCATCCACTCGAGGCTCCTTTGCGGTCGCTAGTCCGTTGGCTAGTGGGCCCTCCCGAAGGCCAATCTTCTTCTGCTTGAGCTTCCCTGGTTGCTCCAGGCGTGCCCTGACTTACCTTCGCTGAGTGAGTCCCGCAGACCTTGCTGGTCTGCATCAAAGTCCTTCTTCTATTTCCACAAGACTTGCCATTGCCAAGGCTTGTTAGGTTCAATCCGGTCGCCGACACCTCAGCAATCGACAGACGTCATGGGCCAGCTCGAATACAGCTCCTGGCCATCGTCGACGCCTCCTGGACCTCGTGGCTGAAGAGTCAAGATGACCGTCAACCTACCTGAAGCACCTGACATCGGTGGGCATCCGCTCATCGCCTTCCTGGTCACTGGCTAGTGACCCAGACTCTGTCCCCTCTGCTTTCAGGTTCTCCAGATCTTCGATCCACCTTTGGATCCACCCAAACACTTTCGACTTGGCCTCCAGCAGCACTTTGCAGCAGATCGCCATTGAAAACAATGACAAAACCCGACCCCGAAAGACACCTATGCATCCGGCTTCCCTGGGTGAGGTAACTCGAGTACTCCGGTGCTCCCGTGGGTATAGACTCTAGAACGACCCAGTTCTAAAAGGGTTTGCTCCAAGTCCTCCTCTAAGTGTCCCTTTTCTTTAAAATTCCAACCGTGACTTTCCCCATAGAAGTCAACGGCGATTCGCGGCTGTGTTCTTACACTGCACGCGTCCCCCGTGGGTCCCCTGTGTCACTACCTTGGGTGGTTCCTTGTGGTCCAAGCACTTCTACAGGCTCTAGGCCTTGTGTCTAGCTCAGTCGTGGTTCTTATACCACTTTATTGGTATATGGTTTGGTACGCCCCTAGGGCTCAAACGTGTATTTGTGCTATTACTGTTGATAACTAACTTATAACTTATGTACTTTGAACTCTAGCCTCATAAAGAAACTAGAGGGGTGTGTTAGCAATACATACATATATTTTGAATATATACCTGGTGTGGTCCTCTTTCATTTGGTCACTCAAGAGATTATAGACTGGTAAAACAAGCTGCTTTACATTCCTTCAGGACTTAGCCTGAAGGCTGCTCTCCATAGCTACCACTAGGATAGCTTTCAATAAAGGTTATCTTTAACCTATCTCCAATAAGGGGTGGTTTGGACTGGTGCAAGGTGCCCACTATAAATAGTGGACAGCATATACCAGGCCAACTTCTCACATTGCAATCCAGAGCTTTGTGTGTGGTATAGTCATGTATGCTCCCAGGCTGGGGAGGATAAGTAGAGGATCTGTGCCCCTAAGAAATGAGACTGCTCTCCCTGTAAGTTTGCAGTGCTAAGGTAAACTGCTTTTGTGTGCGAAGTGCCCTATTGCAATGAGAAGCATTTCAAAGTTGATGTGTGTAGAATTGAAAGCCTGCTGCAGTCCATATACATCCCACAAAGAAGTTGAAGACCCTGCAGAGGAGTATATTCAAAAGCTCGCCCGAAACGCACTGGTGAGACCAAAAGAAGAGATACTACACCACAGTCTAACACAAAACCATCATCGATGCAAAGCGAAACGCTGAAGGCAGCCACAACCAGGTGAAATGAAGAAAGCTGAAAGTAGTGACAAATAAGTAAAAGAGATTAAACTATCACTTACCATCACAAAAAGAAGATGGTGGCTTACGACATTCGATCAGGCATGATGACCCAAGCACGAGCACATGGCCAGTGCTTGCAGGAGGTACCAACCCAGAAGGACAACTGCTGTAATCTGAACAGGATATTCTCTCAATGGCAGTAGGAAAGAATTCGAAGTATGATGCCACTGTGTTTCTAAAACCACCCCCATCATTCGAAACAACAAAGAAGCAGAATATATTTGGCCAAATTGACTACATGGATTGAGACATTTGATGATTTCACAGATGCCCTAGAAGAAGAAGATGATGAGAAAATCATCAAGTACTGAAAGAACCTTACCAGTAACAGAGTGAGAGAAGTGAGGAGTAGAACATTTCATAAGCTAATGAAGCATCATACTGTCAAATCAAGGAAGTGTTGGAAGTCAAGTTCAATCCGATGTCGAACATCGACTAAAATAGGTACATTTTCAATCAAGCATAACAGCAAGCTGGTGAAACTATGGATGATTTTTGAAAAACTTAATGACCTCATTAAACACTGCTAATTTAGTGAATTTATTGATGAAGAAGCCAAAGATCTACAAATTATCTTTGACTGTCTTTCAGACTGCTTCAGAATCTGCATGTTGAGAGAGATGTCAGATTAGAGAATGTCCTAATGGCTGCCAGGGCCAAAGATAGAGTGGATTGACAGGCTTCTAACATGGAAGTTGGAACAGCGAAAAGAGAATCAGAGTTGGTCAAGAACAAACCTCTAGTAGATGCATGTAAGTCACCGTCTAGAAGGAAGAAAAAGTTTTGTTTCTGAGGTAGGTTTTAATTTCCATGTGAAGACAGATGACAAGCAATAGGACAAGAGCTGCAGTAAGGAGAACCACTTAATAATGTATTGCAATGGAAAAAGAAACTAACTATGTCACAGTGAGATGAGAAAATGGATGCCAGAAAGTTCCAGAAGCATTCTTGCCATGCCCACAAAACAAAAAGGCAGCATCAGTTACGACAAGCCAAAACCAGACAAAGTCAATTGGCAACAAGTTCATAGTACAGAGGCTTGTCAACGTCATTATCAAGCACCAATGAAGGAGATGGAACTAATGACAAAGGCAAACCCCCAAACAAAACAACAACACTTTTTTGAACATTGCCCCAAGATTACAATAATAGTCAATGGTTGCCTAATAACCTTGATTATTAACAGTGGTGCGTCGATTACCATCATACCAGTCAAAAAGATCAACAGCCATCTCCTGTGCAACGCCTCAATCTGCTAAACACAAAAATATATATGTGGGCCGCTTCTGAACCATTGCAGAGTTAAGGATCCTCCACAGTGACTTGGAGACATAAAGCAGTATCAGTGGAAGTGCCAATTCAAGTTCTTCAAGGAGCTTCCTCCATTTCTACTCAGTACTTCCACTGTTGCTGTCATGGGACAGATATCTATCAATTGTCCACACTGAATCTGAAGTTGTGAGTCAGTTCCCATTGTAATTTAATTGCCTGGCCAGGCTCAAGACAATGAAAGTGTGACTTCACATCAATCAGAACTTTCACCGTGTTGCCCACCAGCACCACAAAGTTGCTTTCCACTTGCAGGAGCTGTTGAGAAAGAACCAGAAATGCTGTTGAAGCATGACATCATTGAGTGCTCCACTGGTCCTACGTCATTGATGTCACCCATAGTGGTGGTGCTAAAAAGGAGAGTGAGGGTGCAGTGTGCATCTGTGTTGACATGCACCAGGCCAACAAAGCAATTGAGAGAAAAGACATCCTGGTCCACACATAGTTGACATGGTCATACAACTGAACGTTGCAAAATTCTTCTCCAGTCTTTACCTGAACAAGGAATATCATCAACTTGAGTTGGAAGAGGATTGCAGGTACATCACTACTTTTATGACTCATGTTGGTTTTTTCAGATACAAAAGGTTGAGTTTTGGAGTATAGTCAGCTGCAGAAATATTTCACGTTGTCAAATGTTGAAAAATTCAACCGGTCTCAAATGCTAATAATTACAGTGATGGCATATTGGTATTTGGAGCAATACAGAAGGATCATGACAAAGCTCTCACACAAGTGTGCCAGTTACTTGCTGATGCAGGTCTCACTTTGAACGCAGCAAAATGTGAGTTTCACAAGACCACACTCAGATTTTTTGGGCATATTTTTTTTGATGGGGGAATGACTTGTGACCCTCATAAAGTGAAAGCGCTATCATCCACTTTCCCTCCGTAAGATGCCACTATGCTGTGATCCTTCTTAAGCATGGCCAGTTATTGCTCAAGGTGCAGCCTTGATTTTGTCACTGTGTGTGCCCATTGAGAGAGTTGACATAACGAAATGCTTTGTTTTAATTGTCTGTTGAATGTGATCAATGTTTCAAAAGAATACAAAATGCTTATGAGAATGCAACAGAGATGGCATACTTTAACCGCTAAATAAAAACTGAGATCACAGAGGATGCAAGCCAGGTGCAGCTAGGAGCAATCTATGACCATCATAATGGTCATCCGAATGCTCAGAAATACATTGTGGCCAGTTAGAGTTTGTCTGACACAGAACGTGCCTATTCTCAGCTAGAGATGGAGAGTCTGGCTGTAGTGTGGGTTGCAAAATGTTTAATTTGTTTCTGTATAGAAAACGTTTTGCTATCATAACAACCACCAAGAGCTGCTCACCATCTTCGGAAATCCGAAAGCCAAGATGTCCCCTCGAATTGAGAGGTGGGGTTTGAGACGGCAAGAGCATGATTATGCAATTGTACACAAGCTGAGTAAAGACCAGAAACTGTCTGATTATTTTTCACAAGTGACGTTACATTGTTACAGTTTGACATTGAAAACAGCTGAGGAGTACATCAATTCATAGTGAAGTCTAGTACACCAGCAGCTATATCAATCAAACTGATTATTGTGGCCACTAATGCTGATAAAAACATGCACATCCTCAAAGACATCATTCCAACTCAATCCTGGAAAAGAAGTGTTCGACCTCTGGCTGGCGATGTCAAATAAAAAAAATGTACAGGAGGAACTATCTGTGACCAAAGAAGATGTTGTGTTGAGAGGCTCAAAAGTTGTCATACTAGAGAGTCTAAGACAACCGGACATTGAACTAGCCCATGAAGGATATCATGGCATTGCGGCTGCCAAAAGAGCCTTAAGAGATCAAGTGTGGCTCCCGCACTCAGACAAGTGAGTTGAGAGGAACTAAAAGAGTGTCATCTTTGTAACTGCCTTTTCCCCAAAGTGATGCTACATCCATTGACCACGTCTGACCTTCCTACAAAGGTTGGTAAAGAGCTGCAGTTTATTTCTTTGGACCCCTAGGAAAAGGACATAATCTCATGGTAGTCATTGATGAGTATTCCTTTTTCCTTTTGGTAGAGGAGTTATCATCAACCCCCCATTACAAGGGCATTAAGCAGCTTGAAAACATATTTGCAGTGTGTGGTATCCTTGCCATTCTCAAATTTGACAATGGTCTGCCATTCAACAGCAAAAGAGAGTTCCTGGTCAGAATGAACTCTGTGGTCCCATGCAAATGGTATAGTGAAACGATTTATGGGTACACGCAAAGAGTAGGACAGGGAGCATCAATGGAGGGGATTGAATAAAAGCAAGCCCTGTGTCAAGCTCTCCATGCTAATCGTTCAACTCCTCACTCCACAATAGGTGAAAGTCGTTCCACCTTGCTATTTAGGAGAGCCATCAGGACCAAACTACCACAGAGGGCTGTAGAGAGATCCTTGAGTGCTGACAAGGTTCGTGTCACTGACACTTCTTGAAAGTGCAAGATGAAGACGTACGCTGATCTGCATCAGAGAGCCCAGGAAATAGTCTTCAATTAAGGTGACTTAGACCCGATCAAGCAGAACCGAAAGCAAAAAACTGACACTCCATTTGCTGTCGATCCCCAGAGGGTTGCTATGTGCAAAGGACACATGATGGCTGTATATCATCCCAGACAGGCCATCACACAGGACTTGCCACATTTTAAGCACCTACCTCTGCAATCGTTAGCTCCTGCACTTACAAATGACGCTGTCCTACCTGACAGTCCATATCAAATATCAGAACCTGCATCATAGGTGCATGAACAGAGCGCATCTCAACCACTTCATGACACTTGATCTGATCGACTAGTGCAAGCAACTCTACGACTCATCGAGAAATGTAATTGTTGTTTGTGCTTTTTATTTAACAAAGGGGGAGATATAGTGTTGTGAGACTAGGAGGCCCATTAGGATGGCGGGCGGACTTCCGTCCGCCCACCACCCTAGCGGTGCTGGGACCGGCCGCCAGTGGTGCGGCGGTCCCGCACTGGCGATTAGGATGCCACCGCCACTGTGGCGGTGGCATCCTCCATTCCCAGCATTGTGGCGGGCGGTGCTCACAGCACCGCCCACCACAATGCTGGGAATGCACTGTGTGCATTGTCATGCACAAGATGACAGGCACCGCGAGGTGCCTGCCACCATTTCCATGACAATGCAGGGGGGTACCATAGGTACCCCCCATGTGTACCCCCCAATACCCTGGAACCCGCAACGGGCCCCCGGAAGAGAATTCCGCATGCCTTTCCATGGCGGCAACGCCGCCAAGGAAAGGCATGTTTCCGCCCCCATGCTAATATGGATGCCGGTGTCTAGCAGACACCGCCACCATATTAAACCCTTTTCCGCCCGGTCGACTAATATGGCGGGGGGTAAATGGGTGGCGTGCGGGGAAGGATGTAGTGCGGATCCCCTCCGCCATGCGGGCGGTGGCGATCCGCCCTACATCCTAATGGGCCCCTAAGTATTCTAGGACCCTTGTGGTTCTGGACAGAGTCATTAGAGGAAGTTCTTAACTTGCTGGGAGAAGTTAAGGTGTTTTTATTAACAGTTATGACATAATCAGAGAGCAGAACATGATTGTACGCTGAGGAATAAAGACGGCTGGAGAGGACGCTATAGTATCCACTGAGATGAATCCGGTTGAGGATCCCAGTACAAGGAGCATCACACAGATGCAACCATCTTTGAGCCAGATTCTCTGGAACCCCACATACTCAATATGTAATGCAGCAATAACCCAAAAGTATCTTCACAATTGCCATGTTAAGCACAATTTAAAATGGGGAATTTAAATGTAAAGTTAAAAGGAAGTCATCAATCATACCACAGGCCTGTAACAGTCAATGAAAGGGAAGCCTCATAAATAGAAAAATATTTTACAGTGCTTAAACGAATCACTGACATTCTATCGACAGACATAATATTGACCTACCAAAATATTGGGACAAAAATATCGATTACACTAATATCGACATACTATACTTAATTAAAAAAAGACACAAATATCGAGCACATTTACATCGATATCACTATTATCGAACCAAAAAATATGGTGATAACTAATATCGAACTTATTAAGAAAACATAAAAAGTTACAATAATATCGATGACAAAAACATAGACAACAATATTATTGTTTAAAAAATATATCGACATGTTAAAATTAATTATAATAACACAATACATACCCTAAAAAATATAAAAATATTAATTAACACACAACATACAAAATTAATCGATTAACAAATATTTTAATAACATTTAAAAATAATATCATGAAAATTATTACATACACAACCTTATTTACTATTTCAGACATCATATCTAAAATAAACAAATATTATTTAAGAATTAAAAGAATATAAATTACATATAATATACTATACAACTTTAAAAAAAAAAGAGTAACTGAAACTTAATTAGCGTTTTCCATATATGGAAAACAACTACAGAATTAAGTAAATCAATAAGTAACAACCAATGACATACACATACAATTGAAATAAGCCAATAAGATTAAAACGACAATTAATAAAACATATATAAATACACGATAATTAAACATTATTTTACACTGCAACCAAAAAAGCAAGGATAAGGAGAAACTCTGCCAGATTGCTGCCACAACATTGAACTGCATCATAGAAAAATCTTGTTCCAGCTTCACAAAGTAAGTAAGGGGCCCATTACGATGGCGGGCGGAAGCACTACCGCCGTGCTGGCGGATGCAAAAACCACCAGTTACCGCCCGCATGCCGCAGCCCACACGCCCGCCAAATTACGATGCGAAAAGCAGGCCAAACACCGCCGGCAAGCCAGCAACACCGTCCGCCATCAAAGTGCGCCCGCACACGTAGCGGCGCAGCACAACTGACACACACCGTCCGACGAAACACGTCCCGCCCGGCGCATAAATTACGATGCCGCAAACAAACGGCTCCCACGGCAAAGAGACACCGCACGTGAAAGAGAGGCGGAAACACGGACGCAGAGCACGGACAACGAAGAAGCGGCACCCCGGGCATGAATCCAGCACTGCAGGCCCTTCCCATGCTTCTGCTGATGCACCACCAAGGACGCAACGTACCGCGGAGACGCAGGTAGGCACACACACAACAAGTGCACGCAAACAGCGCACACAGTGCAAGGGCGGAAAAGCGGACAACCCCCCACCAGCGCGTGCACACTACACATCCACCATTGCATCCACATATGACACACAGGCCAAATCCTAACATCGCAGAACACATGTGTACACACCACCTGGGACTAGGAACCAACCACCCCGTCACGGCCCCAAAGCGCCGATGACGCCGCCACACATGCGCACAACGCAGAGGCCAACCGCAGCGCCATGCATGCGTCGCACACAGGGACAGGGACACAACCAAGCAGCACACACATCAGCCCCACCCCGAACGCACATGACACGTGACAGGCCGGCCACAGACATGTCCCCAACGCCCAATTCACGGACAACACCCAACGCCACACAACCGACGCACACATGTCAGTGAAGTCACGCAACAGCAGGACACACCCCAGTGTAACAAACATGGCGAAGCACACAGCGGCGGCAACACCAACTAGGAGAAGCAGGGCTCCTTCGGGAAGAGGAACGCCAGTACCACACTGAAAAACCCATACCACCCTGCCCATATGAACAAGACACATGAAACGGAACACCAAAGAGCCCGGTGACCGACAACAGGTGGCCCAAGAATTACATCCACACACAAGGCCCAACGCAGAGCGGAAAGGCAGGCTGCCGCCCACACAAGGGAGAGCAGACAGCACTGAATGACCTTCCATTCCAACACCGAAACCACAGCCCTACGACAGAAGCCGGTGAATACAGCCATTGTCCAAGAATAGACCAACACAGGCTTGCCGAGGAGACCGACCACAGGGCAGATAGCGCATATCACAGAAGCACACAACGGACGGGGAAGAAAGAAGAAAACACTCCCCATGTCGGCCACATGCAAGTTAATTGGAAGGAGTCACACAGCACTGACCTTGAACTGTCTGAGAAGCATGTGGGAAGAGGGCCCGTGTCCTCCAAACAAGCCAACAGAACACAAGTCCTGTCTCCCCACGACTACACAGAGCTCACAGCAACCCCGGAGTGTGCACATTGCAGACTGCACACACAGCCGGAGCACGCCACCACAACGCACCGCTGCGAAATGGCAACCGCAACACACCTACCCAACTACGCCGAAGAGCTCAAGCTGTACCAAACCAGCACGATACATACATTGGGATGCGATCTCCTGTCCCTGCTGAACGTAAGTTACCGACTGACTTACCGCATCACATTGTTCAGCTGCGTCATGCCCGTCTTCTACTGTCGGAGGTGTCCCTACCAGCATCCCGTCGAGATATGCCTCTCCAACCCGGCATGTCTGAAGGCGGACCTGCTACCACTACTCCTCCCTCTGGACGCACACGACAGGGCCTGCTCTGCCTATGGGGGCATGGCGTATGTGGCCAACATCGCACGCGCACTGAAATGGAACCACTGTGCCTCCACACGACGGATCATCGAGAACAGCTACATCGAATGTCACCCAGCATGCCCCATCATGGTCCTCCAAGGGACAACCTACGAACAACACCTTGACAGCCACCATCCGCTTCATTGGCTGGCAAACATGTACACCACCAATGACATGGAAGCCCTGCTGGACGGCATCGCATACCTGACAACCTGTAAATACGTCGGACCACAACGCAGGTTCCCCGAGTGACCTATGAAGTCCAACCCCGCACCCATGCTCAGCTTCCGCACGGACTGGCCAGTCACCACCACAACAGCCATACCAAACGACCGGCAACTGTAACCACACCATCAACGACATCGCCATGACATCGGATATGACCGGGACATGCACACTGTTCCCCATCACATCCAGGAACACCGCATGCATCGTGGGAGGCAGTGGCATGGGCTCTGTGCATCGCACCCACATGGACGGAACTGCACGAACAACCAGGACACGACATGGATCCAGCGCACATGGACACACACACCGCTCAGTGGACATGAATAGGTCGCCTGGAGTCTGTGGGTGCTGCACCCTCCCACCCCCGCCCCGGGAATCCCATACCAGGACCTTTGCATGGACGACAAGTGCATACAACAACAACACGACCCCAGTGACTGTGACATGTCCAGTAACCACCACAGTGCAACAACAAGTGGCACGCCGCTGCATGCACGCAAGCACATGCCCTGATGTCATCTCACATGCACGCGTGCATGAGGAACAACCGCAGCAAACCTGTCACATGGAACTGAGATGGACTGTGCCCATGATGCCGAGCGGTCTGGTAGGCTACATGTATACCGTCTGTGTCAAAGTCCGCAGCTCCGCAGCTATACGTAAATGTACATTAGCACAGCCTTGGCCAAGCAGATGTAACCCCACACCCTATCCCATTTGTAATCATGCTCAGTATATCCTCAATATGTATTCCGCTGCCAGTAGTGTCCACTATACTGCATCACAGAGGACAGAAGACTCAATATAATGTTTGAAACCAGAACTGTCTCCGCTGACTCATTTCACAAGTACGAATGAGAGAGGATGAGAGTATGTGAAGTACACGGCAGTCGTGACATGACCATGTAGTCCACTGGTATTGGATGTCAACGCAAATGAGTAGCACTACTGTGGAAGACACACATGTGTCGTGTGAAGTCGTATGGACGCAGTGCTC
The DNA here is from genome assembly GCA_963921515.1 of Calotriton arnoldi. NCBI lineage: Eukaryota > Metazoa > Chordata > Amphibia > Caudata > Salamandridae > Calotriton > Calotriton arnoldi. The sequence goes on from CAWUFW010013223.1 coordinate 483,903, forward strand.
AGGTGGGTGGGTGCGACGGGTAGATGCGCACATGCCAAGTTGGAGCACGCCGTGTTGGGAGGGCTCATGAACAGTACACCACCGCTTCCCTGGGCATTGTGAGAGGACACCTGTCGGGGGAGTGAACACGTGTGTGCACAGCAGCCGGGCACACGTACAAAGCGGTACCAGGCGCACCTCAGCCCACCCTCTGTGGACGAGCTGGATCCTGTTGTGCGCCCGCCATGCCCCTTGACAAGGCACACACAGCCCCAGTCGACCAGGTGTAACCCCAACATAGTCAATCCGCACAGGCGATACAGGGCACGGGATGGCAGTGGAGCATGGTGTGTGAGAGGTCTCCTCGCGCTCCTCCTGGTCATATCACGCAGGCAATAGAACCTCAACGTCCAGCATGGCAAAAAGTCAAATGGAAGTGTAGGGGGACGCACCACAGCACGAGCAGCACTGACGTCACGGGAGGTGGCTCGCACCATCCCATCCATTGCCCATCATACCAACCACGACACATGCCATTGCGACTAAGTGCAAGCGCGTGCGCCACCACCCCTGAGCCCTCCCCAGAGAGGCCAAAGAGTGAATGTGTGGGCCATCAGCCACAGACGGACGCGGCATGGCCGCAAGGGCAGCCACAGCCACTGGGTGTCGCAGGTGGCGGATCCGGGAAGGCGAAGACTGTGATGCATAGTCCATGCAGGCCGGGTCTCCATTTGGGGCACCACGCAGGTGGACGGCGTCCCGCCACACATCATACCCTGAGACAGCCCACTCGTGCAACTGGACCCACACATACACTCCTTGCCCTCTCTGGTGCAAGCTTGGGGCTGCCTGTGCAAGCGCTAGCCTCGCAGGTGAGCATGCATATTGGGGGGCGAGGGGAGGACATGAGGGCTGGGGCGAAGATGACTGTATCACTGTCAGTTAGTACAAGGGATGACCCAGATGTGGAAAGGAAGAGACGTGTCCCGTGTGTACTGCAACTAGTCGCCAATCCAACTACCCCCCATGTCCGGAATGTAAGCCCGCACCTAGGCCCGCCCATCCGCCACATCGAACATACCACCAGCACGACAACCTTCCCATTCGAAACACTGACTGGGGGTGGCGACCAGTGAACAATCATGTGTAGCCTACCCACGCGTACATGTGGGCCCTCCATGATCCATGTCACCTGCGGCAAAGACATGACATGCGCAATGAGGGAAGTGAGGAGAGCTGTCCGCCCCACGCGCAGAAGGTGCATCAGCTCCACAGACCCAGCAGCGAGTCCAGCAGGGGTCACATGTGCAGGGGCAGCTGTGCCTGGTGTGAAGGCACATGCATATAGACAGCACATCGACCAATGTGTAGTCTGCCCACATCCACAGTCCATCATCATGCGGACATAGGAATTGAACACAGGGCAACACATCTTAGCTGGTGCACCCACCGTGACCAACAATGCGCAATCATCGACGTACCCGCCCTGTGCATGGCCCCCACCCAACGGAGGCACATCCAGTGCCACCATCCCACACACACAAGCCTTCCACGGAACATGCTGTGTCCAATGGTCAGTACAGAGTCAGCGCCCATCTGGTGGATCCTGAACAGGAGACACATGCACACACATGCCAGCTCCCACTATGTACGACTGCCACCTGGCACGTGCAATGTAACCTCTCACCTGTGACGTGTGACTGCAAGCACACAGCCGTCTTGGCATGGGGCTGTCAATGTGGACACCAGTCAATGTTTCGGGAGCTGTGATCCGTACAGTGCTGTACATAGGGTGCAGTGCTGACACCTACTACTGTCTCATATCCCCTCGTGCCACAGGTCCCACTTGTATTGGCCGCTCAGCCCGTGCCCACATCGTCGTCGTCGTGTGCCATACTCATCCAGCCTCGGAAGCAGTACCATGCACAGCAGACACTCATGTTGCCGTGGCGTTGCCGCTTGACGAATATGCAGTCAGTCCCCATCAGCACGCCCGCAAGTCATTGGGGCCTAGATCCCCATGTGCATGCACATGGCAGTGGTATGTCTCACTTGCCATTGCCATTGTTGGGAGACCTGTGTAAGTGTATTGTGGCCGTGCCGCCCCAGCTTGACAGCTGGGCTGTGGCTCATGTGCTTGCTCAGTCATGTCAGTGATGTGTATGCGAAATTGCTATGTGCCGTGTTGCTTTGACATGTGTCCTCTGCCATTTAACCCAGGCGGAGACCGAACATTGACCGCCCATACCAATTGCTGGCGGACATGGACGATACAGAGGTAATCAGGAAGTTTCGGCTGGACAGGCCAACTCTGCATCGACTGTGTGCCATGTTAGAGCCCCATCTCCGTCCCCGCAGGGTGTATCCGACTGCTGTCACCCCCACGGCTAAGGTGATGGCCGCCATGCATTTCTTCGCCACTGGGTCATTCCAGCACACAGTGGGCAGTGGAGGAGGGATGTCCCAGCCCATGTTCAGCAAGGTGCTGAGGGATGTACTGGCAGCCATGATGCTGTACCGGAACAGGTACATCAGATTCCCCAGGGCTCGTGAATTGGCGGCAGTGAAGGGTGCATTCTATGCCCTTGGCAGAATCCCACACGTCGTGGGAGCCATTGACTGCACTCATGTTGGCCTTGTTCCACCACAGGCCACTGAGCACCTGTACCGCAACAGGAAGCACACGCACTCCCTGAATGTGCAAGTGGTGTGCCTTGCGGACATGGTGATCACCCACGTGTGTGCAAAGTTTCCAGGCTCGGCCCATGACGCACACATAATGCGCAACAGCATCTTGCCACGACTGATGGCCAATCTGCAACAGGATCGTGGCTGTATTGTCGGTGAGTATGTGGAGTGGTGTAGCGTGCTGGTTGTGCGATGCTGTCCCCTGTCCAGTTGGAATAGCAACGGTTCTCTGTGTCCCTCACACCCAGGTGACTCTGCGTATCCGAATGGGGCATGGCTGCTCAGTCCATTGAGGAATCCTCGCACCCCAGCAGACGATCGATACAATGAGGCACATGGGAGGACCAGACGTGTGGTCGAGCGTACCTTTGGCCTCCTCAAGTCCAGGTTCAGGTGCCTGGACCGCACCGGGGTGCACTGGCGTACTCCCCACAGAAGGTGTGCCAGATAGTGGTGGCGTGCTGCATGCTGCACAATCTGGCCATTCGGAAGCAGATCCCCCTCATTGTGGATGACGGAGATCAACCAGGGCCCCAGCCCGCAGACCAGGACAGCTCGAGTGAGGTGGACAGCGGAGAGGAGGAAGCTGGGAATGTGCGCCAGCAGCTCATCGCCCGCTACTTCACTTGACGGTGAGTGTCCATGTACGACGGATGATGTGTCTGTATCTATGCAGGTGTGTGTGTGCTGTGTCAGGGTGGCCGTATGTTCACTGCGTGCAGTGTGTCAACGCTCCATGGCCAGGGTAGTATGCCACTGTTGGTGGCTGTGGCATTGTGCCCTATTGCTCTGTGCGATGTGTGTACATTGCTTGTAGTTGTTGACATGTACTGTGTGATGGGTGTGTGACACACTCATTGAATGTGCTCCTGTTCTGTCTCCCACCCCTAGGTCCCTACAGGCCCTCCGGATTCCATTTCCATGCCACGCATCAGGTGCCTTTCCGCCCAAGGTGGCCGTTGTATTCCGTACAATAAAGACACAGGGCACAAACAGCAGTTAGTGAAAAAGGTGCATTTATTACAAACTGTGACATGTGATTGTGTGTAAGGTGATGACAAAAGTGGTGCGTGCAGTGACAATGAGCTGTCGGTCATGGCTGCGTGATGATCAGGGTGTACCCACTGGTTCTATGTCCATAGTCCAACACACACATGCCATCCAGATGGCTGTGTGGAGTGGGATCGTAGAGCAAGTCAATGCAGTGGCTGGTCAAGGAAGGCTGGCGGAAGGCTGGCTGGCTGCCTCACTTGCGACTGGAGCGTGCGAAGTCCTCCCGGGAGATCTGTTTCCTCTTCGGACGGCCCCTTCCACGTTTGGGAGGGGGTGTGTGGTGGCGACCTGCTGGTGGTGGGTGAGGTGTGCTCACTGGCTGTGGACGCAGGGGAAGTGGACACTGCTGCCCGAGCCTGCGCCCTAGCAGGTGGTGGCGGAGGTGGTGTTGCTGGCCTTGCCTGTGACCCCACCGCCACCACCAGCTGGCCCATGAGGTCCACGAGTTGGTCCATACGGGACACGAATTGGCCCATATGGGCGTCCATGGACCTCAGCACCCCCAGCACCTCCCGCGTGTCAGTAGCAGACCTGGCCCATTGTCCTTGGGCCTCTTCATAGGCCCCAAGGACTCTGTCCATTTGAGGCAGGGCATGGCTCCCAGGGGAGGCTGGCGTTTCCCTGACCCTGCTCCTCCTACCAGTCCTGCTGCCACCGGCCTGCCCACTAGCCACATTGCTCACCACGGTCCTCGCTGTGGCTCCCAGGGTGGATCCAGTCGGGCCGGGCCACCACCTGCGCTGGGGCTGGTGCCAGCGAAGACGTGGTGGTGGTGGAGGCGGTGGTGGTCGGTGCGGCGATGGTGGCGGTTGCGGCAGTGGTAGTGGCCGCAATGACCGTGGGTGTGGCCGCAACGACAGTGGCAGCAGGGGACTGGGACTGTTCAGCATCCCTGGATGATGGGTTGGTGGGTAGGAGGGGTCCTGGGGAGCGGCTGGGCCCTGCCACGCCAGATGGGCCAGCTTGGTGGTCCGTGTCCGAAGAGGTGGACAGATCCTCCAGATCCGTGTGTCCTCGTTGGGGGCTTGTAGGCTGGCTGTGCTGGCTGCTGTCTCCATCCCCAGCGTCCAGCAGTTCGTCACCTGTGGAGAGAATGAGATTTGTTATTGTGTTGCACCTGGCGAAGTATGTATTAGTCGTCTGACATTGGCAGTTCGTGCAATCTCGTACATGGGTTTCCCCGGAGGCGAGTGTGTGGCTGTGGCATCTGTAGGTGTGTGTGCTAGGCAATGGGACTGTGTGCTGTGCACATGTGGCATGGGACGGATTGGCCATGCCGATGGGTGTGTTGCTTTGCCCCTACTCATTGTGACTCTGGTGTAT